>CM021103.1:408416397-408937339 GCA_007115665.2 Sequoiadendron giganteum | reverse complement strand
AGAGATAAAGGTGATATAGAGAGAGTATGGAGGGAAGTGAGATAGAGAGAATGAGAGAGGGGGAGATGGGGAAGGAGGAAGGTGGAGATATTGAGAGAGAGGAGGGAGGGAGATAGACTGAGGTAGAGAGGGATAGGTTAGATAGAGATAATTAGAGAGGGAATGCTGGTGGGAGGAGGGAAGAGAGAGAGGTGAGATTGAGAGAGAGAGGTGATATATATAGAGAGAGAGAGAGAATTAAATAGGGAAGGAGGGAGGGAGTGAGAGATAGTGGTGAGATAAAGAGAAGTATATAGGAAAGGAGAGGGAGAGGAGAAAGATTGGGAGATTGAGAGAGAGGAGCAGATAGAGAAGGAGAGAGAGAGGTAAAGATAGATAATTATATAGGGAATGAGAGATAGAGAAGGAGAAGTAGAGAGAGAGAGATGGGGGAGGGAGAGAGTGTGTGAGAGAGAGAGAAGCACAAAGGGAATGAGGAAGGTTGGTACATTGAGAGAGAGGGAGAGATGGAGAGAGGGAATGAGAGAGAGATGGAATGGGGGAGAGAGAGGTATATATAATTATATAGGGAAGGAGAGATAGAGAGGGGGAGGAGGGAGGGAGAAGTAGAGAGAGAGGGAGAGGTAGGGAGGGAGAGAGAGAGGTGAGATATAGAGAGAGAAGGGAGGGAGAGAGATAGAGAGAACTATAGAGGGGAGGAGGGAGGGATAGAGGGAGAGAAGTGCAATAAATAGAATGAGAGAGGGGGGAGGAGGAAGGTGGAGAGATTGAGAGAGATGAGGGAGGGTGAGAGATAGGAAGTGAGGGATAGTTTAGATAGAGAGAAGTAGAGAGGTAAGGTGGTTGGGATGAAGGAAGAGAGAGAGAGAGGGGAAAGGAGGAAGGTGGAGAGATTGAGAGAGAGAGGGGGAGGGAGAGAGAGGAAAGGAGGAAGATGGAGAGATTGAGAGAGAGAGGGGGGAGGGAGAGAGAGGTGGAGAGGTATATATTATATAGAGTGAATTAGAGAGGGAAGCAGGTGGAAGGAAGGAAGAGAGAGAGGGGGGAGAGAGAAATTTAGAGAGGTAAGGAGGGGAGGGATGGAGGGAGAGAGAGGTTAGATAGATAGAAGTATACAGGGAAGGAGAGAGTGTGAGAGAGAGATCTAGAGCATAAGGGATAAAAAATGAGTGAGATGGAGAGAGAAAGATGATGCAACTTTCTGATTATTGAAATTTGACCTCTTGATTACTGAAACTTGACATGTTGATTACTGAAATTTGACTAAGTCTAAAATTTTTGAGATCTTTCAAAAACTAGAATTTGCACTTAGAGATCCAAAACCACTCTCAAACATCCTAAAACTATATACATGAAATATAACTTAAAGTATAATAAATTAAATGCCCATATGTAAATTTCAAATTATACTTGTGAGCATGGTATAACATGCTCATGCTACGGTGATGCTATTCTGAATTCAAAAATGTACATTTTTTAATTCAAAAATGTGCACTTTTTAATTCAAAAATGTGCACTTTTTGAAATTCAAACCATAATGTGAGCACGTTATAACACGAACACTTTTTGGCTTGGTAATGACCAAGCCTAAGCTTGGTAATTACCAACCCATAACGTGAGCACATTTTAGTAAAATGCGCTCGTGTTTTCACTATTTCAAGATGAAAAAGTGAATTGGCCACTTTTTAGCCCCCCATGTTCCTACACCCACCCATAAGTAAAGTTGAAATGTGACAGAAAAAGGTCTAACTATCAACAACAATACATTAATATCAAAAGAAATATTGAAAACATAGTAACACAAATAGTTTAATATTTTATTCATGATTAATGTAAAAAATGAAACATATGGATTGTGCTAAATCTATGAAATAATACCTCAAAAAAAGTGATCAATAACATGAATTTATAAATCCAATGTATATACTTATAAATTAATCCAACGAACCCTCTGGGTCTGATCTATTGTTTATTGTGTCAATTATTGCCTCATGGTCAGACTCACGCACCTTCCGTAAGTTCTTGTTCAAAGGTATACCCCCATATTTGATCAAATGAACATTGGATGCCACAAGAAGGTTTGATTAATGAAGAATCTTTTTAATGCATGTCAAAGTCCCAAAATAACCAAACTGAGAATTCTTAACTAGGTACCTTCTAATCCATGTTCTAGTAACAACCATTGATCTTGTAGGGTATTTGATGTTTTTTGCATCTGTAACTAGGGCCTCCAATTTCTTTTTGGCCTCAAAATAATGAAACAAGTAATAATCTATTTCATCTTCATTGTCTTCATCTACAATAATGGAATAAGCATGCCCTACATTAATTACATCAAATTGGAAGAATTTAGTCAACATTACAAAAAAACTACAAAGTAAGATAACATTAGAAATTTTGAAAACTATGCAAGTAGATATAGTATCTAGTTGAGCTAGATCTGAAATGTGATCAAATTCAACTGATGATTCCATTTGTCATTTGCAATGTCATTGGGATATGATACATGTCAAGTGGGCTTAGACATCTTAACCATCATTCATCAACCCACTCCTTTGACTCAAACCCATTCCAGGCTTGAACTATACATGAAGAACAAAAGCATGCCATCTTCCTCATATGGATACTCCATGAACCTATATTAGAGCTTTTAAAAGAGTGTAGCTCACTTGATCCTGTCAGTTTACAACAATCCTCATGTGTTGTAATGTTGGCATCATTTATCAACCAAAAAAATCTATGAAATGAAGACTTACCTTCATTATCTAGACCCATCGAAGCATTACACCCCTCGATAGTTAATTTTGTATCTATCAACTTTGCATTGTCTATAAAATTTAACTCTTCTCGTGTTATGGCTCTTTTGATACATGGTCTTGCACCATCATGCCCCCTTTACATGTCTGGTCTCACAAAATTTCCACATATGTTGAACACCTATAATATTATGCATTCTACTCAACTAATAGAATATCCGTGAGTTCTTGAATTGCAATGCACAATTATTTGACCATATGATATGTTGATGGAATGATACACCCATTCTATCCAAATCATGGTAGAACACCTGAAAGAAACCTTACACAAACTCTATATAATGCATGCAATCATCATTGATATAAAAATGATACTCCCTTACGATATTTTTGGCATCCTCTATATTGTCATTGGCATAAATGAATTCTATGTGCACAAATATAGCAACCTATGTGGAGTTGTAATATTGTGGTTACACCTCGCGTTGTGGTTATATATTTTAGTTCTCTGCAAATTTGATGACTGAAACAATGATACCAAGTGTAAATGTGTCCTTGTGTAACTTGAATTGCAAGTCTAACCATCGAGCTCTATGGGTATACCTTGCATACTCATACACTATACTATCATGAAATGTAGACATAAACTGGTATGCTTGAATCTTTTGAATAACCAAATCACACCTTTTTGCTTCTTTACCATCTTTTGTATTGTAGGCCACTATCTTATACTTACGGAATTCTACTAGCTAATTTCCAACCGCATGTGTACTTTCCAATGTTCACATATTGGCATACGTTGCAAGGCACCACAATGCTGACATGTGTCATCCAAGCATAATTTCTTGTAGAATAATTGACCTTCCTCTCTTTCACATAAATTTTTTGATATGAATCTCTTGAAGATCTAGATGGGGCGTGTATGCCATAGTCCTACAAAACATTGTTAGTATGCAAATCTAAACATATACATCAATAAAAATCAAAATGGTTAGAAAACTCAATATATGTACTCTACAACAACAAGTAGTGCATGTGTGATTTATTTCGACATAGAAAGGATTTAACATTTCAAAAAATATTTGACAAATTCTAACTTGAGGAGACATCTCTAGAAATTTACCAAAAAATTGTGTTTGAGTCATATCCAAGAAATCTTTGGATGTGGCTCACAGTTTTGACTATCAATTCTCCTTATTACCACATCTCTTTGATTCAAAGATACCCTTGTTTTATTCTTCCAAAAGTCTTCAATTATGGATCTCAATCCTTCAACAATTGGTTTATCTTTTCGTGGTACTTTCTCCAAGAATGCCCATAATTTTCTATCATCAGTATCCTCAATTCTTTGGCACCTTCTGGAATGGATCTCAATAAAAAAAAATTATTTATTCTTAATGATTCACTTGTCTTTCTAATGAGACAAACTTTTTTCATTTGATTACTTACTATTGTTGATGTAATGAAATTTCATGTGGCATTACTATCTTTTGTGTGAGGTGGTACCCACACTCTCATATGCACTCATTAGATTCTTCACAATAGATTTTCCACTTTAAGCTTTCGATGTTCTTAGCCCAAGAATCTTCATAATGGACCTATAATTTAGATTTTCCATCATTTCAACAAATAGTTGAAATCTTGTGGTTTCATTTAATTTTTCAAAGAACAATCTCCAAAGATTATTAGCATATCTTTTACAAATATGTTTTGAAATCTTATCATCCATCGGCTGTAAAATATTCTCATCAATATCAATCAAAAACTTGGGCTTTCTACACCAAATTCTAGGAGGTGTTCTCAAAGGTAAATTTTCCTCAACATTAGGAATTTCATCAATATTTAAATGAGATGGGATATATGGCATACCTTTGATCAGAGATGGAATAGATTATGTACCTTGAAGTTGAGATGGGAAAGATAGTGTACCTTCATCTTCACATGTGAGTGATAATGTAATTTCAACTTGAGATGTGGTAGATGTTGTTCCTCCATCTTGAATTGAAGTAGATAATGTGTCTCCAACTATAGGATTCAAATCTTTGATCGTATGAAGGTTTTACACTTTTTCCCTTTGTGCCACCAATACCATATCTTTTTTTGATGGTTCATGTTCCTCTTCAATTGGCATGTCTTCTTCTATCGTATTCAATTTCCTCTTTTCACGAAGTTGACTCATTTTTTCTCTTGTATTTTCATTCTTATCTTCTTTCTCATCCTGTGTTAGATGAATCCTTAATCGTTTCCTTGGCATGAAAAATAATTATATCTATAGCATGAAAAAGATATAAATATTAGTTCCACCAAAGTACTATAGAGTAAATAAATATCTTACACAAATCTAAAATTAGTCGTGAAATTACAATACACAATATACAATAGTCCAAAAGAGTCATGAGGAGGGGAAACAAAGAGCATGAAGAGGGTAGAAAAGGGCATGAGGAGGGGCGACAAGGAATATGAAACTAAAGAAAATTTTATTGATTCTCAAGTTTGTGCATGAAGGGGGTAGCAAAGGGCATGAGGAGGGGTGGGAAGGAATATGAAACTAAGGCATTTTTTATCGATTCTCAAGTTTGTGCATGAAGAGGGCAGAAAAGAGCATGAAGAGGGACAAATTGTAATGACTTAACATTCATAATGATCTTATAGCTTTCCTACATTCATTAGGACTTTCTTAATGGACTTATGATACTCCCAATGAAGCTATGGCTATCATAGATTCATTAGGACTGCCATAATAGAGTTATGATAGTCCCAATGAAGCTATGATTGTCCTAAGATAGTTTTGAAAGACCTAATGAAGTTAAATCCTATCTTAACAAAGTTATGACAGTCATAATAAAACTTGCAATGTCGTGTGATAGTTGATGTGATGTGAACCATGGTGTAAAGGGAATTTTACAGTTGGAAATAATGTAGCCCCTACAAAGTGTACACATGGTAAGTGGTGTAGAAGGGATTATGAAATGTATGGGAATCATGTATTTGGAACTAGTGTGGCTCCCACAATGTATATACATGACCACATTATAAGGTTGATATAGATGAAATCATGAGACATAAGGAAATCAATGATTTGGTACTTGTGTAGCCCAACATGTGCACACATGATGCCATATAAACTTAGTATGGAATATAATGCATCATGGAATTGGAGCTAGTGTGACATGACATATGCAAGCATGACACTATGCAAAGTTGATGTAGATAGAATCATGAAACATGAGGAACTTGAGTTGAAACCAATGTGACCCCCATGACACATGCAAGAATGACACCATGTAAAATTTATGTAATTCTAAGATATCCTAATAAGGACTGTATGCTCCTTGGAAATTGAATGTGGGATGGAATCACATAGTCGATTTGACAAGAGAGAAGCAATTTGATATAGTGATTTTGGCACACTAGACAACAATATATTTTCTCAACAATTTATACATAGAGTTAAAAAACAATAAAATATAATACATTGAGTTTCTAATGTCTAAATTTGTTTCATTTGAATGTGAAAATTCCCTCTCAATAAGCAAGGATGAAAATTTATCTTCTAAGGAAGGGTATGTTGAGTCTTATAAAGATAAGGGTGATCAATATGATGTATTTTATTATATTAACAAAATCTAATTTATAATCCCTTAGCGAAATCTAATGAATCTGATTAAGGCTATCTATGTTGAGCACTCATAATTTTGAATACTTAGCAAAATCTAATCCCAAAATCAACATGATAACAAAAACAAAGCATTATATTAAGAATGTATAATAATAAGTGATAAAGAAATATAAGAGAATAAAGGAAAATGTAAAGCATATTTATAAAGACTTGACAAACCTTAAATCCAAGATTAAATTTGAGAAACTACCCAATTATGTGTAGTTTTTTTTTCTTCTTACATCAAACTCCTCAAAACTTTGAGATTTTCATCAAGTTGCTTCCTTTTCAATGTTCAATTCTATATAACTCTAATAGGATTACTAAAAACTATAGAATTTTAACCAATCTATAATATGAAATTATAATAATAAAATCATAATTAACATTTCAACACTACAAACATGAAAATTTGAGTTCATATAATCAAATTTGATGTTAAATATGCATGAAAAAACTACTTCTTTTTTTATATAACATGCAGAAGTAGGAGAATAATAGAGCATGTGGGCCTGGATCATGGGTGTCCTACCTTTTTACCATTTTTAGAGCAATCCAAAGCATGCTCGCATTATAACATGAGAACATTTTGAATTTATGTAAACAACAAAATTTCGACTTTTTAAAAGCACACTCATGTTTTAAAAAAGTTGATTTTGTAAAGGTTTTATAGCTATCATCATGTGTCTGTAGGGGATCGGGTTGAGGTACATCTATGAGACCTTTCTTCAAGCAATTATGACATCTTGTAATTGTTATGTATGTCTTGTTTTTGTGAGTGATATGAAGTTTCACCATAATTCCCTATATGTTCAAGCCTATACATTAAACCTCAACCCCCAATCCTATACCTTAAACCCTAAACCCTAAACACTATACCCTATACCCTCAACACTTAACACTATACCCTATTCCTTAACCCAATACCCTACACCCTATACCTTAAACACTAAACCCTAGAACCTCAACCCTCATCCCTAAACCCTACAACCTCAACCCTTATCCCTCAACCCTCAACCCTCAACCCTATTCCTTATAATCTTAATCCCTCAACCCTTCAAACTATGCCTTATACCATCAATCCCTCAGCCTTATACCCTATGCCCTCAACACAACACTTAATCCCTCAAACCTCAAACCTCAACCCTCAACCCTGTTAGAATCCAAGATCACCTGCATGCAAATGGATACCTGTCACATGCAAAAGACATGCAAAACCAACAAGATGTTCTGTAAACCTCAAAGTGTAAAATGCATTATGAGAATCTCTGTTATTACAAAGAGATCAATCCTTATGAAGGAGATCAAGAAACCCTAAAAGGGAAACCCTAAATGAAACCCTAGTGTGCACACTTAATAATTAATCAATTATTAATGTGCCTAAGTTTAGCTTAAGCAACTAGAGGAATAAGTGACTTAATTAATTAACCAGTATGATGTAATTAATTAAGCGTAATAAATTATTACTCTAACAAACCCTATTCCTTATAATCTCAATACCTCAACCCAATACTTAAGCTCTCTATCCCTCAAACCTCAAGTCTCAACCCTATACCCTCACCCTATACCTCAAACCCTAAAGCATACAACCTCAGCCGTCATCCATATACCCTATACCCTCAACACTTAACACTATACCCTATACCAGGTCAACATTTAACACTACACCCTATACCCTATGCCCTGTCATCAACACTCGAAATTATACCCTATACCCTCCATCCCTCAACCCTCATCCCTATACACTATACCCTATACCCTCAACCTATACTTAAGCCCTAATCTCTCAACCCTCACCCTATACCTTAAACCATAAACCCTACAACCTCAACACACAACACTATACCCTATACCCTCAACCCAATGCTTAAGCCATAATCCATCAACCCCAACCCTATACCTTAAACCATAAACCATACAATCTCAAACCTCATCCCTATATTCTATACCCTATACCCTCAACCCTTCACCCTATGCGTTATACCCTTAATCCCTCAACCCTCAACCCTATACCATACATCCTCAACACTATGAATTATACCCTCAATCCCTCAACCCTTCACCTTATGCCTTATACCCTCAATACCTCAACCCTATACCCTATACCCTCACCAAATACTTAAGCCCTCAATCCCTCAACCCTCAACCCTATACCTTAAACCCCTACAACATTGACCCTCATCCCTATACCCTATACTCTCACCCTTATACCTGTATACCCTAAACCTTGAATATTGTCCCTCAAAACCCTATACCTTAAACCCTACAACCTCAACCCTCATCTATAAACCCTACAACCTCAACCCTCATCCCTATACCCTATACCCTCAACCCTATGCCTTATTGTAATGTAGGAAAATATTCAAGTTAGCAATGATTAAATGCATAAACAATAAACCTAAGTAAGTGAGGAAGAACAAAGGAGGAAATAACAAAAACAAATGGAAAGATCTCACCAAATGCCTTCAACCTCCATGAATCACCTTCCTTGCACCTTCTCTATTTGCTGCAATATGATGGATGCCCTCAGCCTTTGTGTGAGCAAACTAAGTTTATGACATGACCTAGCAAGTGTTGAAGGATTTGATCTAAAATGCAAGAGAAGATAAATCTACATGCAATAAGAAAATCTGTAAAAGACAATGTTAGATGAAAAGGAAGAAGAGAAGAAGAAGAAGAATTATGCAATATTAAGATATAAAACTAAGAGATGTCGAAAATGAGATCAAGATTTTCATTTTACAGAAAATGCAATCTTGAACGAACAGATCAGATGAGAGATTGGAAAAATGCCCCAAAATGAATGGTTAAGATTCAAAGTGACAACTCTCAATTAGGGTTAGGGTAAAAATCCCCAAATGTGTGGACAAGATTTAATTTAAGAAATTAAATCAATGGTAGAGAATAAACATGACATTGAGATGAAATTAGTAAAAATCAGGAAGATAAAGATTGAACAAGAAGAAGATATTTAGAAAATCAAGTTATTTTAGAAATAACTTACTTTGTGGAGAGAAATGCTATTTTGAAATTAATATTTTAAATTAATTCCAAAATGATAAATTCATGTGACAGTAAATAATAATAATTTAAAATTATTTACTTGGAAAGAGGGAAGTTGCCAATTTAAATAAAATGCTTTTATTTAAATTTAGAAAGAAAATCAATAAGACAATTTAATAATTAAAATTATTCAATTGTGGAGGAAAATTAGAAAGTGGGTAATTTTAAATAAATGATTTTATATAAAATTAGAAAGAGAGTTGGAGAGGATAATAATTAAATAAATAATAAGAATTTATTTAATTATGAGAAGACATAAATAATTAATGACGTATTAAATAAATAAATAAGATCTATTTATTTAATAATCATGAGGAAGTAATAATTAAATAAATTTAGGAATTTATTTAATTATAGAGTGACATAAGCAATTAGCGACGTATTTGAATAATAAATGTAATTTATTTATTAAAAGACATGAATTAATCAAATAATTAAGAATTATTTAATTAATAGTTGACATTGGACTATAGGACATAATTAAATATTTTAATTATGTTGAGACGAAGCATGATATAGAAGAATGTGGTTTGCGGGTCTAGGCCATTTTTATGTGTCTACATTTGCCCCTCTTTGTCATAATGCAGCTTGTCACATTGTGGCAAAGAAAATAAGTCAAAAATATGCCCCACTGCAAAATAAGATGAGGAAGAATGACGAGGAGGGTTGCGGTATGCCCCCTCGAGAGGACAGTTGGGTCCAGAGGACACGAGTGTGCTCTCGAAATGGATGAAAAGGACTAAAAGATGAAAGACAAAAGTATATAGGAAGATAGATAAAGATGATAATGATGCGGACTAGAAGAAATGTTACAGAGAAAAAGATGAATGTTAGGATGGAAGGAAATGCAAGTTAGTGCGGAAAATGAAATGCATGTTAGAATCCTTCAATATTTGCCAAGGTACTAATAAGTGTTGCTTGAATCATCATTGGGCGGTAAAAAAAATGACACAAATGGACAAAAAACACTAGGGTATGACATAGACCAAGGCGTGCAAGGTCATCCACTTGCAAAACAGACAAACACAGACAAGGAATGTCCTAAATCATACTAGAGGCCAATTTTCCCCAGTCTTTTTGTCAAGACAATCCACAGATAGCAGTCAAAGAAAAATAGAATAGGTCATGAGACGTCATCGCACCTCTAAATCCTTCATGGGACATCCTTGAGGTAGCTATTAACATGACCAAAAGACAAATCAATAAAAAGATAAGACAAAATAGCCTAGAATTAACAACCATTTAGTTGTATTGCCAATGTTTGTTTGTCGAAGATTAATTGCATGACAGTTTGACAGTTTTGATGGTTTGATGGTGCCTAAGGTCAGGAAGGACACATCCTGAAAAGGAAAATGACATTTTGACGAGGTCCAAATCCAATAAGAACACATCTTGGAGAGGGCCAAAAAGTGACGAGATTGACATTTTGACTAATGTTTTGGCAAGCTGACTGATTTTGACTGTATGATTGACTGGCTTAAGTTGTATGATTTTGACCAATTTTAACCTTGACGTTTTGAATGACTGTTTTGACAGACGTGACCATGTTTGACTTATGATTTTATTTGGACAAACCTAAAAGGATTGACCTAATGTCTCGGGGATTCAAAGATGAATCTTGCCTACGTAGCAAATGCATAGAGACAACGTAGTTCGAACTAGGATAAAGATTGACTAATGTGATTGACGAGACTAACAGGACAAACTTTGACTTTGTTTTGAGATTTTTGACACTTTTTGAATGTTTTTGTGTTTTCTCAGGACATTTTTCAATTTTTAGGTCTTTTTTCAGGACTTTATATGATTTTTATGACTTTTTGCGATTTTTTTTTTTTTTACGAATATTGTGACAAATGCATGTGAATGATGTCGACGCACATGAATCCAAGGACAAGCATAATTTTTCTGCTAGTCAAGCTGAATACCAACGGATAGGTGATGATGACGATGACAATGTTGTTTGACATGGGAAGGACACATCCCGAAACAACATGAAGATGAAAATGACATGACAAGAGGATAAAAGTCTGCAGTAGGGCTAGGGAATGTTTTGGATAATGTGTCAGGTTTGCCATAATGTTGCATTTGGAATGACCTGGTTAGGACCAGATGGGATGATGAGGGATCCTTAGACCATTGACAAGGAAGACCAGGATGGGTGATAGGTATAAAAGGACAATGGATGGTTTT
Source organism: Sequoiadendron giganteum (assembly GCA_007115665.2). Lineage (NCBI taxonomy): Eukaryota > Viridiplantae > Streptophyta > Pinopsida > Cupressales > Cupressaceae > Sequoiadendron > Sequoiadendron giganteum. Next base: position 408,925,672 of record CM021103.1, on the reverse strand, counting down.
GGTAAAAGATAGGAGACATGAGGACTATTAGCATTAAGGACAATGTCACATGAGGCTATAATGGTAATGACATGATATTTTGAATAAGGTATGACCAAAAGATAGACATATCAAAAAATTTCCAAGGCATGATTTGTGTTTGTACCCTAGTCTTTGTCAAGATCAAAGTAGGTGGGAAAATGGATGGACATGAAAGGGCTCAGATGGATGGAGGGAAATATCATGTGAAGGGTATGGGAGATGAGATGACTTGCCCCCAATTGTAATGGTCCACATAGATGATTTATTCTACACATGATGCCTGTTTGCCAGGTTTTCATCATGGTACTTATCCAAAGCACCTATTTGCCAGGTTTTCACTATTGGATGAAATTTTTCTCTTTACTATTTTCGATATTTTTTTATTTTTATTATTTTTATTTTTTGGTGTCACCAAGACACCTGTTTGCCAGGTTTTCATCAAGGTGACGATTTGTTTGATTTTTTGATTTTTTTGTATTTTTGCATTTTTGTCGGATAGCCTTGATGCTTTATATGACCACTGACTGTGTTGAAGCCTTTGACGATGCTGATGTAGAGACTGGTGCCATGACATGCCAATAATGACCTTTCTAAAATAGTTGCCTTGTCAGGATGATAGCGCTTGCATACAACTGACTGATGTCATTGTGATCCTTGTTGATACTAGAGTTGTCCTTATCTGAATATGCACATCATGATAGACTGCCATGAGAGTCCTTATGATAGAGATTTGTTGCCAAGATGTGATGGATTTGTGACATGGGATGTTTGAAATTTAAGGAGGATGTAGGATTATGATGGATGATGGTGGGCGTGGACGAGTTGGTGGGATATTTGGATGTAGCCGTTTTTATTCTCCAAACTTGGGGTAATGGATGATGGAGGTTGGATTTTGATAGTGTTTGGAACCAACACTTTTATATGTCTTGTTTGGTGCCATGTTGAAAGAGGTGGACATGTATTATATGTGGGATTCCTCTTGTGCTGTGGCTCCACATTTTGATTGACTTTTGGATTTGGCATATTTTCTTTGCATGATTCATTCTTCTCCTGACTTGATCCATTTTGTTTTAGGATACATTTTAGCTTTATTTGTCCACTTGAATTTTTTTCTGATTCCATGGCCTTTGACATTTGATTTTGGATTTTGGATTTGTAAGACTTCTGTTGGTTCCAAATGGAAGGTTTATTCATGATGGAATGATGGTTTGGGGTGTGGAGGGAAGGGGTATTGGCAACAAGCTAATGACAAGGACTACTCATGACACCCATTTTGATGTTTGTACTACATAAAGTTTCCCCCAGTATCGAGGAGGGACCACTAACATCGTTAGCTTTTTTGACTGAGAAGTAGCCAAGACCTTGGTGTCTATAATTTTCCTGAACTTGTACTGGTTCAATAATTCCTTGCTCGTGTAGGCCTAATCCTTTTCCCTGATAATGCATGTTCTAAAAAATTCTCTTTGCGATGGGGTACTTGTTATTTTGGAAGCAAGATGCTAACCCATCCTTATTGTGGAAAATAATGCTTGAAATCTTCTCATCTGTAAGAAAGCCTACTCTGAAAAAGATGGATGATCCTAATTTATAAGATGTTGTAGTTTCACTCACATGTTGGACAGATTTGTGATTAATATTTTTAGTCTGATTTGGTGACATGTCGGACTCCTGTGATTCTGCGAGTGCTTCAAAGTCTATGTCAAAATCGTCTTTATGGTCATTGTCATAGAACCCACTCAATTCAGCTATAGCTTGATCATTTGCAAATATTTCCATGCCAGGAGACTCTTGTTCTAGTGGTAGATCATATATGTGTCTTATGGAGCAAGTGTCTCACTGTTGGGAGTGTCAATACTTTAAGTTTGGATAGGGTCATGTTCAATTTTTTGATCGTGACTGGCATAGAGGTCAAGGAGTGGATCATTTTGGACTTCTTAATCAAAGATGGGTTCATTTTGAATGTCATAATTGGAAATAAGATCTTGACCAAGGATAGGTCATCTTGAATGACATGATTGTGGATGGACTCTTGAGCAAGGATAGGTGTATTTGGTATGCCATGATTGTCTAGGAGGACTTCTTGAATGGACGTAAAGATGGGGTCATGAGATAGACTACTTTGATCTTGACATGATAGGGATGTTATGATGTTGTGTTTTGGACTTGCCTCTTGACATGTATCCTTAAGTGTAGGTAAGAAGATGGGACTTTGGAGACCATGACTAGATATGTTTTCATGAAAAAATGTATGTTGGGATGGAGTGTCTTGGAATGGATTGGTGTATGATGGACCACGATATGACATGGAGGTTTGGACTTGGTTGAGGGATGATGGACTAGGGTAGGACATGAATGAATGACAAGGATATGACATGGATAGAGGACTAGGATATGACATGAATGGAGGACTAGGATATGATGGGTGTGGAGGACTAGGATATGACGTGAGTGGAGGACTAGGATATGATGAAGATACTTGGAAGGGATGAGTGTATAAATGACTAGGATTGATGGATGGTTGATTTACCTTGTCAAGGTTAGGGTGGGTATGACTAATAAAATTTTGTTGTGAGTTAGTGTCATGGATGGTGGTAGGGGACTCTTGATAGTAGATGGATAGGGGACTAGTTCTCATGGATTGTTGGTAAGAGGGATAGATGGATGGAGGACTATAGGTTGAGGTGAATTTGGACTTTGATTGGAGGTATAGTTTTTTGAATTCCCCAGCTAGTCGTGCTTGACCATTACTAATGAATTGGCATTCAATTCGACTAGCAAGTATGTCATAGTGACTCGAAGACATGATGGTGGATGGAATGAGACCAAGACTATGCAAAGTGATAATGAGGACAAAAGGGAATTTCAAATGCAAAGTGGTAATGAGTGCCTTATGCCAAATGACCTTTAGGAAAGGTTTTCTAACCACTCAAAGTTTGGCCAATGTCTCAATTTGGATTGTCAAAGGACTGGTTTGAAGGACAAGATGACAAGGTGAGATTTCCACACTAGACTTATGACTTGGAAATGTCTTACAAGAGGGCAATGACTAAGGAATGATTTGTTTCGACTTGGTCCAATGACAATGTATTTTTGAGACAATGGTTTGACAAAGGAAGGAAAGTTTTCCTATCCCAAAGGTTTAAATTTGAGGCCTTAAGACTTTGCCTATGAAGATGAGGATGGCGGATTGCAAGCTAAATGTAAATGCAAATATGGATGACTTGGACAAGTGTTGGTTTTGGTTTGGACAGAGGCTGCTGGAAAAGATGCCAAGAAATCCTGGTTACAAATGTTTGGCCTCGGGTTTCTAACACCAATAATGTTTCTCTAAATGACAGGAAAATGTGTCACTATAGGTTTCAAATGCGTTGCAGTGTTAAATGCGTCATTATAAGCAAAAAAATTGTTTTAGGATGGAAAATGTGTTGCAAAACAATCATATGCATCTCATAATCTAGCAAATGTGATTCACAATAGCAAATGCATTACAAGATTTGACAGGTGTTTGGCAAATGTGGAATTTTAGAAATGAAAATGTGGTTCGATAGAGCAATTGCTTTGTTTCAAAGGGTGATAGTTGCTTGACAGAGCATATGCGGCTCAGTATAAAGCAATTGCGAATAGGGCTTTTTATTAGGAAAATGCATCAAATGATAGCCGATTGTGGCGTTGTAGAGGGCGATTGTGGTTTGATAGAGCATATGCAACTCAAGAATAGGAAATTGCGGTGCAATATGACAAATGTGTTGTTTAAAATTTCCAATGCAGCTCAACAGAGCGATTGCGACTCAGAAACGATCAATTGCGGTTTGATAGGACGATTGCGGCTCAGTAGAGCAATTGCAGCTCAAAATAAATTTCAACAGTTTGACCAGTTTGTTGTAGATTTAGGCAAGTTTGATGTTCATGTGTTGAATTTGTTGATTTAGACAAGACATAGAATCTAAAACATTGAGTGTATGTTCAAGGATCGAGCATGACCCTTTTTTATTTTCATTGGTATTTGAACAATTTGACACTTCAAGCAGACTCACTCTTAATGGTCAAAGGGTCATCATAGCAATCACAACCCACAACTTAAAATCGCGTCGACTCACATAGCCGTGTCACCCCCTAGAGGGCGCCCATGTTTTTGTCTTTTCCAGGTGCGTACTCAAGGTTAGATTTCTCGATCCCTTGATCAAACAATCTGTGGCGATTATATGGTGAGTGTCTTGGGGGAAGATTCTTCCCTCCCCTTGCACTATGATTGAAATGATGTTTGGATACTGACACGGATGGCTTTCTATACTATGGTTCATAGTAAAGGTTTCCATTCGGCGTGGAAATAGATAAACTCCCTCAGGAGACCTCCCAATATTTAGAACAAATATTTTGGGGATGGTTATCTTGCTCACTTCCGTTGAATATGGGTTTCCCCAAAATTCACTTTTGATTATAGTGGGTTGGAAAACCTAGCTTTGGTTGTTCCCACTTAGGTCATTCCCATAGGGTGAGTACTTTTTCCCACTACGGCAGGCCTTCTAAAGGATTTAATAAAACATAAAATGCATAAAGATGAAATAGGTAAGTCTATTTTTTTTATCACCCAGTAAAGGGGAGAGCATATACCTATTACCCAACAAGCACAGCAAACAAATGGTTCAATTTTAAATCCAAATGATGATTTTCTACACTAAGTGAAGATTTTGCTTCACAACAAGCATTGGATTCATTTTTAACCAACAAAAAATAAAATTTGGCGACTATCCTAGGATTGATAAATTCTAGATTTAATTGTCTATCCTAGGATTGGTTCATTTTAATCTCCATACATCAATAAAATCACTAGTCGCGGTCACATCGGATCCATACAACAATTTAAGAATGAGAATAACCAGTCATTTGCAGCATGAAATAGCAGATGCGGCTCAATATTGCATTTGTGGTTCGGGTCCAGGCAAATGCAGTGCAGAAGGTTAGTTGCAGCTCTCTGAGTGTCAAATGCATTGTGATTTGTCGAATGCGTCGTTCACGAGCTCACATGCAATTCGACAGATCACTTGCGTCACATAGTCTAGCAATTGTGTCGTTATGTACAACTGTACCTACAAAACAAAATCTGAGGTCGTACAAGAACCTGCAAAAATGTGTTAATGGGTCGAGTTCACCAATGTAATGTAGGAAAATATTCAAGTTATCAATGATTAAATGCATAAACAATAAACCTAAGTAAGCAAGGAAGAACAAAGGAGGAAATAACAAAAACAAATGGAAAGATCTCACCAAATGCCTTCAACCTCCATGAATCACCTTCCTTGCACCTTCTCTATTTGTTGTAATATGATAGATGCCCTTAGCCTTAGTGTGAGCAAACTAAGTTTATGACATGACCTAGCAAGTGTTGAAGGATTTGATCTAAAATGAAAGAGAAGATAAATCTACATGCAATAAGAAAATATGTAAAAGACAATGTTAGATGAAAAGGAAGAAGAGAAGAAGAAGAATTATGTAATATTAAGATATAAAACTAAGAGATGTCGAAAATGAGATCAAGATTTTCATTTTACAGAAAATGCAATCTTGAATGGGTGGATGAGATGAGAGATTGGAAAAATATCCCAGAATGAATGGTTAAGATTCAAAGTGACAACTCTCAATTAGGGTTAGGGTAAAAATCCCCAAATGTGTGGACAAGATTTAATTTAAGAAATTAAATCAATGGTAGAGAATAAACATGACATTGAGATGAAATTAGTAAAAATTAGGAAGATAAAGATTGAACAAGAAGAAGATATTTAGAAAATCAAGTTATTTTAGAAATAACTTACTTTGTGGAGAGAAATGCTATTTTGAAATTAATATTTTAAATTAATTCCAAAATGATGCATTCATGTGATAGTAAATAATAATAATTTTAAATTATTTACTTGGAAAGAGGGAAGTTGTCAATTTAAATAAAATGCTTTTATTTAAATTTAGAAAGAAAATCAATAAGACAATTTAATAATTAAAATTATTCAATTGTGGAGGAAAATTAGAAAGTGGGTAATTTTAAATAAAATCAAGAAAGAGAGTTGGAGAGGATAATAATTAAATAAATAATAAGAAATTATTTAATTATGAGAAGACATAAATAATTAATGACGTATTAAATAAATAAATAAGATCTATTTATTTAATAATCATGAGGAAGTAATAATTAAATAAATTTAGAAATTTATTTAATTATAGAGTGACTCAATTCTCATCTATAAACCCTACAACCTCAACCCTCATCCCTATACCCTATACCCTCAATTCCTTAACCCTCAACCCTATACCCTATACCCTCAACCCTATGCCTTATACCCTTAATCCCTCAACCCTTAACACTATGCCTTATACCCTCAATCCCTCAGCCTTATACCCTATACCATCAACCCAATACTTAAGCCCTCAATCCCTCAAACCTCAACCCTCAACCCTATACCCTATACCCTATAACCTCAACCCTATGCCTTATACCCCCAATCCCTCAACCCTAACGTATACCCTCAACCCAATACTTAAACCCTCAATCCCTCAAGCCTCAAGCCTCAAGCCTATACCCTATACTTTAGCCCTAATCCCTCAAACCTCACCCTATACCTTAAACCCTAAATCCTAAACCCTACAACCCCAACCCTCATCCCTATACCCTATACCCTCAACACTTAACACTATACCCTATACCAGGTCAACATTTAACACTATTACCTATACCCTATGCCTTCACCCTATGCCTTATACCATCAACACTCAAAACTATACCCTATAGCCTCCATCCCTCAACCCTATACCCTAGAACCTTAACCTAATACTTAATCCCTTAATCCCTCAACCCTCATCCCTATACACTATACCCTATACTTAAGCTCTAATCCCTCAACCCTCATCCTATACCTTAAACCATAAATCCTACAACCTCAACACACAACACTATACCCTATACCCTCAACCCAATACTTAATCCCTAATCCCTCAACCCTCAACCCTATACCTTAAACCCTAAACCCTACAACCTCAACCCTCATCCCTATACCCTATACCCTCAACCCTTCACCCCATGCTTTATTCTCGTAATCCCTCAACCCTCAACCCTATACCCTATACCCTCAACACTATGTCTTATACCCTCAATCCCTTAAACCTTCACGTTATGTCTTATACCCTCAATCCCTCAACCCTCAACCCTATACCCTCAACCCAATAATTAATTTCTCAACCTTCAACCCTAAACCCTACAACATCAACCCTCATCCCTATACCCTATATTCTCACCCTTATACCCTAAACCCTTAATATTGTCCCTCAACCCTATACTTAAACCCTAAAACATACACTCTCAACCCTTTAAATTATGCCAAGTGTAATCTCAATCCAATCCCTAAAACCTATACCCAATATCTTCAACCCTAATCCCTATACCCTATACACTTAACTTGTAAAGACCGAAACTCTTTAATTCAAAACATCGACAATTCCTTAAATAAATTCATTTATATTATAAAGAAAGTCGAAACTCCATTCAATAGATTACATAAAATCCAAAAGATTCCAAACAATGACTTAAAGTCTACAAATAGATTCAAAATACTTCCAATTAAATTCATACACGACATTGATAATACAAAAGCATTTGTAACAAAAGTTTACAATTCGAGACTCAGGTATTCTGTCACCTTAAGCTCTATAATAATCATACAAGAAATAAAATAATACATATATGAAGAAATCATCGTTTGATCTTCAATCCAATAGCTTATCTTCAAACATGAAGATGAGAACAAGAATCAGACGCTTTTTCCACCCAACCTCGAAGCTTACGCTTCCTTGGAATTCCTTAGTCATTCAAAGAATACCCGACCCTGCACGAATCGCTTAGAAAAAAGCAGTCGCCGAGCAAGATGGAATCTAGTGCGTTCCTAGTATAACTAGTAAATCCACAAGCATTTTTATTTTTCTAATTCATTTAAGAAACAAGCAAGTTTGATACTAGGATATGGTAGAGAGTTAATTTTATTCCATCTATTTCAATGGTCCTTATGTTACTTGGCCAAGTAAAATGTCATGCATAACAAATAATAGTATTTTTGGAAAAGAAAAACTACACTCTCTATAAACCCATATTCGGCACCCGTCCCAGAAGGTAACTTTCCAAACACATGTCATGTGCATTCAATTATCAAGCATGCATGGCTTCATTCAAAATAAAATGATCTTTCACAAACACATGAACTGCGCTTTATCTTTCAAGTAAACATGGTATTTAATGCAATAATTTCACAATTTTAAATCTTAAATAACATATAGTTCATATTTAAAATAATATAATAAAAGTAAATTAAAAGAAGGTGTATCTCAAGTATGTAATCTAAGTACATATTTAAACAGGAATAAATGAGCACACATTCTTTCGGTTCATTTACTCATATAATTTATCTTCACTTCGAAATAATCCTTTTCTAATTCGTTTTTCACATTTCCATTAAAAAAATTAATATCTTTTCAAAAACATATCATAGCAATTTTTTAATCATTCCTTGAGAATTATCAAATTCCACTTTTACTTTTCAAGAATGTTGAAATAAACAGAATTGTTTAATCTTATCCTTTTAAATTTAAACCAAGAACTTTCAGCTATGTATTTCTATAAATGTTTCCCTATCTTTTATGTTTCATTCATTTTGAAAATTAAATCTATCTTACAGTTTTGGTTTTTCTGAAGCTTTTCTAAATCTAAATGAAATATACGTTTTTCTGTGTGAATCTTTACTAAACCAGAATTTCCTAAAATAATAAATCTACTATCTCTTGATTGTTTTTTGTTCAAGATCATTCTACAATTTTTCTGTTCAAATCTATACTTTGTCTTCACTAAAATTTTAGTCTAGTGTTTGATCTTTTTCCTAAATTTGATAAAAATAGTGACAGGCACATTTTTGTTTGAAAAGAAGGAAAATAATTAAACTTAGATATTAAATTGCTATGAAAAATTGACTATCGAATCTACCTGTAGCTAAGTGTTATCCCAAATCTGAAAATGAATTTTTCTCTTTCTCTGTCAATTTTCTATTTTATTCTTTTGCTGTGAATTTCCTCTGTGTTTGTGCATGTATCTTAGGCAACAGAATTCTCCTTTTTTTTCTTACTTCTGTCTGTTGGCTATGTAACGCCCCGCCACACAACCCTAGAGGAAGTTGCAATTAACTACTTAAACAAACTAATTTTTTATTTTTTTAAGTACAATTAATATACAAGTTTGCTACTCATTGCAAACATCCCCTAAGGTTACAAGACTGAGATTACCTATAAACCCACAACAACATAAATGAATCCATAACATTTATCTACTTAAGATAATAAGTATGCATACATTCCATACAAGATAATTACATCAAAGCATACTAGATAACTTTCAATTTCATTTATCCATAATTATAAATTACAATTACAACTCTCATTCCCTGAATGAGGCAAGTCCAATAAATAAGGTTACAGTTTCAACTTCCACCTTGATAACAAAAGAGGGGTAAGATATTACAAGAACAACTGAAATGAAATAATGCAAGAACTGAAACTGAATCCCACGAGCTCTCCAACTAGAAGTCTCGTCCACAAGAACAAGAAGAAATCCCAATGGATTTAGGTGCACACCACCCAACCAAGTGGAACCCAAAGGCCCACCCCCCGTGCTAGGAGATAGTAACAAGGAATCCTAGCCAAGACCATCATCTCTAGACACTGGCTAAATCATAACTGAACCAAACTGACACCACCAATCACATGTACAACACAAGTACAACTCTACATGGTCACAATGCTTCCAAAAATAAAGCAGATCAAGTATGTTAAGAGAACCATACACATAAAAATTGAATACCAACTATGGTCACATCAGGTATGTTACGGAAACCATACCCACAATAAACAAGTACCAATGGTTGTCCTAGATAGAGTGTCATCGCACAGTTCGTCATGAGTTACCCACTGCGGATCATCAAGATGGTGGCCTCAAACTAATCCCCGACCCTCATACTTACTAATGCGGAGTCAAACACCTTTTGTACATACAAGATAGATGGCCTTTCCTCTCCAAGCCTTCCCACCCATCCCAAGTCTAACCGAGCACGTGGGTCCATGGGTGAGGCATAATTATCTTGATTAGTGAGAATTTAGTCCTAATCTTCTCTAAGTATTGTTTTAGTTATCACTTGATTAAACAACTTATGAAGGTTACCCAATCTTACCTCTTCCGGGCTCTGGCCCCTAACGGAAGCCACTCTTCTACTTGACAACACACACACCATCCATTCACCAAGGGTAACAAAGTGCAACAAACAAGATAACACGACCACTCCTTTCTTAGGAGGTGACAAAAGTCAACACCCTCTCCAAAAATTGGAGGTAACAAAATACCAAACTCACTCCTTACAAGGAGACACGAATCCCATAATCCACTCCTTTCTTAGGAGACACAGAACGTCCCCGTTCGTAGAAAATGGGTAAATAACTGATAACTTCCCATACACTACCCAAGGGATTCAAAACAAACTGACTACATGACATGACAACCCTCATATTAAAAGACCTCATCCGGAAGACTTACAATTAAAAGGCACTTAACCCATTTCCCTAAAACATGAACACCGAGGGATATAGCCACATAAGGCAATTGCGAGAAAATAAACTAATTTTGGACATATTAAATCCATTTCCCATAATCAAATTCAGTATTATAATGTCTCAATTAAACTTAATTTAACAACGTCTTGACAAGACCAAGGACGAAATTTAAGCCAAACATTCAATTTCCTAATGCCTTTAAATAATAAAATAAACATTTTCTTCTATTATTCAGAACATATCATTACAAATAAATAATTGAATTCTCCTTCTCAACATAACTCATGTTAAAGCAATTAACTCATCTATTAAACATATTCTTTAAAATCAAATATGTTGTTCTATTAATATATATATATATATATATATTCTAAGAATAAATCCATTAATTTAACTATAGCATAATATATTAAAATTTTCCCAATTACATTCAAATCATGTTATTATTTTACTCATCCATTTAATATATTTATATCTAAATATAAATATATATTAAAATTATTTTCACAACTATATATATATACAACATAACATACATACATATATACATATAATATATAACCTCATATTATATATATACATATATGTATATTATTTATATATTATATACAAATAAATATAATATTATATACATATAATATTAAATATTAAATATATATATATATTAATGATTTATATATATATATATATATATATATATTAATGATTTATATATATATATATATATATTAATATTTAAATATTATATATATAAATAATATTAAATATTAATTTATAAAAAATAAAAATAAAAATCATTTTTTTATTTTTTTAAAGTCAACCGAAGCGGTGGAAAAAGGGTGTGCGTCTCTCGAACCGCGCGCCAAACGAAAGGGAGGGCGGCTGTGTGAAGACACAGTCGACCCCATTTACATGGGGCATGGTTGTGTATTCACACAGCCAAGCCCTGTGCTTGGCACGGGCGGCATGGGGAGAGTCGCGTTGGGCGCGGCTCCCCCACACGCCTCCCATGGGGGCATGGTGGGGTGAGCCCCCAACAAACCCGCCCCCCGCCACCCCCCAAAACCTGCCACAATTTCTTTATTTTAATTTTTTTATATATAAAAAAAAACCTAAAACAAAAAACGTGAATCCGTATTTTTGACTGCGGATTTTAAATCCGATTTCCCCCAAAATATTTTCCCAGTATGTATATATGCTTGCATATATATATATGTATTTCACAATATATATATATATATATATATACTCATATTTACATACAATATAATGTTTTCTTTTTGCAAAAATATTCAAATCAAAGATTTAATTGGGCAAATAAATTCTATAACCAGACATATTTCAATTTCTTTAGAGATATTCATTTCAAAACAGGGTTTTTTTTCAAATAATTTTCATATTCAACATAGGTTTTTCCTTTGCAATCCACAAACAAGATTTAAATGATTCCCAACAGCTTATTCAAACCATATAACTTTTCAAAATGAAACTACTAATTGAATGAACCTGGTTTTTTTTTAGGATGATAGAAGATCCTGATGGTGCCCTTGTTTCCCTTTTCAATTCCACAAATTCTTTCAGCTTTTTCCAAAAACCCACAAAACTGAACAATTTCTTCCTCTTTCTATTTCAACTTTTCCAAAATTTCATGATCCAAAATTGTGAAGAGAAATTCAATAATAATGAAAATTCCAAAAAATATCCATACAACAACCCTCATCAATTTTAGAAAACAGAAATAGAAAATATCTCATTTTTTTCAATTTTGAATTCAAATTTTCTAAATTGACTTTTAAAACATTTTCTTTTAATTTTCAATTTCAACCCATATAACAATAATTTCAAAATGAACAATTTAACTTATTTCAACATCATAAATTTAATTAATTAATAAAATAGATTTAATCAACGATTAAATTATTTATTAATTAAATTAAATTAGTAATAAAATAAATTATATTTCAACATAATTCCCAGATCAAATTAATCAACAATTAAAATGCATTAAGCCATTTAATTACCCTTTTTCTAACTTGAAATTAAATAACGAAGAGTGGGAACAATATTCAAAGCAACACAACCCGACAACACTTGATGACATACTAGGACTAGGGTGACAACTTGGCACGAAAAACCTAGCTACTATCTCCCAATCGAATACCATTGGGCAATGGACACGCTCAAACCTGTGAGACTAGGTGGAGTCGATGTCCTATACTTGTCAACCTACGAACACAAAGTATATCCACATGCATATATATGTTAAAATTAAAACACGCCGTGAAAAGGAAATCTCAGGATCGCACGGCGCTCGCAAGCGAGTGATGCAATCTCATCCCCTTCACCAATACAGTATTACTAACTGACGAATCTAACATCATTAATATGATCAAAAGCATAAACATCATTAATTCAATTATCCACTATGCTAATCCAAAGCATGCCATAATGATAACATCATAAAAATATACCATCACACCAAAATATAACATTCGCATCACTTTATAGATAACAATCAAATAGCAACTAAGTTCTAAGTCAAAGTACAACCACAAAGTACAACATAATCAAACAGAACACTATTCGATCAAAAGAGCAAAATGGAGGGGTCTTACAGGCTGTGTGGAATGAATGGGACATAATTATGTTTGAATTTAACTCTCCCCTAGCCACCCCCTTCACAGTTCTCTATTTTTTTGTGAAAACAAAATCATATTCCTCCTGGCCGCGCATGGGAGATTAGAAGAACAGTCAGCAAAAAAAAAATATCAATAAAACTTTCTGCCTAACTTCCTTCTTGGCTTCGCCCTATGCTCTCCTCCATGTGCATGTGGAAGACAATAACCAATTTCTAAATCAAACTCTCCCTATCTCCTTTAGCCGCGCATCATGGTAGACAATCCTTAAAATGCAATTTAAAAATTGTAGCTTAAAACAAACTCTCTTCAACCTGGACGCACCTAGGAGATCACCAGTATTATAATGAAGTCACTCTCCTCTATACTGACCACGCACGGAGAATAAGAAGATTGTCAAATTTCAAATAAAATAAACAAAACAACATTCTTTCTCACATGCACATGAGTTCTTCTCAGTGATCTCCAACAGTTCTCCCCTGTTCTCTTCCCAAAAACCATATTTTTCTACCTCAATTTCATGAGAATGATGTAGTTGTCATTAAAATTTGATCCACTTTTTATGCTTGATCTCCAGATCTCCAAGTTCTTTTTGTTTTGCATGCAAAATTTGTTGTGATGTAATTGTTTTCAATTTGATAACTGTTGTTTTGTTTTCAATTCCAATTTTGAACGTATTTTGTTTTCTAATTTGTTTTAAATAACTTATTTTGATATTTGTCTATTTATTCAAACAAATCTTTCCACTTAATTTAATATTTTTAATCATTTAAACATTTATATTTCCTCTCTCATTTATTAAATGAGAAAATAACAATTAAATCAATAACACTATTTTATTTCTTTTATATTTTCACAATTAATAGTTTATTCCAAAAATTTAGAATATTTAAGCATTATTATTTTCAACTATCAATAAAATATTTACATAAAGAAGTAATTCTTTGAATAAAAATCATTTTCCTCACAAAAATAGTCAAATTGCCATTACTTTCAACAAAAGCATAGCCATAATAATCATTAAAAATTTTAACTATTTAATCATCACGAAATACATTATAATTAACTAAGTGGTGTGTGATATTTCATCGTCCTCATTAACGTCTAATGGCTAAAACGACTCTACTTGATCAATGTTCTCGCCTTCATTCTTGTTCATTGTTCCTGCGTCCACTTGCACTCAATTTCTTATCAACAATGACAAACCCCGAATTTCATAATAATGAATTTCAAATCATTTCATTTGCATTTAAATTTCAATTTCACTTTCAAATTCAATTTAAATAATCATCTAACATAATTATTAAAAATCTCACAATTAATAATTGCATTTAAATAAATGACAAAAATCAGTACGTGACATAACCTTAGACACTCAACCCTGATCCATCTACTGTAAGCCCTCAACCCTATACCCTATACCCTATAGCTAAGCCCTAATCCCTCAACCCTCAACCCTATACCTTAAACCCTAAACCCTACAACCTCAACCCTCATTCATATACCTTATACCCTCAACAATATACTTAAACCCTAAACCATACACTCTCAACCCTTCACCCTATGTATTATACCCTCAATCCCTCAACCCTATGCTTAAGCCCTAATCCCTAAACCCTCAACACTATACCTTAAACCCTAAACCCTACAACATCAACCCTCATCCCTATACCCTATACCCTCACCCTAAACCCTAAATATTGTCCCTCAACCCTATAGTTAAACCCTAAACCATACACTCCCAGCCCTTCACCCTATGCCTTATACCCTTAATGCAAACCCTATACCTTATACCCAATATCTTAAACCCTAATCCCTATACCCTATACACTTGACCTTAAACACTCAACCCTGAATATTATCCCTCAATTATAAACCCTCAACCCTCTACCCTCTACCCTATACCCTATACCCTCAATCTTATACTTAAGCCCTAATCCTTCAACCCTCAACCCTATACCTTAAACCCTAAATCCTACAACCTCAACCCTATACCTTATACTTAAGCCCCTCCCTCAATCCTCAACCCTATACCTTAAAGCCTAAACCCTACACCCTCGACCCTCATCCTTATACCCTATACCCTCAACACTTAACACTTAACACTATACCTTATACCCTATACCATATACCCTCAACACTTAATATTGTACCCTATACCATATTCCTTCACCCTATGCCTTATACCCTCAACACTCAACACTATATACTATACTCTCAACCCTAAACCCTATACCTTAAACCCTAAATCCTACAACCTCAACCCTCATCCCTATACCTTATACCCTCAACCCTTCACCCTATGCCTTATACCCTCAATATCTCAACCCTCAACCCTATACCCTATTCCCTATGCCCTCAACCCTATGCCTTATACCCTCAATCCATCAACCCTTTACCTTATGCCTTATACCCTTGATCCCTCAACCCTATACCATGTACCCTCAACCCAATACTTAAGTCCTCAATCCCTTAGTCCTCAACCCTCTACCCCATACCCTATACCCTTAACCCTATACTTAAGCTTTAATCCCTCAACCCTCAACCCTGTACCTTAAACCCTAAACTCTACACCCTAATCCCTCATCCCCCATCCCTATACCCTATACCCTCAACCTTATACCCTAAACCCTTAACATTTTCCCTCAACACTATACTTAAACCCTAAACCATACACTCTCAACCTTTCACCCTATGCCTTATACCCTCAATCCCTCAACCCTATACCCTATACCCTCAACCCAATCCTTAAGCCCTAATCCCTCAACCCTCAACCATATACCTTAAACCCTAAACCCTACAACATCAACCCTCATCCCTATACTCTATACCCCCACCCTTATACCCTAAACCCTAAATATTGTTCCTCAACCCTATACTTAAACCCTAAACCATACACTCTCAACCCTTCACCTTATACCTTGTAACCTCAATCCAAACATTAAACCCTATACCCAATATCTTAAACCCTAATTCCTATACCTTATACACTTAACCTTAGACACTCAACCTTGGACATTATCCATCAAATGTAAACCCTCAACCCTATACCCTATACCCTCAATGCTATACTTAATACCTAATCCCTCAACCCTCAACCCTATACCTTAAACCCTAAACCCTAAAACCTCAACCCTCATCCCTATATCCTATACCCTCAACACTATACTTAAACCCTAAACCATACACTCTCAACCCTTCACCCTATGCCTTATACCCTCAATCCCTCAACCCTATACCCTATACCCAATATCCTAAACCATAATCCCTTGCCTTGAACCCTAAACCCTGCACCCTCATCCCTATACCCTACACCCTCAACCTTATAGCCTAAACCTTGAACATTGTCCCTCAACCCTATACTTAAAACCTAAACCATACAGTCACAACCTTTAAACCTATGCCTTATTTCCTCAACCCATACCCTAACCCCTAAACCTAATATCCTAAACTGTAATCCCTATACCTAACACACTTAATCTTATACACTCAATAAGATGAACAATATCCCTCAATTATAAACCCTTAATCCTATACTTAAGCTCTAATCCCTCAACCCCCAACCTTATACCTTAAACCCTAAACCCTTATCCATGTACCCTATACCCTCAAACTTATACCCTAAACCTTGAACATTGTCCCTCAACCCTAAACCCTACACTCTCAACTCTTAACCCTATACCTTATACCCTCAGCCCATACCCTAAACCATATACCCAATATCCTTAACCCTAATCCCCATAGCCTATACAATTAACCTTATACCCTCAACCATAAACCCTCAACCCCATGCTTAAACATTAAACCCTACATTCAACCTTGTACCCTATACCCTTCAGACTTAACCGTATGCCCTCAACCCTGAACATGCATTAATACATACATACAAGTATGCATTCACAAATACAAACATGCATGCATTCAAACACACAAATATGCATACATACATGCATACAAGCATGTACATACAAACATCTATATATAAACATACATACATAAAACATACATTTATACAAACGTACATAAAAACATAAAGCAAGTCATAAAGTGAGCACATTATAATGTGCTCGCATTATGTGAAATAAAAACATGCTTACACAAAACACATATTTATACAAACAACACAAAAGCATAGAGCAAGGCATAACACGGGCATCTTATAACACGTTCTCATTATGTCAAAACGACGACATAACATGAGCATTTTATAACCCACTTGCATTATGCCTTGCTTTGGGAATCCCCAAGCCTTTGGCTTGAATTTGCTTTAGATTTCCAACCCAAAGGCTTGGAGTGCCTTTCCAATGTCCAAAAACGTGTTTTTGCATATTCTACAAAATTTCACATAATCTCATTCATGCTAATCGTCAAGTGTGCATGTGTTTCAAGGTCAAGTAAATCAAACACCTGGGTAATGTTAAGCTCTCTGTGAGCTATTTAACGATGTAATTTGTCACATTTTGACTATGTTAAGGCTTTCGTATTTAATTTCTTTTGTTTGTTTCTAGTTTTTTGTCAAAAACCAATGTTTGGTCTTTTTACTTTATTTTTTAGCTATTCATTGAAATTTCAAATAAATTACATTTTATAAACTAGACTCCATTCTTCACATATTTAAAAAATGATTTTTGATTAGTTTTAGAAAATTATAGGGGTAGCACAGGCAAATTTCTATTTTTCAAGATCTGTCCACTTTCAAAATTAGTAAAAAATTGTATATTCATTAAAAAATTATTAGAAAAATTATGCATAAACTACATATTTCTAGCTAATTTCTCACTTAAGCGATTTTAAAAATACTAAAAGAAAAAGTTAACCTTTTGAGGGAGCCACAACAGATGCTATGTTATTTTTTTTGACAAAAACAACACCAATTTTTTTGGCTCCCTTTTTTGAACCCCTTAATCTCTACCATTTTAAAAAATAGTAGTTTAGAAAGTAGACTCGAAGCAATATGACCCTTATTTTTCCTACATCTTCAAATTTTTAATGTAACTATCCTCAATTTCTCATCCAAGGTCAGTATTTCCTGATTTTTGAAGAAGAAAAAAAGTGGCCATTTAAGACCACTTTCTAGCCCCTCATCTTTGTGCACTTACCCCAACGTCCTCTTCTCTTTCCATTTAGGATTCCCCTTCTCACAATGATATCCATTAAAATGAACTTGATATAAGTAATTGCTACTTAGATAAGTGAATGTTTTTATTTTAATTATATCCATTAAAATGTCAACTATGATATCTAATGTTAGATTTGATAATTTTCCTTGAGGGTGTAGGAAACATAAAGGTGTTCAATCAATGAAAGGATGTGGAGGAGAACAACATGGATTCACTTACTCTTCTTGTCTTACCTAATCCCTATGATTAAGTTAGTGAAACAATTAATTGTGGGTATGTTTCATTGCTTAACCCATCCTATTAGGTTATAAATAAAAGGACATTCTTCTATCTATCTATATTCAACTAATCCAAATCATTTATAATTTTGGATCCTTATGTTGTAGATAAACTCATAAATTATGTTTTCTTTTTGTGTGTTTGTTTCATTGAGTTCACTTACATTTTACAAGATTTTTAAAATTCGTATTTTAGAGTATTTGAAGAATTATCATATTTTCTTAATTTGGAAGAATTAGTTATTTACTTTCCTTTTTAAAAAATCTCATATGTATTTTAATCTTGTGAATACATTTCAAAAGCATTTGAAAATTTAAATATTAAGTGAAAAAAAATTTGAAAAAAATCTGAGTTATAATTTGTTTTTTTGAAATAATTTGTTGAGTCATCAACGGGACAAAAATGGGGATTGTGGTTTAAGGATTTTTAGAGTGAAAGAAAATGTGGAGGCTTTTAGAAACACACATGTATTTTTTCTTTATTTTCCTCTCCTCCTCTATATGTCTTAAAGATTGATTATAAAAAATAATTTTCTTATAATTTCTTAAGGACTACTAAAGAATTTTTAAAATTAGATTTAAGAAAAGATTACTAGTTTTCTTGTGTAGGTGCAAGTAAGATCTTCTTCAACTTTCTTTAAGAGCTACTTTCATTACATACCCAAACTAGGTAGTAGTGTACAGTTTCTATTTCCAAAATTACTAGGAAATTGAAGCAAAATTATATAAAAGAGAACAGATAAAGTTTTATTACTGCTGCCACCATTAACAACTCAGAGAAGGATAAATGAACTCCATTAAAGAACATCAAATGGAGATGCCATTAGAGAAATGGATGGTATGCTATGTTTACAAGAGAAGAAGAAAAGTTAATACACTTGTTTACCAATTATTTCTGATGAAAAGTTACAAAATCATTTGAAGTAAACAGATGTCCAATTAAACTAGATAATAAATTTGCAGCCAACCGTTGATATAGACATATCTTTATTTTGTTAGAAACAAATTGGAGTTACTAAGTAGAAGCTCGGGAGTGTAGGAATCTAAAGTCAAGACGGTATGAGATGGATATAATTTCTAGGAAGAAAGACGGATACTATTGAATGTATATAAAGATGGCGAGAATGGCAGGAAGAAGAAGAGAAAAGAGAATAAAGGAGGAAACTATGATAATGAGGGCGGTGGAAGAGGAAAATGTGGATGTAAACAGTTCACACCACACTTATAACAAAGCTCAGAGGGGATAGCGCCAGTTTGTAAGTAACAACAAGCCACTTATGTTAAATAAACTCCACAGATCTGTTGCCACCTTCACTGCAAATCTGCAGCAGATATTATCAGATGTTTTCATACTGGTCCATATGAAAATGGGTCCCAGTACTGTTTCTCTCCGCCCACCATTTCTAGATCTGCAAATCCCAAATACAAGAAAAGTGGTGCAGTTAAAAAATGGATTGAAACTGCAACAAACACAAGAGAAAATCATGTCCCAAATAGAGTATACCAAAGCAAAACTGGTTTTTTTTCATTGGAAAAGAAAAGAAGAGAGGAAACGAATGGACCTTCGAGAAGAGGCCAGTGGTAAGAACTCTAACTTTGGATATCCGGTTATGGTCATAGAAGCTCATGAAAGATGAAGAAGAAGATATTCTTCTATTGAGCCTGAAAGAATGGTATGAAAATGGGTCGGTCCATGGGGCTCTTTAAAAGCCAAAGAGCACCGCATCATCCTCAAAAGTCCATGGCAGTGATGATTATTTTTACTGTCAGTCATGACCTTAAAGAAACGATCACTACTCAGAGAAGAAATAGGATGAGCATCTTTTTCAAAAACATGAAACTTCCAAAAGTCCGAGTCACGGGTTGGGTCTAGAAACGGACTGTCCGAGGGATAAATGTTTTCAATTTATCGGACATTCCATTCTGGACCGTCCGAGGGATAAATGTCTTCAATTTATATCTAGGACATTCCATTTCTATCCACTATGAATGAAGAACCCTCGAAATAATCTCTCAATGGTTCATAACTTCACAGATTCTTTATGTAATTCATTTTCCTAAATTTAATCACTTTTTCATATTTCACTCATGGCATTAGATTATTTACTTTATGTAATTCATTTTCTTAAATTTAATCACTTTCTCATATTTCATTCATGACACTAGATTATTTATTGTTTATGTGATTTATAAACCATTAAT
This sequence comes from Sequoiadendron giganteum, assembly GCA_007115665.2. NCBI lineage: Eukaryota > Viridiplantae > Streptophyta > Pinopsida > Cupressales > Cupressaceae > Sequoiadendron > Sequoiadendron giganteum. The sequence goes on along the minus strand of CM021103.1, from coordinate 408,904,789 downwards.
TATTATCTAACCATAATCTCAAGTGTTATAGTTTCAAAATTTTCTCTCATTCTTCTTAAGAAATCCTTCCTTAAGAGGATGCCTACATTGATGTGAGTTTATCTATACTTTGATACAATCATGGTACCTTCTTAATGATAAAAGTAACTGTCACCTTGTTCTCATAAACAATCATGCATTATAGTGCTCGGTAGTGATCTCACCATGTTTAATATATGGAATTCTCACCCATGTGTTAAATTATTCCTTCTACTAATATTTTTGTATGATTAAGTCAAAAGTTATATATTGAGTTGACTATGATATGATGTAACTACAAGATGGATATGCACCTTTCTATATTATATGTCCTCGTTGATCATTATGTGTGTATTGCTTCAACAATGATATCTAATGTTAGATTTGATGGTTTTCTTTGAGAGTGTAGGAAATATAAAGGTGTTCAATGAATGGAAGGATGTGGAGGAGAACAACATGAATTCACTCGATCTTTTTGTCTTACCTAGTCCCTATGGTTAAGTTAGTGAAATGATAACTTGTGGGTATGTTTCATTGCTTAACCCATCCTATTAGGTTATGAATAAAATGATGTTCTTCTATCTATTTATTTTCAATTAATCCAAATCATTTATAATTTTTGCATCTTTATATCGTAGATAAACTCATAAATCATGTTTCTTTGCATGTGTTTGTTTCAGTTGAGTTCACTTACATTTTACAATATTTTTATATTTTTTATTTTAGAGAGTTTGAAGAATTACCATATTTTCTTAATTTGGAATAGTTATTTACTTTCCTTTTTGAAAAATCCCATATGCATTTTAATCTTGTGAATACATTTGAAAAATATAATAAGTGAAAAGAAACTATTTGAATTAAATGCATTAGTTAATTTTAGTAATATTACTATATTAAGTTATTTATAATGTATTTTTGTAAAAGTATTTGAAAATTAAAATGTTAAGTGAAATAGATTTTGGAAAATATCTAAGTTTTAATTTAATTTTTGAAATAACTTGTTGAGTCGTCAATGGGACAAAAATGGGGATTGGGGTTTAAGTATTTTTAGAGTGAAAGGAAAAAGGGAAGGCTTTTAGAAACACACATGCATTTTTAATTTATTTCCCTCTCCTCCTCTATGTGTTTCAAGGATTGATTATAAAAAATATTTTTCATATGGTTTCTTAAGGACTACTAAAGATTTTTTCAGATAAGATCTTGGAAAAGATTACTAGTTTTCTTGTGTAGGCACAAGTAAGATCTTCTTCAACTTTGTTTGAGAGCTTACTTGAGAAGAAAAATGTATTCCTCCATTTTAAACTCATGCGCTACTTCTCGGAGGCCTACTTTGAACATACCCAAACTAGGTAGTAGGTGTAGTTTCTATTTTATAAGATGTGGTTTGAGAAAGGATCTTAGAGTAGTTTATTATGTATTTATTTTTGTTGTATATTTTATTTTTGGGAATTTTAATTTAGCATTGTCACTCTAGTATAATTTCTTAAAAAACCTATATGATGTGAAAAGTGTGTAGTTATGTTCTATAGGTTCACAAGCATTTGTTTTTTTTTTTTAAATTCAGATTATTGAAAGTCAAATAATTTTTTTGAAATCTTATGGGGATTAATATTCTCACAATATTCATGAAACTATAAAATATGTAAAATGAGTAGTGTTAATAAATAGTAAATGATAATATTATTTAAATTAAAATTGTTGATACTCTTTGAATTTATCCTATTTCTTTCTCCTTTTATTTGGGTCATGATTACCTAAGTTGTGAAAATTTTCATTGAATCATTGGTGTTGTGTGTTTAAGTGTCCTTGTGTATTTAATTACTATTGGTTTGTTTATCCCCATTATGTTAAACATTGAATAATGTTTGAAAACAATGTACAACAATTATGTAGATTATTTTAATGTATTGATAGAGACCATAGTTTGTTTGTGAGATTCCTAGAGAGGCATAGTTATCTATTGTACTTGATGATGGTAACATATTTGGGAGGAAATTAACATCCCCCATTGATACCTCTCTTGAAGATATTTTGGAAGCTTTAAGAATTCTTGATTTGGTATTTTTCACCTTGTATTTATTCCTTGAGATACGTAAATTTTTTAATCATGTTATAATTATATTTAATCTTGTATTTTAATATTGACTTATTCCCATCCTAGTACTTTTTGGATGTGTGATTATAATTGTAATCCTTATTGTGTTTTATATTTTGATAGAATTCATGTGTAAGTATATCCTTGTGATCCTAGATTATTGTGATTAATTTTATATTATTATAATCTACTATATATGCCTATCCATGTTTGGATGAGATTAATTTCATTGTAATTTATGTTGGAACTACTATTTCAATTGTTTTTTCTTACCATCATATAAGGGATTTAGAATATTTTGAGAAAACTTAAGAATAATAGGAATAGACCTAATCTACTTATGAAACTATGAAACTAGAAGTTGTTATTTATTTAGCATTTATATGTTGGGTTTATGAAACCAATGATATGGTGTTTCATAGTTGACATTATGCTATGAGTTGAATTCATCTTTATGTTATATTTTGATGAATTTTGTTGATGCTTATAAATTTTATGTTACTTTAGAACATTAATATGATTGTGGATTAGAATAATTAGCTTATGTTTCACATTTGACTCTTGGTAAGATTTAAGTCCCTTCATGTATGTTATTTCCATTTAAAATGAATATGGGTGCATGCTAGTGAATAGTATCATTTTGGATTAAAATAATTCTTGGTCTTTATGAATATTATACATGTTAATTTAAATCTAGAGTGAAAATAAATGTTTCACCTATTCCATTTCTAAACAACACTTGAATTGAGATTATTATGCCTTATTTCATGTCTAGCTTGTTGCAATATTGTTTCAACCTAGCCTTACCCTTTTGTTTATTTGTGTAATATATTTATTAACCTGGTGAGGCTAAAACATGGTGTTCAATACTATGCATATTTGAATCAAATATCAAGGAGCCCTTGGTTAGGTTGGAAACCAAATTTGGATTCTTTTGAGATAATTATATTAAAAACCTATGATACTTTAGTGTCATGGATCACCTATTTTACTAGGGATGAGTTGACTTTAGGGTCACTGTTAGGAATAGGATTATAAAATAATATACAATATAATGAATACTAAGATAAAATATATAAATAACATAGAACATAGAGACACAAATATATGTGGTTCACCCAATATGGGCTATTTCCATGGAGAAATTGCTATTCCTTCCTTTATTCCATCCAAAAAATTAAGGGATACAACCTACTTCACATCAATTGTAACTTCATTTTCTCTCTATCATAGTCTCCTCTCAATACAATCTACAAAAGTACAATATAATTCCCTCACATAAAGAGGGGGTTTCCTTCTTGATAAATAAAATACAACATAACCTCTACCATTAGATTTGTGACCTAATAATAAATGGTTCATATTTAGAATGAATAAATATATATATATATATAATATTGTTTTTGAGGGTGCTACCCCAAACCATTATCAAGGTGCATGGCTCCAAACCCCCTACCAGGGGATGGGCCTCCAAGATATTGCAAGGGGGGTACCCCCTTGCACCCCTCCCCCATTATACTATAAATATTAACCAATAAGATCAAGCTCCATAACCAACAATACCCCAATTGGAGATTAATCATGACAACTCCAAGAAGATAATTGGGCTTAACCAACAATCTCCCACTTAGAGATTGATTACTAAAACTCCACTACTACTGCACTCATTGGACTAGGCTCTAACTTTAGACTTGGAAAGTTTATCATCTTCATGATCATCCTTGAAGGCCAACTAAAACTAAGTAGGAAATCAATTTCTCTTGAGTTACTACCTTTTCCAACATTCCTACATGATTTGGATAGTGTGTATCTTTTCCAAATTCATTTGTCCATCTTCCAAAATTGATTGTATGAAATGGTACTTGAGCCTTATATATTTAGTCTTAGAATGAAGGGATAAATTCTTTGCATGATGAATGACACTCTAACTATCACTATACAACTTTCTATCCTCCTACTTATTTCCCAATTCCTCCATAAACTTTTGTAGCCAAATCATCTATTTACCAGCCTCTATAGCAACAACATACTCAACTTCTATTGTTGAAAGTGCAACAAGCTTTTGTAATTTAGAAACTAAACTTACTATATCATTCCTCCTACAATAAAAATATACCCTATGATGCTCCTCCTACTATCTATATCACTTACTTGAATCAACATATCCCTATAAAGTAGAGTTGGAACATCCAAGACATAATGCTTTTGTATTAGTACCTCTCAAATACCTGATAGTCCACTTTACTTTATTTGCATGCTCTTTTCTTATATTATTCATATACCTTCTCATAACTTCCATTATATGTGCAATATCTAGCCTTATACATACCATGCTATACATAAATTCATTAATTGTTGATGAGTATGGAACCTTGGGCATGAAGTCTATCTCCTCCTTTGACTTGTGAAACATCCTCTTAGTCAGTTTAAAATGACTAGGTAAAGTTGTAATAACTAACTTTGCATCCTATATTTGAAATATTTTCAAGACCTTCTCTATGTACTCATCTTGAGACATTGTTAATGTGTTATTTTTCCAATCTCTTGTTATTCTCATAGGGTAGATGCACGAGGTTGAGTCCATGAAACGTGAAAGTTTTGACCTTAGCCAAAATCTTGAAGTCGGGTTCAACAAAATGGTATCCCATTTAGGTTTCAAGGTCCTGAGCCTAAAACTAAAATGGGATCCCATATTTTTAAAATCGAGATCTCGTTTTTCAAAACTTTCCATTTTTGGCAACTTTCTATTTTCAGCAACTTTTCAAAACGGGATCCCTTTTTGAAAACTTTCCATTTTTGGAAGCTTTTCAAAACGGGCTCCCATTTTGAAAAGCATGAAAAAAATTTTTTATGAAACAAGATCCCATTTTAGAACGGGATCCTGTTTTTTAAAATATGATTTTTTGGTCGGGTTTGTGCTTTTATTTTTTGGTTTGGAAAAAGGCTTGGGGATTTGAACCTTAGCTTTGGACCTGGTTTGACCTACAACTTGAAGGTCATGTCAATGTCACAAGAAAATAGTGACTTTGGACATATGTCTAAAGACCTTTTTTGTAGAATTTTTTGGAAAAATTAAAACCCATTATAGATGAGACAATGTAGATTCCAAATATGTAATTTTTTCATAATTGGATTATTTTTTCTATTTTTCAATTAATTTTTGATGAAACTAGTCCATAAACTTTAAATATTAAGGTTTTTTATTATTTTAATAACTTTTATTAAAATATTTTTTTGTAAAACTAATTGCATGAAAACGTACCTCAATTTTATTTTTTTCAATTTGAAAAAAATTGAAAAATGATAATTTTATGTCATCTTATGTGTGACGTACACAACGATTTTGCAAAACAATAAATATGCCCAATAAAAAATTAACAAAAAAAAAAATATTGAATAAAAAATTACAAAAAATAATCGAAAATGTGCTTGAGTGAGTTACAAATATTTTTCCATAAGGATTCAAAAAAATGCAATTATTTAGGTCAAAATATGGATGGTGTACACATGCATGGTATAGTAAAAAAAAAAGTGACTTTTAAACATTGGTTTTTAGAAACTATTGAAAATGCAAGATGTAAATGCAAGATGAGGGATAATCCAAGATGTAAATGAGACTAAACTATGTTTTTTTTTTGGATTTTTAGATTTTAGGATATTAAAATGCAAAGATGCTAAAGTAGGGATGATAATGCAAGGAAAATAATGACCAAAGGATGGGGATAATGAATGCTAAGGGATGCTAAAATTTTATTGGTGATCAAAGTGAGTGACAAGGTGACTAGATGATGCTAATTGAAGATCAAGGTAATGATGCAATTGAAACTATGTTATGTTTTTGTATTTTTGGAGTATAAGGATGCAAAGTGAAATCTAGGCAATATGGGTCTAAATGAGAGTAATGTGAAGGAATTTTAAACTAAGGGTGGCAATCAAGCTAATGTGACCCTAAGGCAACAAATTCCAAATGTCATTGACCATAAGAGAACAACCAAGACTAGGACATGTCGATGGTGAAAATGACACAAACAACATTAAAACATAATATTTCTACTCTATTTCTCCTGAAAAAGAAATACAACATGTAGTGGCCTAACTTCCAAGGTCCTGGTAGTTGGTTCTCAACTATCTGGTGTCACTCAATCGATTCAATTCAAGGGGCCTATGCTGGTAACAAAATATTCAAGCAATGACTCATTTTACCAAACTGTTTTAGTAAATCAGTGGGGTTTCAAACAAAAGAAAAAGATAGATCAAAGGGGTAAACCAGTAAGTATGAATCAAATTTCTCTATCATCCGAACATATATCTTCAAATAATGAATGTTTTCCCAATCAGATCAAGAAAACCATAAAATGACCCAATCTATAGAATAATCTTTACCATTGCATACATTTTAGGTGCTTAATTAACTTCACAATTACACATCACAAATATTTCAAGGATTTCAAAACAACACACATTCATTCATCATCAAGATTATAGATCAACAGACTTTAATAACTTCAATTTAATGATAATCTAACAAGATAATCCTTAAATCTGGTTTCTTCTAATGAATTTCATCACATAAGAAACTAGCATGCTTCAGCACAATCACTAGCATTCAGATAGATTATAACTTATCAGCCTTATCAAATAAAACAACTCAATTGTAATACCATATTGTGTAAACCTGTAATTCTATTAACTATAAAAAGATCAAGTACAAAGTATCTCTCTAATCACTACAAAATTCTATCTCCTAAAATCAGGTAAGCCAATCCTATTCTCAATTAGCTGACCCCTACAATATGATACCCATAGGGTATTTATAGATTATACAAAGTTCGAACTCCACTTCTATTTTAAGTCACCCACCCTTTTAGGAACAAAAAATTTCTTGGAAACTCAGATCGATTTGATCTTGAGTTCTTACATTAGACATTCAGTTCAACTAGAGAAAAGAAAATAGAAGAGAAATAAGGTCATGCGCTTCAACTATCACTGTTGCATGCAACATGCAAAGAAGAAGAAAGTCATGCATGCAAAAGATTTATGCATGTGAAGCTGGATTTGTAATGAACTCATCATAACTGGCGAAGACTTGTTGTAATGTATCTAATTCTGGCCCATCAACCCAGCTATCTTCAAATTTGATTCGATCCAATTCTACTACAGCAAACTCCCTCATACCTTTCATCTTTGTCAACTCTCTTCTAGCAGCTTTTATTTCTTCTTTGACATCCATTAGTCGATCTATCATCAAATATTCTCCATCATCTTCTTTCTGCATGAGTCCTCTAAGTCTTTCATCCCATTTCTCTTTTATTTGACTCAAAGGCATGCCTTCCTTTGTTAATACATTTACATATACAATGATAGCAATGACTACTTCTAGCTCCTCAAACTGCTCAATCAGATTATTAACAGCCTCTTGAACCTCATTCCTATGTTTACACAAGAAATTTGCTCTGAGTCGAAGTATACGAGAGGTTTTTCCAACAAAATCTATATTTTCCTCCTCAAGTATGGATTGTTCAAGAAGAGTAGTCAAAGGCAATGTATTAACCTTCTCCAATTTCTGACTATACTCTTTATACTCCTCTTCTTGTTTCTCCACTGCTTCAATGTATTGGTGCATTTTTCTTATCAATTCCTCAGTGCCTTTGTAAACATCAAAACCCTCAACCAAAGCTTCACCTACTTCCCGATTCAACTTGTCTACCCATATGTCTACCATCTCCGCTTTACCTCTTACCTGGACCAAATCATCTACCTCCTTTTTGCTTAACAAAATAGGAGTCTCAATGGCCGTTACCTGTTGTGATCTTGGAGAGGAGACACTTTTCAAAAATGAATGTAATTGATCCAACTGAGCCTTCAGCTCATCTTTCTTTTGTTTGTCCTTTATCATTCTTGACTTGGTTGTTGAAGTCACTGCATCAATTAGGTTCATCTGCTGATTCCTAGTGGGCCTTCCAAAGTTAACAATACTCAACTGATAATATGTTAGTTGCATGTCCCCTACCTCCTTTTTTGTCATTGTCATGGAACACTCAGCAACAATCTCTCCTTTGTCCACGAGTCTGGTAGAGTGTAAGATTTTGGCCTTCTTTTTAGGCCTCTCTTGTTTGATCTCCTTCATCATATCCTCCCAATTGAGAGGTTGTGAAGGTGTTACCGCCCTTTTCTGCAAGTCCAGTTTTAACCAAGTGGGAGCACATGGAGTAGTAGTCATCATAGAAGAAGAAGAGGCAATAGTAGTATAAGGTGGTTGCACACTTACTTGGGATTGAGAATCAACTTTTGATTTATCTTGTTGTTCTTGCACTGTATGCATCTGCACAAGTCTTTCAGCTTCTTCCCTATCTTTCTATTCTTGTATCTTTTTATCTTCTTCTTCTTTCTTTAACCTCTCTTCCTCCAATCGATCTCTCTCCACTTTTTCCCTTTCCATTCTGTCCTTCTCTAGAGCTTCTTTTTCTTGTTTCTCTTTTTCTAAAGCCTCTAGTCTTTCTTTCTCTAGTCTTTCCACCTCTAGAGCCTTAATTTTTTCTGCCTTTGCTTCTTCTTCTTGCTACTTCTTAACCAGCTCTTCGGCATTCTTTCCCTTTTCCAATCTTCCTGCTTCTTCATCCTTTTGGCGAGCTTTCTCTACAAGTTTCAACTTAGCAACCAAGACTTCTTTCTCCCTCTAATTCCTTGCCTTCTCTTCTTCAAGGTCATGAATCTTTTGTATTAGTTCCAACTTGTCATTCTCTTCTTTAACCTTCAAATCATGTTCTTGTTGCCTTCTTTGTCTCTCTACTTCATCAGTTGTTGCCTTAGCTTCAATTTGTTTGGATTTTAATTGTTGTTCGTGCAGTATAGCATCAGCTTGTACCTTGGCATCAATTTCCTTTTGTTTTTCTATGGCTGTAGCTCTTGCATCAGAATCCTTTTTCGCTTCTTCAAACAGCTTCCATTGCTCTTCTTGTGTCAAAACCTGCTCAGTATCCTCCTCTAGAGGCACATTCTCTTGCATATCTTTTTCTGACATGGTCTCATCTGAATTTGTCCCAACCTCATGAATTTCCTCCTCTAAGGCTGCTTTTCCCTTTCCAGCTTCAGCCATACTATGAAGAGCTCCCTTTTGAACTTCTTTTCTCTTCTTCCTTGTAAGTGGGACTTTTGCGGATGATTCACCTAATGTAAGTGTCGAAATAGTTGATCTTTTTGTATATCCTCTTCTTGAATTTCCTCTTCATCATCTACCACCTCAAGTTCTATCTCTTTGATGTCTGTGGGAAAGAACTCCAATGGATCTTTAGGAGGTGTCTTCCTTTTGATCCTTTTGTATCCCTTACCCTTTTTAGGGGCTGGCCTTTGAGGCACTTGGGTTCTTAACACCAACCAATTAAAACTCCTATCCAATATTGTCCTTCCAATCTGCTTTATATCTATAGTTTCTTCACTATCCCAGTCAATCGGATCCAAATTCTTGGTGCCAATGTTCAAAGCCTCATAGGATGGATCCAATACAATTCTATCATCTACCAATGTGTCAGAAATTTTTTCTTTAACACCAAGCTCTGACATGAGTGAGATAGATAACCTTTCATAATTCTTCTTTCTTAGATCATACTCATCTTGCCGATCACTCCAAAAGTCTTCTAACAAATTGAAATGTTTGATAAACACCGAAGGTAACAAGGCATGCATCTTACCCTTTAGATCAAAGTGCCTACGAGCTGTGTATAAACCTAACTTCAAGTGTATCAGCTCCTTGCAAACAACCTTTGCTCCTACCAAGTGCTGACAACCATACTCACCCAACTTCATGGGGAACTTGTGACATCCTATTTTATGCTTTATTTTAAACCAAGCATTCACTCCAAGAGCCTGATATACAAACTCCATTAGTACTATCCTATTGTTGCAACACCTTGGAAGCAAATGTGGATGGCCTTCAAAACTAGCTAACCTGAAATATGTAAATTTGGGGTATCGAGTGTACCAACATCCCCATTTAGCAATGAATGCCATGGCTTCTTGACTCAACCTATACCCTGCATCTCCATTCAATTGATTAATGACTACATATATAAATGCATCATTGACTCTTCTGAATTGAGTCTTAGAAACTTGTAGAGACAACTGGTCATAGTGTTCCCACACTTTCTTCTGTCCATCCAAGACTCCCATTATCCCTACTCTATTTAAACCTGGGAAAATACCCAACCTTGCTTTTGCATACACAATATAAGAGGTCATAAAGAAACACTTAGTCTAGCTAATATTGGTCAGTTGATCATGAATAGCATTTGACACAATCATCGGCCAATCAAACTGCTGGGCTCCATTTAAGATTGTCTGGATAAAAGGAAGCATCCACTCCTTGAACCGAAATGTATCTCTCTTCCCAAAAACTCTAGACAACATCATAATTATATCTAATACCTCTTTGTAGAAATCTGCCCTCTTTGGCTGGTCTGCAAGCTTGCTTAAAGATTTATTTTTTGTCTTCAACCACCTTTTGTTTAAATGAGACTTGTTGGAGTCCTTATACTTACTATATTTCTCCAAGGCTTCTGCCTCATCCAACTGAACCAAGTGCTTAGGATCAGGGACATTGAATATACTTTGCAATGCTTGAGGAGTAAGATCAATGATTACATTGTTCTAGGAATCCATGCACTGTCTGGTAACAGGATTGTAGGCACTTGCAGCTGTTAAGATCAATTATGGGCATTGGATTGACAAAGGAAATATAGTAATATGGTCTAAGCCATAATCAACAATTCTCTGTGCTCTTCCTATTACATCTTCCCTTTCTGCAAAGGTATCTGCATATAGCTCTTCAAATTTGTACTGACCCAAATTGGTATCGGTGATGTCCGACCAATCTAATTCTTCTTTGCTGACTTTGATAACAGGACTCCTGTGATTATACCTCAAGGTATAAGGCAATTGTTCAGGCTTGATTTTCTTTGGTTTTGGCGCTGCCTTTGATGTTCCTACAGGTCGGTTCCTTTGAGCAGCTTCTCCTGATGTTCCTGACATTTTCTAGCTTTCCTGCCATAAAAACCTCTAATTAGATCTCTGAATATCATCATAAAACATGCTTTAAAACCATACCTTTTATGTATACATCGGAGGTAGAACCAAGCAGAAACATATTCTAAACAGTCTCTTTTAACATAGTGTCAGAATCATAGTCGAAACTGGAATGGACACTCTACTAATAAGAAGCGGGCTCGGAGTCGAAATTGGAATAACGATCGGAACCGGAACCGGAATAGAAACTGATTCAGGTTCCTTCAGATTTTCTAATTTTCATATTCGGGTTCGGTTATGCTCCCGCTTCCGGCAGGAAAACATTTTATAAAGTAAAACCTCCTCACTATAGGCGGAGTCGGAGTCGGGATGGAAATGGAATCGATACCTTTTGGAAAACCAATTTTTCAAGTTCAAAAATGATTATGATCCTGCTTCCGACAAGGTTGACCATGATGACATAAACGAATTCATCAATTTAGTGTAGAACTTCATGGTTTCAAACTAGACGATTTTCAAAATGACATGGGGCTAACCTAAAATTTGATAAAACCATCCCCATATGACTAGAGGCGACTATATTTTATTGCATCATATTTTAATCTTTTAAATGTGATCATTAGAAACACACGAAAACCTTAATCTAGAAAAATTGATAAAATTAGGGCACAGATTAACCCTTCCCATTTTACCAGTTTGAAGGCGTGACAAAACCCTAAGTAAAAAAAAATTGAGATTCAATTAACCCTAACTCATTGTAAAAACATTAATCTACCTCATTGTAAATCCCTAATCCAACTAACGCCATTTAAAACCTAAATTTAATCTAACTTACTACAAATAAAAATAGCACGACGCGATCACGAACAAAACGTGAAAGCGACCGTGCCCTAGAACAAAAAGAACCAAAAACAAAAGCAAAAGAAATGAAGAATAACTAGACAAACAAATAAATCAAGAACCTACGCAAACAAACTTACTAAGAACCATGAATTTCATTAAAACGAATTGATTCAAAGCATGAGCAAACACAAAAAATGCAACAGTAAATAAATGAAGAACAACAACGATAAGAAACCCTACCTCGAACACAAAAGAACCTAGCTAACCTTTTGAACTGATTTGCAAGCAATAATCTTCTCCTCGTTCAATCGATTTTCTCAAACGAACTCCGCCACTGCTCTTCCTTGCTCTTTAATCTTTAAACAATGATAATAACGATACGTTTAATCCTTAAATGAAGGTAAAAATGAGAATTTCTACCTACACGAGCAGTTGTCATTAATGCAGTAAATGCAGTTGGGCGGAATTGGAACTGAAAGAGAACCAACACTTCACTGTAGTGCGACTTCAGTCAAAAAGTCAACGACCAAGAAAACGACGGGGGCAGAATCGAAATGGAGACTGATTCAGAAACTTAAGAAATTTCCTAACTTTGTTCCCATTCCAGTTCAGGTTCCACCAATAAAGTAGAAAACAAAACTCAACACAAAAAGTAAAACAAAAGAACCGACATAATAAAACTTAACACAAGGACTAAGACTGAAACCAAAAGTTGAAAAGCGGAGGCGGAGGCGGAAATGAATTTAGATTTTGCAATTTTCAATAAATGCCAACTTAATGCCCACTCCGGCTCCGAGTTTGATAAAGACAAAACAACAGACCAAAAGAAAAGACTATCGGGATGGGGCCCGGAATGAGTTTTGATTGAAGTTTCAGAACCCAATTTGGTTCTAGCTCCGATTCCGACAGACCTAAATAAAATAAACAAAGTGTTGAAAGGAGAAAGACTCCAGACTTTGTTTGAAAAACAACAAGAGATAAAAAATAACAAAGGGGGACCCATTTTGACCAAGGCAAAAGATGGGGTGGTTATGCAAGGCATAACAGGACACAAGACCAAGATCAAACTTGACAAAGTGACAATAAAAAGATAATGACAATGACAATGGTCAATGACAAATAGAATGTGTAACCCAGAATTTCCAAAAGCTCAAAGGTCTCCCTATGTTCAAAATTTGAAGGTCTAAATGCAACCTAGGGGTGAAAGTTTGATTTTTGTAATGCAAAGGATGGATGAATACAACCTATAATGTAAAGTAATTCTAAAAGGAATGCTAGAATGGGTAGGTGAAGGTTGCAAGTCTCTAGTTTATTAGTCAGAGGTCACTGTGAAATTGTTTTGGCCGGGTTCTAGAAATAGATTTCATAATTTTTTGTGTGGCAGATAATTGTGGCTCTATTTTCAACAGATGTGTTTCACAATTGCAGTTCAGGTCATCAAATACGGTTCATATTGTCATATGCGGCTCTATTTCTGGAAAATGTGGTTCAAAAAGGCGATTGTGTTTTTCCAGTTCTCAGTTGCGGTTCACAGTAACAGTTGTGGCTCTGTATCTGTTAGTTGTGGTTTTCCACAATGTAGTTTTGACAGTTTTGATGTTTTCAAATGGTTTTTGATCCATATTTTGAGTGTTTCTAAAGAAATATGATTGGAAAACACAGCAGACAATATCAAGCACTTTATTTTGGTCTAGTTTGATGTGAGATTGTAACAATAAAACAAGCATGAATCCTAGTTGGAAAGGGTTTGTATACTTGGTATAGGCCCACTGAAATACCTCGGATTAGTGTTGAACACCTTTCCTTCTCAAGAGTGGATAGCTTAGAATTTTGGTGGCACTAGATCCCCTCCACGACACTCACTTCTACAAGCACACCAACTTCGAATTCCCCGATAGTCACTTCTCAAGAAATTGCTTTCTCTACTCAAGGGAGTCAGTAGTGAGTAACTTTGGGCATGTTACTATACCTTGCACCATAGCAAGCAACAACTGAAAGGCTAGGCTTCTAAAAACAAGAGGTGTCTCTTAAGGGCATCTGGTTCAGGGGATATGATGATAAACTCCCTCAAGAGGTCTCCCAACCCTTAGAACAAGGGTTTTATGTATCATAAAGATACTGGGGGAGAGATATCACATATCGTCCTATTGATTGCAAACTTTCCTCACAATCACAAATTTATATAGTGGTTCGGAAGGACTTTGCTTTAGCCCGTTACTACTTGGGTCGTTCCCACCTTTCGAAGTGGGGTGGCAGGCCCTCTAATGGGTAAACACAAAAATAGATGGGTTTGGCTTTCTGATCACCGAGTTTGCACAAGGTGAGAGCATAATACCTACCATCCTTCAAACACTAAAACATGTGGTTCATGACCCCCTATTTAAATCTAGGTGAGAGAAGACAATCATTCTTTTTAAAGCACCAAACGAAGTGTTATCTAATCTAAACCAAACAAGATTGTGGTTTCAAAATAAAATCTTTGACATTCGAACCTACAAAACCACATGTTAGATGTTTCACAAGGACGTCTTTGACCAACAAGAAGCTGCAAAGACTAAGTTAGCATAAAATCTTTAAAAACTAAACTAAAACTCAAAAATTAACAACTAAACTAAACTAGAAAATGAAGAAACTAAACTGAACTAAGAAAAGCTTAAAGAAAACGAAAAAACTAAGACCTCAATTTTTTTGTTGCTTCAAAAGAAGAAGTTTTGGGAGCTCCATTCCAAAGCCACGGGTTGTAAACAGAAGATCGGTAACCTCAAAAACACTAATCTAATGAAAAAAATAAAAAAGAGAGATAGAAAGAGCACAAAACTAGAACTTTGTATGGAGTAGACAAATGCATCATTCCCCACAATGATTGTGTCATTGTGTTGCGTCGCACGAGGGCGGTTGCATCACAATTTCAAACTCAAATTTTTTCACCCATCATTTCTCCAATAGATGCATCGCTTCTCATCATATGTTTCGTTGCGTTCATCAAATGTGTCACGTCTTGGAAAATGTGTCATTGTGCTTAACAGTTGGGTCATTTTGTACCTAAAATCTACAAAAACAAGCAAGTCATATAAAAAATTTGCAAAACAATGTTCGTGTCGGGTTCACCAATGTAAGATGAGGTTAGATGAATCCTAGCCTAGAATAAGTGACAGCCAGCACTTCTAAGCTATGAAGCCACACCTAAACAAGAGAAAACAATGAAAGCATAAAGAAAACAATAATATCAAATAACAACACTCCCCATGCTTGATCTTGAATCACTTCTCTTGCTCTCCTATTTCTCCTTATGCAACTTTTCCCTCAGATTTGTTATAGTAGTTGTGCAAAACCTGCAAATGGTAAGTAGAAGATTGGAGAATATTAGTTGTTAACTTGAAAATGAAGGAGAATGGTCTCTTTTATAGACAACCATTCGAACAAACGGCCAAGATTGATCCTCTAGAAGGATTCCAAGATCGACATATGAGAATGAATGAGGAGGTTACGAAATGAAGGGTCAAGATCGATCTTCTGGAAAGATGCCAAGATCAACGGTCAAGAATTGATGCACCAAAAAGAGGTGGGAAATGAAGGCTATGGCACCGATGGCTATGTCAGAAATGAAGGCTTATGACAAAGACGGTTATGAAAGAAATAAAGGCCATGAACAGGGCATCTTTGACCAAAAGGGAGAGGATAAATTATTTATTTTAAATTATTTATTCAAAAATAGAGAGAGTGGACAAGTGGAAAATAAATAATTCATTCAAATTATTTATTTGGAGAAAATGAAAAAGGAGCATTTAATAAAATTAATCAATTTAATTAAATAGGAGGGGTGGAAATTAGGCATTAAATAATTAATTTGAATTAATTATTTAAAGGGGAGAGGAATGACACGTAATTAAATAATCCTAATAATTATTTAATTATGGAAGAATGACAAGGTCAAATAATTATTATTATTATCTGACTATAGACAAATGACGAAGGATAAATAAATAATGATTTATTTAATTATTGAAGAAAGAGGGTGTTAGTGACGCAATTAATTTATTTTAATTGATCAGGATAGAATAGGGATTAGAAAAAGAATTAATTAAATAATTAAAAAATAATAATTAATAGAAGAATATGATCGAGCATAATTAAATAATTAAAATTATTTAATAATTAGAGGATGACGAATCGGGAAAAATATTGCTCGCAGACCTAGGACATTTTTCAATGTCTACATAGTCTACCCACCATCATTATTCTTGTTTATTTCATTCTTGTTGTCTTGGTCTTAATCTCATGCCTCGTAATGTTTTGACATTAGTGGAGTGCATGAAGTTGTGTGTGAAAGGCAATGTCCATGTTATTAAGTAACATAAGGGTGCATGTCATGTCATTTATATGTGAACTATATAGATACATTGATTTCCTAACATAGTGTAGGGTATGACAATGTGTCAATATGTGCTTAGGCACATATTATTTATATATTTATTAAATTAAATTTATTCTCTTGTTCTTGTTGTGTTCCCAACTTGGTGAACCTAGTGGTTATAGGAGTTTCTCCTTGATAGTTTGGTGATTTCCTAGCATAGTGTTAGAAGGAGAAGTAATTATTGTGAGAAGAATTTGTTATCTTATTTATTCAATTCTATGGGTACTTGGTGTTTGGGACGTGAGGATGTCTCATGTTGCCCTATAGATCATGGTTTCTTCATCTTGTTTCTTTCTCTAACCTTTTTGGGTTAAAATATTTGAGAATTGAAGTGGTGTCAAGAGTAGCCTTTCTCCTTTGTTTACTATTTTTTTCTCCTTATTGTATTCCTTGTAATAAAAGGGTTGCTAAGCCTCACTTATTGTGAGTGTTTATGCTTTTACTAGGATGTTTCCATATCCTTTCCTCTAAGAACCCATGATTTATTGCTAGTTTTGTATTGTGAAGCTAGAGAGTTATAGAAATCCTCACTTTTCAAGAATGGATCATGTGGAAATACCTCGTCAAGTGAACCCGTGATTGGGAGAGACGCTTTTGGAAAGCATGCAGGTGTGCTAGTTTTTCTTGTATCGTTTAAGTGATGGTTTGCCTTGACATTTGAGTTTTGGTGTTATGGGTAAGCTCCTTGATCTCAAGAAGGACCATATGGGTTGTAACTTTGCATGGGTTCAAATATATTTCATAGTGTATTTTCCAATGTTGTAATATTTTCTTTGGGCTTAGTTGAGAACTTGAAAAATTACCTTGCAAGGTTGTAGTCTTGAGCTATAGGAATTTGTGTTGTTTGTGGTCAATTGGGCCCTTTTGGTTAGGTCTTGTCCTCACTTGCACCAATATTTGGAGGATAGAGTGTTACAATATCCAAGTGTTGGTAGGAATATTGGTCGTGTTTTCCTAGCTTGTGCACCCTTGGGAGGTTTATTTTGATGTTTGAGACCTAAACTTATTGATGTTCTAGAGTTTTGAGCTTTCTGGATCTCTTGGGTTTGTGAAGGATTGTGTACCATGGATACCTTGTCATTAATTATATGTTTTTATAGGCTTCCAAGAGTAAGCCTAATCTTAGTAGGGAGGGATTTTATTCCCCTCTTGTGTTTATCTTGTATGCTTCTTGATTCATATGATATATGTAGTATTGAGTGTTTCATCAATGTGTTATATGATTCATGTGCTATGAGCCATTGCACCAAATTTTTTAATGAGGTTGTTGTGCCATCAAAATTCTCTAATGGAATTCTCTATGGTGTATTACAAATGCATTTATGGAATTTTTTCTATGACCAATGAGTTTTTATATTGGCATTGTATTTTCACCAATGTGTTATGAGATATGCATATGTTGTGCTTGTGTATGTTAGATCATTTCAGTATGTCTACATTATGTGTTATTTTCATTATGTATCTTGTTCCTAGAACATACTAGTCATAGATTATTTACAATAGATGTGATGATATGACACCATGTTATGATTTGTACTATGTTGTTTGTATTATGTTGCTTCAGCTATTATTATATGGAGCTGGTATGCCTAATGCTTGACCTAAGTGTGCAAAGAATTTATAAGTATTAGATCAATGATTAGTAGGTGGAGATGTTGTAATAGATTTTGTTTATCCATCTCACCCTTTTTAGCCTTTTATGAATCCTTGTGTTAACCTAAATTTGAATTGGTGATGATTCCATAATCCATATGTTATGAAAATTTGAAAAGTGTGGTTGAGCCTTTGCATGTGTTTAATTTATCTTTTACAATGCATTTAAATTTAAATTGAAATGAGTGATTACCATGTTTGTGAATATTTAATACTTATGTCAAAAAGATAATATGTATGCCTCAATAAGAAAAAGGTTTGTTGCATTATTATATTCTTTGCTAGAAAAAATTATATGGATTCAATTATTAATTTGAAATAAATTCAATTGCCTTTGAAATTGAGATAGTTAAAACAATATGAATTCATGATTTTTATTGCTTAATTTTATTTAATTTATTTAATTTTTGAAGTATTGGAAAATATCAATTAAATTAAATTAGCTATTATATTTTATTAAATTAATTGATTAATTACTATTGCAATTGTTGGTATGTCGAGCCTGATCATGCTCCAGGTTAATATTTTAACGAGTTTGGTAATGTGATTTCTCCCAAATTAATTTTGACATTTTTAATAAAGGAAAATTGTAAATAATCTCTATTGGAAATCAGTTTGAAACTATCGGCTTATTTGTTGTGGATTGGAAGTGAATAGCCACAACATGAAGGTGTGCATTCATGTGTGGGAAGTTGGAAGATCACATAGTTTGGAAATGCACTCACAGCAGTAGCATGCAGGTAGTGGATCCTGTTTTATGTATGAGCACGCAACAATAGGTTTTGTTGTGCACAGAGAAAAATGTGAAGGTGTTTAAGTTGCATGCAATAGAGGATATTGTTGTTGGTTAATGTAATATGTAGTTTGTTGGATAATTAATAAATTGGATAGTTGGTTTTGTATGTAGTCCACATTGGGTGAACCACATTAAAAAAATGTGCCTTTGTAATTCATTCATTTTTGTTTTTTAATTTTTGTATCTACATTTATAATCAATTTATTTATTGCTAAATCCTACTAAAAAATCCCAACAACAATGTTATTTTATGCAAAAAGATAAATGAAAGTAAAAATACCAAAAAAAAAAAGATTTAAGGAATAAAAGAAAAGAAAAGAAAACACATTTCATGAATTCATTCTTATTTTTGTATTTTCATGCTCAAACGAACTCTTTCTTCATTTAAAAAATGGCTTGTGAGAAAAAGAATGGATGAAATTATTTGAGATTGGATTTAGATTGCTTGTGCTTGGAATGAGAATGCTTGTTGGTGGATGAGAGTTGCATGGATGGGTGTGTGCGCGCGCATGTGCGCACTCCAAGGAAAGAATTATTCCATTGTATGAGCTTGAAGAATGAGGTATTCTCCTTATTTAAATTTGTAATTGAAATGAATCTTTCATTTGCCATGTCCATATTAAGTGGAGGCATATGGCTTTGTAATTAAAGTAATTTAGCCTCTATTTGTAGTTTATATTTTATATTTAAAATGTTAAAAAATATGTATTATGTAGCCAAGTTATGGCAAAAAATTCTAAAATCTTAGATTGTTTAAAATTCAAAATTTTGATTTCATCGAAGTGTTGTGCATATTTTAATCAAAAAGGAACTCTTGAAATTTTAAAATCTTATATCTTTTAAATAAACATTGATAACTTTGAAGGTATCATGTGACTCCATTAATAGAAGCTTTGATTATTTATTGTTTTGCTCTCTTTGAAGAAAATTAGAAAATTTGCACTTTAGACCTCATATAAATGAATTATTTTCTAGAATGAATTGTCTCAATATTTTATAATTTTGTGTCCTTTGATATAGTATCATGAAAGTGTGCATTGATTCACATGCTACATCCAATTTGTAAAATTGGAGCATTGAACTTTTAGGATTAAGGAGGTCTAGTGTAGGAAAAGAGTGGCTCTCCCAAGTTTCCACAGTACCAAAGGACCGCTAGAAAAAATGTAGTAGTAGATTTTAACCAAGTGATATTTAATGATAAATTGGGCTAATTAATTAATTAATAAGAATATTTTGTGTTAGAATCATAATACTCTTGAAGGTTCAATCTAGTGATGAAGGACATGTCACAACTCTAGGAGTTAGTGAACATCATAAGTATCTTCATTGAGGAATATTTACTCCCAATTTCCCATGGCACCCTTGGGTGACTATATTGACACTTTGTCTTTACGCCTAGGATTATCGTCATTCCCTTGTTAGATTTTGGTACTCAACATGATCTGTGACAATTTATGCACATGCATTGATTAGCATGTGTGTCATGCAATGTCTTATATTTGCTTGATTTGGTAAGCTGCCACATGTGATATTGCGTGCTTGATTGGCATGAGTGTTTTCATGTATTTTTTGTGTGAGAGAGCCTTAGCCTTGATAGCAATGTATTCATAATATTCTATGTAGCTCAAGGGTTTCCTAGAGTTGAATAAAAATCTATGGCACTTGATGATGGTATTATGGTAGGGTGGTGAGTAGCATTCCATCATTGGCCCATTTTAAAGATCTCTCAAGAAATAGAAGAGTTATTGGTTCAACATCTTACAATATGCTTTGTGATTATTGGAGCACCTTAGACGTGGCTCATTAATCGATGCATTAATAATTATTGTATCATTTATGTATTGGAGTGTGTTCTTTCCATGTTTGGGAAGTAGCCTCTACCTTGTCATTATGTTTTGATCTCATTTAGTTATTTATTGCAATCTTTGTAAATATGGTATGTGAAACCTTTTTGTTTATTGCATAGTTGTACTTTGCTATAATATGTGATGTGGGTTATGATTCATCCATGTTTGGGATGAAATTTTTTAAAAGATTAATAATTGTTGTCATGATAATTGTGCATAATTGGACTAAATTATTTAAGGTTGCATTTATGATTATGGATGTTTGTGGATGAATATTTTATATTGGTTTGTCATGGTGGTTATAAGTTCTATGTATGTGTATGGCTTGTCTTGACCTTAGTGTCCAATGAGCATGGCATTCCATTTACGTTTCTCATGTTTTGTTGTGCAGTCTTATCTCTTGTGTAAAGGATCAAGTGTCACTTTTCTCCTTGTTTCTTGGGATCAATGCCCTTTTGGAGGCGAGCTAGTATAGCTAGGGTGGTTCCCATGATCCCTTGACTATTTACCCTAAACCATTTCATAATAGCTCATAAATCAAGGAAGTTATGCTTCATTTTGTCAAGAAATTGTCCCTTGTTGATTTCCCTGTCTTAAGAGTTTCCCTTCTTTATTTAGCCTAGGCAAGAACTTGATGTTAAGTCTAAACCAAGACTTGGGACTCAAAATTTCTAGGTCAATAAGGAATTCTAAACCCTGCCTTCATAGTGTTTCATGTTGTTTGATCACAAGTGTCAAGATAGACTTCAAACTTCAGACTATGTCTAGGTTCAAGTTTAAGTTTAAGTCCCACTCTATGGAGTTGCTCGTTAGGTTGTAGAAGTCGGGATGGACTTGGGACTCGGGATGGACTTGGGACTTGGGATCACATCCCAAGTGCATGTGAAGTCCTAAAGTCCATGCAATGAAAGGTTTTAAGTGTTTTGGTGTGCCAAGTCACAAGGATCGAGTTGAAGTAGGGACCTAAAACTAAAGTTTCCAAGTCTCAATGCTAGTCTAAAACTTGTGAGTGAGTAGTGGAACTTTGTGTTGTACCATAGGTCACAAGTTATGGATCTTAGAGGGAACTTATGACTTGGAAACAAGTACCAAGTTTATGCATGAGCTTGAGGTTGCAAATGAGTGTTTGGCTAAGCTACAGGACTTGGATATCAACCAAAACCTAAGACTTGGAACAAGTCCCAAGTCCAAGCAGGGGCTTGAGGCTCGCAAGCTATTGGATCTTTTTTGTTTTGCATGGTGAAGGGTAGAATTTGGAAGGGAAATGGGGACTTGGAATCAAGTTTTAATTCCATGTCAGATCCCAAAACCTGACCAACAAGAAATTTATTTCTAAAGCTCGATATAATAGTTCCAACCCTTCTAGTTGTTATAGCCTAGCAAAATTTGGAGTGTGCGTCAATAGAGAGGTTAGAAGGATGTGTCAATAGTTTTGGGAACCTGCCTCTCCCTCATGCCTCATCTTTTGTCGTGTCATCAAATGTTGTTGGCACCTTGAGCACATAGTTGTGTTGTTTGGCTTAAGGCAATTTTTGTATTGCAAAAAAATCGTTTGGTCATCTTTTGTTTGTTAATATCCTAGTGTAAAAGTTGAGGCATTACACTTGTATTTATCTATATTTAATTTTCATATATATAAAAAATCTAGATGTGTTAATTTTAAAATTGTAATTAAGTGTTTGTTACCTTAACAACAAAAAATAGTTTAAAAATATAAAATGTTATATAATTGAACATATATATACAATTTGCATGTAAAATAGTATATAAATATATAAACAAATATATAAATAAATTTGGGTAGAAATCTTTAAAACATTAAAATGTAGAAAATGTAACAAAAATAAATATACAAACTATGAATATAACCATTGTAAACATATGAAGCATAAATTCTAAATATAGACAAATATATCAATAAATTTGGACATAACTTTGCACACGTTAAAACATGGAAGAATGACAAAAGTAATAGATAAACTATAGTCATAAGCATTGTAAATATATGAAATATAAATTTTAAATATAGAACTTTGTTGAAAAATGTAGAAAAGAAATGTCCACTAAGAAATGTGCCTAATGAGTTTGAAATTTGCAAGCACTTGAAATCAAAAATGTGTAGATTGCTTGAAATGGATTTGTCATCTTTCCTTCTAAAAGATTCAATTTAAAATATATATATATAAATACATTAAATTGGGTGCAATGATTTTTCCTCATGTAAAAAAATTTAATTGATTTGTTGTGAATTGTCAATTTGATTTGTTTTCAAATTTGATAGATGAACCTTACACAATTAAATGCTTTTGCAAATACTTTTATTGAATGAAATATGTCAAGTAAAAGTGAGTGCAAATATATATAAATGTGCAATTGAAAACTCAAATATAAATTATACACATTTACTTATTGCTTTAGGGACCATAACATGATAGTGTGGGTGCCTACTTTGAACCTATTTGATTTTTGTCTCTGTTCAAAAGAGTTGGTTATTATGAACATGTTCACATTACTTTATTCAAAATAATTTATTTTCAAATATTCTTAATTTGAGCAAGTTATCATTTTTTTATCCATAAGTGCTTTTAACTAGAGCTATGAACCAATGAGGCCACATTTTTTGGGGGGACCTCATTCCCATTATCTCTCCTTATCTCTCCATTGTGCTCACTGAGACACTAAGCGTCAAAATTCTCCAGCAACCGTCAACATCAATTGTCGATGTGTGAGCCGACTGTGTGCCAAGTTCCTGAGTCGAACCCCAGACCACCATATCTAACTCTCCTTCTTCATCCAATCTCCATCTCTCTGCTTCTTCCTTGGGCCACCACCGCAACACCCTTCTCTCCTTCTTCTCCTGCAACCTCCTTCTCTCCACCTTCCTCCCGCAGCCTCCACACCCCCTCTTATCGCTCCACTCATCTCTCCACTTGCTCCTCAAGCTTCTTCATGCTCCTAGCTTGTTGGCTTCCTTTGGCACCCCTTCTCTCTATCTCCTTTTCCCTTCCTCCTTCACACTTCTTCTCCTCTCACTGCTATCTCTGCTCCATCGCTCCTCCTGTACATCTTTCGCCTCCTGATCTCCTTTCGTCGTTCTTCCTCGATGGTAGTTGTGCCTCCTTATCTCTCTGACTACTCCTAATCCTCCAAGTTGTCGACACCACCAACCTTCCTACCGATGAACTCCTCTGCAGCCGCTCCAATCTCCAGCCTCCGTACGGTGACCAACGACCCGCGATTTCTTCGTCCAGCGTGCCCTCGTTCTATGGTCCTTCGTTCCTGAGGTGGTGAGGCTCAAACAAGTGATCGCCCTCTCAACAAGGCTTGTGACTTACCGTCACACTATGGGGTCATCCCCTTGAGCGAGTTATCTTTTATTACAACTATATTGTATTTTATTTGTCCATGTTAAATGTAGTTGCACATGTGCATGCTGACATATATTAGTGTTCTATGAAATTTTTATGTTTTTTTTCAAATAATAGTTCTTTGATATATTTGAGGGGGGCTAATGTGCTCCACCATAGCGAATATTGGCACGTGATTATCTTTTGGGTCCTCTCTTCTAATATCTTTTCAAATAACTATTACTTTTTCTTTAAAAGACAAGCAATTATTTTTAAAGTAAAACTATATAACATTTTTAATTCTCTTATTAATAATAGATTTTATTAAATTGCACAACACATTACTCACTAAAGCATTTAATAACTAAAATATTTTCAACATTCTTAAGGCATATTAGCTACTCAGAACATATATATATCAAATACCACACAAATGCAACATCTGTCAACTAGGAAAGCTTATGTAAAGCATTGATACACTTACCTTAGAAAATTCAAAATTAATAACAATTCAAATCACAATTCACAAGGTTGAACAAGGCACATCTTGCAACTTGCAACAAAGTGAGATGAGGACTTCAAGCATAAACACATTTACTCAAATTAATCATCATTGGAGATCCTATGCCCATACCCTCAATGCAAATATAAAACATGTGCACAATGCAATAGTTGAAACTACATAATATAACCAACAAGAAACAATCAAGCAAGACAAACATAACATCGTGCAATTATGTGATAATCAATCAAACTCAATATAAAGCAACATAATGTCAAAATGCAACAATAATCAAATCAAATTAAATCATTAAACATCTCATAAACTAATTTACTATCAACATATATCAATAAATTGGTAAAGTTGTAAGATAACTAGTCTTATCGTATGCTAATAATAATGTGTCTCAAATCACACATCAAACATCCAAATAGCAATACAAAATCTCATTGGAATAGTTGGTGTAAATACTCTATCATAATCAAACAACAAAATAAGGCACATAGTCATGGTGGCCTTGCATAAAGACAAGCAATTTTTTAGGAACACCTTTTGGGAATTCGCTAAATTGTGAGAATCAAAGTTCCCATGGGGAATCTACAAAATTATGACAATTAAGTTCCCCTCAGTCAGACCCCTAACCATCGGATTTACGACTCTATGAAGAATCAAAGTCAGCAAGAAAGCATGCAATGGACCTACAATGGCATAAGGAAAAGGGCGTGGATATGTGATTTTCACCATTGCACGTATATTGTCATACGATACTTAAAAAGTATTATTTGTCTTTATGGATTAATAGATGATGAAAGCTTTTTCACATACATTGAACATGACATGGATTGCCATTACATTCAATACTAGATTTGACAACCAAAATATGTGGGTAAGCTAATATATCATGTGCTGAAAATATTTGAAGGTTCTTTAGATGGTTGAGACTAATTATGAGTGGCATATGGTCATGTTACTCCTCTAAATCCTTTCATCAAACTTCAAACCAATATTCTATAAATAATCCATCTCAAGCCTCTATTGAGATGCATGGCAAACCTAAAATTAGAGAGAACCCAATCAACCATATTGACTCTCTGATTTGTTGAAGCAGAATATCCATCTCAAGGTATCTTCTCTTGTCTACCTATTCTATTATCTTTCCAACATACAAGATGAGTCATCACCAAATCGAAGCTTGTTTAATCTGCCAAAATTTCTAAGAATAAGTATTCCAAAAAACTAAAATATGTACAACTGACAAATAGCAATGCCAAAATTACACAGGCAGTTACCCAAAATATGAGCTAGATGGCACTGATCAAGTTCCCTGAAACTTTCCGCACCATCTCATTTAATCCATCAGAAATCTTCAAATACCCAACCAAATTCTCCTTCTAAGTACAAGGAAGGGTAGAATTCTCTGCATGGCTTACAATGGCCCACAAAGGGTAATCAGATTAGTCATTATTGCATATTCAAAAACCTTTCGTAGTAGTAAAATAAGCACAAATCCTCTTTTTACTTCAAAAATAATGTTTTATTCTAGTTAATATTGTAATACCAATATGATCTAAATAATCAATTAAAAGCAATTTTGAAGGATTGGTAATATCAATTATGTACACTACATAGTAGTTATGTTCAAATCAATGTACCCCAAGGACGCATCCCCCCCCTAAATCTCGATCGTTCTCGAAACAGGGACATCCCCGAGACTTGGGGACGGCGTTCACAAGTCCCCAGCGACGCCACCAATTTTGCCACTCGCCATTGGGGATGCGTGGACGTCCTAACATTCCCGGGACGGTGAAGGGGACGCCTATGCGTCCCTCGAGTGTCTCGGGGACACCCAAGCAT
The DNA here is from genome assembly GCA_007115665.2 of Sequoiadendron giganteum. Lineage (NCBI taxonomy): Eukaryota > Viridiplantae > Streptophyta > Pinopsida > Cupressales > Cupressaceae > Sequoiadendron > Sequoiadendron giganteum. The sequence continues at coordinate 408,878,402 of CM021103.1, read as the reverse complement.
CCCCCACGACAGCAACTTCAAGCACATGTTTAAAAAAAAAAAATAACACATTTTTTTATTATTTCTTTGGTTCTATTCAAACCCTAAGGGTATGTGGGTACTTGTTTTGATATCATACTACTCATTGTAATCATCTTTATGATCATATATTTTCAATATCATATAATAGAAATCTTCCATTTGCCAATTCAACAATTTAAAATTTTATGTAGTATTGAGTATTCTAATTTCTAATTAGTAATTCGATATTGAAAACTTCAATATTCATTGTTTATTGTTCAATGTTCAAGTATTTACTATTTAGTATTTCAATTTGACATTTGCTATTTTGCTATTTTACTTTTTAATAGTCTTATACATCTTTTCATAACTAGCATTTTAAGTACCATATGTATAGTATATAGTATACACACCCCTGCCCCCGTCCCCGCCCCCAAAATTGAGGCCCTTTATCCCCCATTCCAGTGTCCCCCCATCCTCGACGGTGGTGTAACTATGGTTCAAATGGATGTCATTCATTTAGTAATTAACGGTTTCTTTTAATTTGGACGAGTTAATAATATTGTACTACCTTTAGGAATGAGATCAAATTACTCTTTGTTGATATATAGCATATGCCATTTGTATAATCTGTGATGCTGTTACCACTGCAAAAGCCCAGGTTCAAATCCAATAGGCTTGCTCCTCTTGATCGTGCATGGATTGGATTATTCTTCGGTGGTGTATAAAGCACTATTATACAATTGAAAATGTTTATAGATACAGCTTTAAAAGCATAAAATAACAAGTCAATGAGCGATACATAATTTTCCTTCTATTTGCTTCATACATGAACCACCAAATTCAACTACAATCCCACGCTCATGTCATGTGTGAATTTCAACAAAATCCTCCGCAGGAACAAATTCAATAATTTTCATCAGAAAATCAGCAGTCAAATGACAATTTAGAATTGTTTTTGTGTACAAGAAATGATGAATGTGTTACCCTTCATAGCAGTGAAATCAGATCGAGTGCTGACCAATAATCCTATGTAATGTTTGCAAGGTTATATCTATCTGATAGCAAGAAGTAATCTGCTGAAAATTGGAACAGTAACATAAAAGTATACTGGAGATAAGTTGTCTTCTGCGGGTGCAGACTGAAATCTCAGCTCCCTGAAGCGAGTCCATATGGTGTACTTTCATGGTTTGCATTCGTGCAAAACACATTTTTTTACCTTTACTTACAAAGGGATTTGATGCCCACTGGAAAACAGTGTCCTTCCTGACAGGTTTATTATTGACACAACATATTATGTGCAGACGCTCATCTATCAAGCCTTTCGTGCAGTCTTTTGCACGTATTCACCCAATAAGAAAACAAATAATTTGAGAAACGGGCTAATTTACATGCCTTGTTGGCATACAAATGTACCTCAATCATAAGTGATTTGATGTAATAATCACCTCTTCTTTCTTATGTTATTTTTTGAATGTGATCCTGTTCTAGATTGCACTTTCTTTTTGAATAAACCTGATTTTAGGATGCCTCGAAGTGACAAGCCAGTGATAGAGTCGAGTTTTTGCTTTCGTAACTTTCTCTCTATACCTGTAACAGCACAATCAACTTAAGAGTTTCAGAATTTCTTTTATTAACGCAAAGAGAACAAAGCATTTCTTCTGAAAAGCTGCCATGTAAGATGCATATTCATCTATTTTTTTATAGAATATAAAACCAAAATCTTAACAAAATAAATAGTCCTCTGGTGTCATAGATCTTTCAATTCTATTTCTTGTTAGCTCACCAATCACATAAAATAATATCCTTGGCAACAAAATCGGTTTGCAGAGATGCTTTGCATGAAGACTTCATACGGACAGCTTAGGGGAAATTAGAGGTTCAACAAGGAATTTGTTTTGCTTGTAAAAGTTAAATACAATTGTTTTCATAAAAATGCCGAGTCATTGCCTCTTGGGGTACAGGCTCAATTGTTAGTTTTTCTGGCACATTTTGCCTTTAAGGAGAGAATTTCCATATAAACCTGCTGTTAGACTAATGTAAATAATTTTCCCATGAAAGGTACAAATGTATTTCTCCAGAAAAGAAAAGGTTTTACTTTTACTTCAATGAGGCCATAATTTTCTGCACGGATACAATTGTAATGTCCCCTTTTTGAAATGGGATTAAAATAATAGTAATTAATTAACAGAGACTAGAGTCATAATAAAAGGGATACTTAAATAATATTATGAAATTATAATAATGTTAAAGTATTAAATAAAAAGGTCTCTTAAAATTAATATTATTTTAAATAGTTCCCCTCAAATATCAATCAAGAGCCATTTGAAGAGTTATGTCTTTTGGAGGGAAACTCTATTTAAGGAGGCAAGGATATCTTTTTAATTTTTTCTGTTGGCAATTAAAAAGATATCCTTTCAAACCTACTATTTGTAATAAGGTTGCGGTGATCCATATTCTTCAAGATTGCAGCAATTTAGTCTAAATCTCCAACAGCAGTGACTTCAGATTACTTCCTTGCAAATAATAGCAATTTATATCCAAAAAGCAGCAGCCCTTTTCTTTCGTGTCTGACAATTATAATCTGCAATATCATTAAAGTGGCGCTTCCCAACTGTGGTCAATATTTGCAGGGTCTCATTGTAAAATTGATGCCTATCATAAAGGTTGTGATTCCTAAGAATTGTGGTAAATTTTGATTATTCCTTCAGCAGCGTTAAGGGCAGAATAAATATCACTGGTTCAGGTTTTCTCGTATGCTGATATCTGCATGACTTGTATACCCACGATTTATATTTGATATGCATATCCATTCTTTCTTTGAGTCAAAATAGTTTGTGAACAAAGGAATTTAATTGTTGTGGAATACTGGCATATCTAGATTTAACTGCTACTACATATTTCATTATTCCAATTAATAATATCTTGTTTTGTTGCGGAGCTAACTATGGAAGGAAATTAGAACCGATAAGAAATAATAAAATATTTCATCTGGATATTACAAAAACAGGCAGAATTACTTCATTAAATTTTGATTCTTGAATCATTTTGTTACACGGATATTAGAATAATAAAATAAGCTAAGAATTTCTAAATCGTGCTAACCCAAAGAAAAGACAATACTAACTGCCAATAATTTTATAATGTTTTGATGATCAGTGTTTGCCCTCAACAATTTTCTTAAATATCATTGTACACGAGTCCTCACTTGCATTGGTTAATTCTGTAGAAACTATAAAAAGCTTTATGATCTTTTAAACTCGCATAATTAGTAGCACAAGAACAATAATCAGCCAACACTAAAAACAACAAATAAATGATGTGTACATTTCATGTCAATCTCAACAATTATTAACATGCTATGGCACTTAATATCGGGAATTTCAGAATACTACAATAATAATGTGCTTTCGTTATTCTGTTCAATAATACATATTACATATTTATAGGACTTGCATCTCCATCTAATACTAAAGCTCCTCTAACAACTCCCTTTTACATAGATGAGTTATTCTAACGACTCAAAAACCTACAAACACTTGTACAACCAAATACAATATTATAATGTCCTAGATAATATATTAATCACACATATGACAACAGACATAGCATAACAAACATACTAACAAACCTAACAAATGATGTGTACAGTTCATGTCAATCTCAATGATTCTTAACATGCTATGGCACTTACAGAATTGTATTACCAAATCTGATCCTCACGTTGTTTGTAGGGTCATTTACAAAGATATTACATAAGCACACGTTGGATTAGTAGAAAAAAGAGGCAACACACAACCATAGGAACAGTTGAGCCTCTGTTCTTAACTTTTTCTTTCATCAAGGCAAGTTCATCTTAAGAATGATAACAACTAGAGATGTGGCTACTCAGAATTTGGCATCAACTATATCCATGTTTTGTATTCAAGGGAATATGAAAGGAATAAAACACTAGCAGTTTGAAAGCTCACACCTATTAAGAGACAAATAAGGAGCGCTGAAATGATCTATGCAAAATCAAGTTCCAACTACTGCAAATCGTCATACATGGACCTGAGTGTTGCAAATCATTGGCAAGTCTCTAATTTCCATGCATTCCCCACCTTCAAGCTTGAAAAAAATATTTGGCTCCCTCCCCCTCTTGGAGGGATAAAACTCAACTTTGATGGGTCTTTAATTTTTAATCTATGGATAGCAGCAATTGATGGTGTCACAAGAAATCATGAAGGTCTAGGCATCTTCTCTTCGACCATCAGTTTATATAATATCAGTCTCCAAACAAAAAATGAAGCTTAGACTAGAAGAAATCTATGCAAGGGACTTGACCTTGCTCCCTCAGTAGGCATATGCAATGTATTTGTTAAAAGGGATTCTGAACTAGTCCTTAACCTTGTTAATGAAGAATTGTTATTGAATAACAACTATCACAGTGTAGGTAAAACATACCAATAAACTGGAAATTGCAGCCAAGTCTGCTATCTATATAGTCAATTATATCTATGCTTGAGCAAGTCAAGCTACAACACAAAAGGAGGCAATACAATCTCATTGCGTATATGCTTGCAAAGCATACTATTGACAAATCTATACATATAAAATGTATGATAGGCTGTATTATGTGCCAAATCATATTCACACCCAAAGGAGTATGGGAAGTCACATGGGTGCAGGCCAGCTCTTAGGCTGTATTAAAGCAGCAGCAAACAATTTTAAAACAGCACTTGAAAACAATGAAGAGCATGAAGCTGACAGAAAGCATGGCTCTGCATGTGAATATGAAGAGGACTCTTTGAGTGACTTGAGCCCACCTGTGTTTGAAAAGTGCTTGTGGAAGAGGCGTTTGCAGTAGCACATGGATTTGAAAGTTCCAGAGCCATCCTTTCCTATGCAACACATTGCATAAAAACAGAAAAAGAAGCAAAAGCTTTAAAACTCTTCTTTTTGATTTATATTTTATAATTAAATCAAAATTCCTTTTTTAAGTTCAACCCCCCCACACTCAGCTCTTGGTCATATGCTTTGGAAGTAGTCATAGGCTCATAGCTTTAGCCCCTAGTCACATGGTGTATAACTAAAACTTTCAGCCTTAGTTTCATTGATAGCCCCTGAGGGCAAACTTGCTAGTATGAACTTGCTTTGGGGACTAATTGAGTGATATCTTGGTCATACAGAGGGTTTTTTCAAGTTTGTTTTTTTCAGACTCTGTATTTTTCTGAGCTCTATGTATTGGTGTCTAGTCAGAATTCAGTTTCAATGCCTCCAAATTCAGTTCTTCAGCTGTTTTTGCTGAGGTACTTTTATTTCATTTGAGGTGTTATTTTGCACTTTTTTGTCAACTTTTTTATATGTTTTGTTCTGTTTTGTTAGCACGTGTTATTCTTGCTACGTAATAAAAACAAAACTCAAAAACTCAAAAACACATTCTTCCTCTATCTCCTCTATCTATTTCTTTATCTAGAGATATGTTGCCTTTGGCTAAGCTAGATTTCCCATAAAGGGTCTGTCATTGGGGTCACCTCCAGGCAAGCAGTCAGCGCCACCTAAAGAGTTAGTTCTTGCTCAAGTGGAATAGAACCAAAGACCAATGAAGAATGGGTTAGTCATGTATCCCTCCATTGCTTCGACACATTACTCTTAAGTAAGCCTCCACCAAGTGGCCCAGCTATATAAAGGTTTCTCTCCTAGAGAAGCAAGGTTTTCCATATTCCTACCCTAGGAACAGGGATGGTCATACTACCTATTCCTTCTCATTCGGGAAGTAGGAATCGGAGTGGTCAACCAAATTCAGTTGGTCTGATTCTTTATCCCACTAGAACCGGAGATGGTAAATTGTGTATTTCATCTATTTACTAGATACATAGCAGATCTCTCCCTTCCTGACAAATGAGGAGTTCTGCAACCCAAATACCTAGGCCTTCCTCAACAGCTTCCCTTACCATCTCTTCCAGTGCCAATCTACTCTCTTTTGCTGTTTTTTGTCAATATTTTTGAACATTTTGTTGTGTTTTGTTAGCATGTGTTATTCTTGCTAAGTTCTAAAAACTAAACCCACAAAAATCAAAAACACATTCTTTTCTCTCCATTTGTTTCTTCATCCAATGGGTCATTTTTAGCTAAGCTAGATTCCCCATAAAGGGTCTAGTGAAGTGAGCAATGCTACGAACCCAAAACCCAAGCCTCAAACAAATCCAAGACCTTCTCACACCATCTATTTCATTGTCACTCTAGTCTCATGTACCACTCTCTTCCACATACCATCAAGTATACTAAAGAGTTTGATGTATTGAGAGCCCCTTTTAAAGATTTTTCAAATGTTAAGGATTTTGTAATGTCCCCATTTTCGGTGTCCTCATTCAAGCTAGTTTGGTTTTGACTCAATTACTATTTTTAGTAAGTACTATATTTAGTAACTGGCCATGGTAGTAGTGTCGTGCAAGGCTTCTTGTTTGAGCAGTGTGTGGCAGTTGTCAGTTGAACTCTAATGTTTTGTGCCAGTTTGGTGATTTGAAGTATTTACTATTTTTAACAATTGCTATAAATAGTAAGTCTATTTACAATAATTGGTCCTGGTCAAGGCTACTTCAGCAATGTCTATTTCCAGTTTGGGCGTTGGCATGGCTAAGATTCGATTTAATTATTATTTGTATCTCTTACTTAAGTTATTTTAATAAAGTTTCTTTAACTTAAGTGAAAGGGTCAATGGGTCATCTAAAAAGTACCTTGGAGCCTAATGTAATGACTTAACGTTGTTTTAAAAGGCAACAAAAGCGAAATAGTTTTTTATAAGCATAGACGCCCAAGGGAGGTATTTTGAATTAAATTAAATAAAAAAATGACCCCTTGGCCTAGTTGCACAACGTTGTTTTAAAAGAGGGGCCATGTATTTCAAGTGGTTTATGCCTAGAAAAGAGGTTTATTTATCATTTTTAAAGGCTAATGTTATGCCTCATAAGGTTTGACGTCTAGTTTGGGCTTAATGTCAATTTTAAATTAAAAATCAAAAGTGGAATTTTGGAGACAAAAAGTTGGACGCCCCTCTTGGGGTGATTTCATGCCATTTAATAAAGTGAGAGGAGAGGGAAATATATTCAAATTCAAATGCAAGTTGCCCTAATTCTTCCCTCACTTTATAAATATGAGTTTGAGCTCTCATTTGCATATGGGTATTTTGGCAACTTAAAGAGACTGTTGGAATTTCTCTAGGATTCAAAAACCACTAATTGAGGACAAAAACCTTCTTCTCACATTGCTAGTTTCGGTGGTGAGAGACCCACCCTAGCTGGTTGGTGTTTTGGCTTCGAAGTTTCAGTGCTTTATCTTGTTGTTGGACCATTTTGGTGTGGATAGAATGAAGATTTTTGTAGTTTTTTGATGTGGGTTTGGAGCTATGGTTTTGGTGTGTGGATTTCTTGATTTTGGTGAGAGTTTGCTGCTGTTTACTGCCTTTTTTGAGGTCTGATATGAATTTCCAAAGGTCTGAAACTTCATTTTCTGAGCAACTGGAAAGGGGAAACCTGAGTATAATTGTGTGGTGCTTTGGAAATTACATTTGGGTATTGTTTCTTTGGATTCTCCTTGGCTGGGCGTCCATTTCAAGCTGCTGTTTGAAATTTATTGGAGAGCTAGTGATTTATTGGAGCTAGTCGCCTACCTTGGGATTAACGCCACTTTCTAGGTATTGAGGCATCAAGCATGTAATTCTGATCTATGCATTTCTATGGTGAAAATTGTTGTTGATGTCACATTTTCAGGTCTGAAATATGATTGTTAAACTTCAGATTTCAGTTGTTGAGTTGCAATGTTTAATTGTTGATGTTTTGTAACCTTATTTCCTTAGCATGTTCATGAATATTTCAATGTATGCACTCAATGAAATAAATGGAAATCAAACATAAAACTCTTCTGCAACTTTTGTCTTATTTTGAAAACAATACACACAAAAACAAAAACAAAATCAGGGGCATTCATTTCAATTTTTCTAACCAAATTTTAGTAAAAATGATGTGCATTTGATCGTCCCTAGGATGGTTAATGAGAATCTCAAATGTCCTCATGATGTCAAGCCCCCATTAAGATGCCCCTAGGACCTAAGGCCCTCATGGCTAACATTTTGGGGATGCATCCCTGATTTCCCCATGGGCAAAGTACAACAAAGGGACATCCCTTGTCGCTCCATTGCACCAATAACACTTGGGAAAACAAGGATGCAAGGTGAAGGGATGGAGATGCATCCCCATGTTACATAGCACCACATTGATTGCTTCTTTCTATCATTTTTTCTAAGCTCAAGAATTGTCAAGCATCCATTAGCCTTGTTAGCCTTGAAGATAGTAATATACATGTAAAACATTGATCATCTTGAGGATTTAATGTCTCATGCATTTATGATTTACCCAGACACAAATGTCTTCCCCCTACTTAAACTTTAGCATATGAAAAGGCTACAATGAAGTTGTTACATGAAAGAGTATTGTGTAGCATCAAAAGCTTGATAGGACTCAAAAAGGAACTATTAAATCCTAGAAATATTGTATTTCATGCTCCTTGCACAATGCTCACAAAATGAGAGGTAGGGGAACCCTTAGTAGTTAGCAGAACCAATAGAACATACAGGACATGTTATGAACATATTTTATTTAGACTTTGTGCAAATAGAGGTGAATTTTCAAATTTGTGTCAAATGATAGTCTACTGTCAATGGTAGGAGAGAAAAAGTTTAGGATCACGCGAAGATGAATCCATGCCAATGTGGCTGTGGCTGAGAGATATGGGAAGAATCAAGGAAGCAAATGCTACCAACAGCCAACTTTCCTTCTACCTTTATTTTTAAATTATGTAGTTAAAATGAAACAAAATCAATTCTTAGAACAAAAACACATTAATTTAACATATCTTCAAAAATAGAAATGAGCATTTTGCTGATAATGGCATTACACTTTGAACATGACACAAACAATCAAGCTGAAGTCTTGCTCTGTTGTCTGGTCTAAAACGTGCTTTACAAAATGAATGGAATTGCCTCATTGTTGAAGGGGATTCACAAATTTTAATCAATAGCATAATTCCAGGCAAAAATAAATAATCTTGGAAACTGAAAGCAATTTCAGAGCAAGCAAAATGGTTTGCTTCCCAATTTGAAGAAATTCATTTTCAACATATCCAAAGAGATAGAATTAAAGTGGCAGCAAAGGCAGACAATCTCAGGATTGGTTTGCTTGATAGCATTCATTCTTCCAACTCTTGGATAGAAGAAATTCCTGATGCCCTTCAGCATCTCATACCTACTAATGCCATTATCCTTGTTAGTTTTTCATGATCAGATAAATCAAACAGAAAGTAATCAGAAAATGCAACACATGAGACAATGAACACCACAAGATACCCTGGGAAAACCCTCCAACCTGAGGGAGAAAAACCCAGCCAATATATCTCTTATATACTGATATGTTAAGAGCAGAAATTTGCTTACAACTCAGGCATGCCGCATAACTCAATGCCGAATTTAATATAATGAATATTTGCACCTCTCCTAGATGCAGATACCACTGAATATGTTTCTCCTTGTAATCGATCTGCTGCTACAGGAAGACCTGCTGCTCAAGTGCGAACTCCTTTAGGAATGCGAATTATAATGAATGAACTTGATGTCAAATGAATGAACAGCACCTTGTATTTATATCCAAGACATGACTCTTCATCAAGGAGGTCGGCCCTTTCAAGGATAGAGACGTGTCTTTTCAAGTGGCTCCAATAAGACAAGTTGGCCCAAAATAAAGTATTATTTATTTAATAAAATCGTGCCTCTTGATAAGTCGGCCCTCTTTAATTAATAATTAAATATTAATTATTAATGATATAAATAATACATTAAATGAGGCGCCTCCTCATTAAATAAAATCGATTAAATAAATTAAATAGCCTCAAGTCTATATTTAATTTATTCTCTATATAAATCGTGACTGGAAGTGTTCTTCCAGACGCTGAAAACAACAACACTCCCTCTCAGCTAGGGAGGAATACTTCCAGCGGTACAAGTCATATCACCTCATCGTGATGACAAACATCATGGCTACATCCATGTGTGAAAAGAAGCGTATCACCTCATCGTGATATCAACCATCATGGCTACACCCATGTATGGAAAGGAGCTTATTACCTCATCGTGATATCAACCATCATGGCTACACCCATGTATGGTATGTACAAGTGCTCATCACTCAACGTGATGTTGTCACCTCATCGTGATGTTCACCATGGCTCTCCCAGAGGGTGAAAACACAAGTACAAGAAAATCATCACGGACTCTCACGTGATGTTGTCATGGAGTCACACACATGACATCCACCATGGCTCTCCCAGAGGGTGGAAACAAGGGCTTTCACCTCAAATCTCAAAGAGAAATGCATTAACAAGGGCTTGCACCTCAAATCTCTCTCAAAAGAGAAATGTATTAAAGAGGATCACTGATACTGAGACTCCTTCTTAGCTAGGGTTTGATTCTCCACCATACCAAGCTTGTCTCGAAGGTACACAAACTTTATCCTAAAGAGATGCTTGGTGAGAATGTCTACCATTTGCTCATCAATGTTGATATACCTCAACTGAATTGCTTTCCTCAATACCATATCTCTGATATAGTGGTATGCTTAGTCATGAAACAATGAAATGATAGAAAGCTTCTCAAAGCTTTGATTATCACAACGGATGACAGTCAGCTCCAATGATTGTCCAAACAATCCTGCAAGGAGCTTCTGAAGCCACACTACTTTTCTAGTTGCCACACAAGTTGTAATTTACTCGGCCTCTGCTGTACTCAGTGCCACAAAAGATTGCTTCCTGCTACACCAGGATATCATTACAGACCTCAACTGAAACAACATCTAGGGGTACTCTTCCGATAAGCAATACAACCATCTTCTTTAGGTTCAGTAGGCTCCCTCTAAATCTTCAAGCACTTGCATCAACCTCCTGACCTCATCGTCCAAGATTGTCTGCAAAGCTTGCCTTAGAGAAATGGTTTCCAACGCACACCTCTATAGAGATTAAGGGCTGTCCTCTTCGACCTCATCCCAGATCACTCTATTCTGAATAAGTTTGCGGAACTACCAATGTTAAATCTAGGTTGACTGACTTGAGCAATTTTGATCTCAACTGCTAAAGAGGTACTTCAAGAATTTAGCATCTGGCCTTGCAACATTGCAACCCTTACTTATTTTCAGTGAGTCATAGAACTCCCTCTGAAGGTTAATTCTTCCTCTTCGAAGAGATGTCTTCAGCCATTCACTCAGTCTCATAGCTACAAGCAGTGTCTCCATTCTTCAACCTACAGGGTGCATCAAGCTCTTCTTGAAAGCAATCTCTTACGCTTCTTGATCCGTCCCGAAAGCATTAAGAAGAGATTACTAATAGTTCATATAACTCAACTATCTCGAACAAAAGTACCATTGCTAGAAGCATACGTGATTGACTATCTCAATGTTATAGCATGAATTTAATAACTACATAACAATTCATGAATATTATTCAACCGTGCAATACTTATCTCATTGAAATCAGGATCTCCTGAGTAATCCCAGATAATTAATTCATCTTTGTTGATTATGACATGTCTTTCTTCCATTTTCTCGGAAGAGCTAATCTCAGCATAACAAAAGATAATCTACACAGAATAATAGATCATGCATATAGAAAATCAATCATAATCGTAATTTTAGTTCTTTTATTTCAGAGTCACACTTAGAAAACAACTTGCAATGAATAATTCTTAATTCTAAAGAATCTTATCCCAGTGATCACTATTTAGTAGTCACACGTAATCCAAGCAAAAAATGTCAGAATTGCACAACTCAGCAAACTGAATTTTAGCCTAGAAGGGTGATTACAAACAAAACAAAGAATACTTACCTCTTTAAATATTCTGATGGGTAGACACAGTAAGATACGTTGCTCTTGCACTCAGTTCAGTACACAACCTTCACGACTTGAACATAGGCCCATGACTTCGAATAGAAATTCCCTATTATAATTTTGAGGAGAGATCTTATCCACATCCGCAAGTGAAGCATGTTGATTAGGCCTGGTTGGGCAATCGTTTGCATAGTGACCAAACTTGTCACATCTAAAACATTGAACACAAGAGAGGTCCCTCTTCTTTTTGAATGCGGGAACATCATCAGAGCCTTTATCCCTATTCCTCTTGAAGTATCCTTTCTTTCCTCTTTTTCCTTCCTTCTTCGAGGATTGAGCGGAAAGAACATGAATGTCTTCATTTGTAGAGCTTCAACCAATACCTCTCACAGCCAACCTAGACTCCTCTTGAATACAATCTGCCCTCAAACGATCAAACTTGGGAAGTTTCAATCTTGCACTTATACCTTGAATGTATGACTCCCAAGATGAAGGAAGACCATTGAGGGCCAACATGGTCAAATCCTTGCTATCAACAATATGCCCAATAGTAGAGAGCTGATCTCTCAACTTGGTGTTCCTCATGAAGTAAAGGATGACAGCTTCTCCTTTCATCATCTTGACATGATGAAGTTGCTTTAATGCAAGTGCACGGCTTGTGTTGTTGATCTCATACATCTCCTCCAAAGTCTTAAGCATTTCTCTCGCTGTTTTCAACTTAGAGATGATTGGAACAATATGATCCTTCACTAAATCAACTAACATCTTCTTTGCCTTGGTATCTTTCTTCTTCCATTGAATCTTCTCTTCCTCATCAATAGACTCGGGGACACTGCTCTCCACGAACTCAGCCAATTCATTTTCCTCCAAGGCGAGCATAACTTTGAATCTCCAAGATGTGAAGTTTGTTGCTCCCTCAAGTTTGTCCTCAACCTTGAGTCCGTTCACCATCTTGACGATAAGGTAGATGTGACTGAAATGTGAATAATAATGGAGGATATTGCTGCTTGAATGAAATTTGATCTAGATCTTCTTATACCCGCTCTGATACCATGTAAGTTTTTCATGATCAGATAAATCAAACAGAAAGTAATCAGAAAATGCAACACATGAGACAATGAACACCACAAGATACCCTGGGAAAACCCTCCAACCTGAGGGAGAAAAACCCAACCAATATATCTCTTATATACTGATATGTTAAGAGCAGAAATCTGCTTACAACTCAGGCATAACTCAATGCCGAATTTAATATAATGAATAATTTCACCTCTCCTAGATGCAGATACCACTGAATATGTTTCTCCTTGTAATCGATCTGCTGCTACAGAAGATGATCTGCTACTACAGGAAGACCTGCTGCTCAAGTGCGAACTTCTTTAGGAATGCGAATTATAATGAATGAACAGCACCTTGTATTTCTATCCAAGACGTGACTCTTCATCAAGGAGGTTGGCCCTTTCAAGGATAGAAACGCGTCTTTTCAAGTGGCACCAATAAGACAAGTCGGCCCAAAATAAAGAATTATTTATTTAATAAAATCGTGCCTCTTGATAAGTCGGCCCTCTTTAATTAAATATTAATTATTAATGATATAAATAATACATTAAATGAGGTGCCTCCTCATTAAATAAAATCGATTAAATAAATTAAATAGCCTCAAGGCTATATTTAATTTATTCTCTGTATAAATCGTGATTGGAAGTGTTCTTCCAGATGCTGAAAACAACAACAATCCTGACCTAGGAAAATGATTTTAAAATAGAGCTAAAAAATTAAAAAAGAAATAGAAAATAAATAAATAAAATTGAACACTAAAAAAAAAAATGAAAATGCAAAAACAAATTAAAAGAAAATTGAAAAATTGAAAATAGGCACAGAAAAAATCAACAAAGGAAATAAGAGGCAATGATTTTTATGAGGAACTTTGATTAAGCACCACCTGCTGTCCTCACACACAAACAAACAACTATGGTGGTGTATTTATTACCTTGCACGCCAATTTTCCTTAAGCTTTGCATGGCAAATAACACTCAGCTTTTGTTTCTTCATGCTCACTGCTTCAAGGCATGGAAAGAGAGCAACTTGAAGCTCAAGGATTGATGAAAATCCAATTGCACAAATGAGCAAAAAGTAATTTATGGATGCTACCACAGTGATTCCTTCCTTCACAAATTTAATTGATCTGGAAATTAGAATCCCTTATAGGTGCATATGGTTGCTCAGAATGTGTGGGGCAGCAAGGAGAATGGGTGCAATGGACATGGACAATGTTCAGAAGGCAGTAAAGAACTTGATGCTATTTCCTTCTTCATGATGCCTTGGATGATATAGATCTGATGGTTAGGTGCTCCAATGCAGAGAATCTTAACAACTTTCACATTATCATCAAAGGGATTAAGGCCATGCTGAAGGGAAACAAAGAGATAGTGGCAAGGTTGGGGATGACTCTCTCTAAGGAAATGTGTATGGACAACTTCTAGTGTTGCATTCCTTCCTCTTTTGAGGAGGATGATGAAGCCACCAACCATGTGGATTTCAACAAGGTCAAAATTCTGGGTGAGAAGAAGCAACATCCCTCTTGCTCCTTCCCCTTATTGTGATGAGCATATACATTAATTTGGAAAGCTGCCTTCGAAAATTAAAAAAATTATATGTTTTGATAGGGTTTGGGGAGCCAGCCTGCATAATTTGTCCATCCCTGGCTGCTAAAAACTCTCAAATCATCTTACTTTGATGAATAAAGTTACAAGCTCCTATTACATAATGTAACCAGTAAAGAAATAATGTGTTTGGGTTTAGTTCCGTGATCTCATGAATTTCCAGTTTTATTTTTGTCTTCTGTGGTCGTGTTTTATTTCTTGTGGAAAGACAAATTGAATATTGAATAGCCCTTGGTTGAGTGAATTTGTTAAAAATTGGAGAGCTTTGTGGAAAGACATCTTGAAAGAAGGTTGTGTTTACATACAATTTAAAATGGGTTGAAGGGCAGTCTTGAGAGGATTTGTTTCCCCTTGTCTGCCCTCTCCAATTATGTTTATCCTTCATTAAGAGGTAAAATTCTGAGCTGAAAAGATTGGTTGCTGGTCAGTATTAGTTCATGAGGAAGCTAGGGAGCTATATAAAGTCTGTTTTGTGACCCTTCTTTCTGTGAGTATTGCTAGTTAGATGCAGTTGCTTCCAGTGAAGGTTTTTCTTTGGGTTTGAAGGCTTCTGAAGAATATCCTTGGAAGAGTGAAAGCTTGGTTCTATCGAATTCTTTCTATGTGGTGTTGACTCTAATCTGCGTGTGATCATGCACTTTGGTATTTATGTCCCCAATGAGCTTTAGCTATTGGATGCCTGAACTTCCACCCTATTTTTTTACAGGATTTGGTCCCTAATCCTAGATATCATTAGCCAAAAGAAAATAGAATTGATCATAAAATAGTTTGCCATGTTCATAATCTAGTCATCTTGAAGGTATGTCATGTAACAAAATTTCTCTTAATTTTTCTCCTGTCCAATTGACAACTTGTGTGTAATAAAAAAATAAAATAGTTTATCTAGAAATATTTCACCTTCCATCATGTGACTAGTCTCTATAATCAAGCACACTTACCAGTTTTAGGGATGAGTTCCAGAACTGCATCATCATTGACACAAGCTGCACTCTCTTCCACAACACCCATTGTTGGCATTGCTGCCTCCGTTAAAGCATTATATGAAACCATTTTTATTTCTTCCATGTTTGGTTCTGTAATATGCACCTCATTGGCTATGTCTTTTAGTCCATTCATTTCAATGTCAGATCCCAAAACCACAGGCGCTCTTTTCTGCACTTCAACCCCAATGGTTCTACCATGTGGTTTCAATTCTGATACTTCCCTTTGTGAAGCATTATCAAAAACAGAAATTCTTCTAATAAATCTTGAATCCCTACCATAATCAGAGGATTCCCTGCACACCTTTAAAGCTTCTTTAGTAGCAGGAGTTACAGTAGGACCCTTATCAACAGTGAAAAATGAGCTTGAAGGTGTAATATTAGTAATGTTTTCTGCATCAATATCATCATCACATGACTGCATGTTTTTGTTTGTATTTGCTTTGTAATCTGTCAAATCTGTAATGCTATCCACAGGTTCACCATCTCTCTGAATCAATGTGCCTTCAATACCATTAGCAGTTACTTGCTTAGTACTATGATTAAATGGCAGAAATTCAGAGGCGCTAGAAAAGTTAAATTTATTCTTGGCATCTATAGTTACAATAGATGGCTGCATGTTTTTGTTTGTACTTGACTTGTGCTCTGTGACCAATGCATCATCTATTTGTAGCAAAGTACCCCCAATACCATTAGCCATTACTTGCTGAATATTGTCATCAAGTGGAAGAAACTCTGTGGCACCTGCAAAGCTAAATTTATTGCTCTCATCTCTAGTAGATTGGCATGCACTGGCCTCTTCTATTCCAGGATTCTGCTCTTTAATGTCAAAAGTAAGTTTGCTTTCCTTTAGCCTAAGGCCACAAATGGATGTATCTGGATCAATACGCAAGCCTTTTTGATGTAACACAACACTATTATTGTGACTAGAAGATACAGAAACTGATTGACTAGAGCCTCGACACCTTTTCTTTGCCCTAGACGAGGGACCTTTTCCATTGTTCAATTGTCCACTCGCAACCAGATTTGCTTTCAGAACTACATCGCCTTCCCCACTTGAGATAGGATCCCAAACTTCCGAAGCATTAAACCAGGCTCTATCTGAACCAACAATCCCATCAGGTGGATGGCTAGTAACTTGAATTGCCATCTTGTAACAGTTCTTTCGAGTTAATCCACGAAGAATAAGTGACCTGAAATGAAGTGTATCAAACTAATATTTACAATAGGAAATAATAATTGCTCATATGTGAAATAAAAGAATGATTTCAGAAAATACACTTACAAATTTTATTGCATAATATCTTGACCTATTTATTCCTGTAATTTAAAAGCTTTTGGCCTAACATATTTGCTTTTCACCCACATTTTAACTATAAAATAGGCAAAAACACTTGCAAATAGTATGTATATCTAATAATTTTTACACTGCACTTTGTCTGATTCTTTCAGAATACTTATACCTGCAATTCATAGAAATAGCTTTTTTTGCATGCTCTTTAGATAAACCAAACAGTGTAGACATATTCATGACATCATTAGGCCCTCTCAGTTCATTTACACTGGGAGCTGCACTGGAAACAATAATGTTTCGCCCATGTGTCCACTCTACCAATACCTGCCAGCCACATCAGATTTAAGTATGCAGTAAAAAATATAAGTTGCACTCATGCACATCAGTACCCAGTAGAAAAGAATCAATTTTTTAAAGCAAAACAGCTAGTAATCAAATGATGTAAGATTTATCCAAGTATTCAATCCTGATAGCCATCTAGGAGTTGTATAGCAAATGTTAAAGTATATTTAAATGCAGAAAACAAAAAATAAATTGATTCAGCCTGCATAAACCAAATGCTCCCTTGATGCCTCACAGTTTACAAACTTTCTATTCTCTGTTCACTATTTTTGATCATTTTCAAGAATTAATACAAATGCTTACTCTCTGAGCTGACTCAGAAAGTATTCAACCCTTTACTGTGTCCTAGTACTTCTGATATGCACTCTACTTTATCACATAGGAGAACCAACAATGTTTAAGCTCCAACACCATTGCCTAGCAGCAGAATCATCACTGATGAAATTAAAATGTGTTTTCTCAAAATTAGTGAAACGAAGAGCCGAGAGAGATTTCAAATATTCGATTGATATTCACAAGAAGCGAAAGCTTCATAAATAGAGTAAAAACGGAATGTTTCCACAATCAAAGGTGGAAGAAATGGAAACATCACGAAATAACAAAAATAGAAACTAATCTAAATGCAGCTAACTTACAGTTACAATATGTTACAAGATTTGACCATTAAATAAATTACAAAATATTATTTTAATACCCTCCCTTAATGGTCAATCTATCAACTACACCAAGATGTGCCCTGAATTTTACAAACTTATCTGGATTGAGAGACTTGGTGAGAATATCAACAGTCTGATCCTCTATCAGAACATACTACAATACCACTAATCCATCTTCGACAAGGTTGCGGATGAAATGACAATGAAGTTCAACATGCTTTGTCCTTTCATTGAAGACTAGATTCTTGGCGAGTTTCAGCACCCCTTGATTGTCACAGTACAAGGGGGAAGGACCTGCTTGAGACATTTGCATGTCTGAAAGCACCCTTCAAAGCCAAACCACCTCACAAGCTGCTTTAACAGTTCCCCAATATTCAGCTTCAGTCAAGGAAAGAGCCACTACCTGTTGCTTCTTGCTGGTCCATGTAACTGCACCTGTACCCAAACTGAATACATACCCTGAAGTAGACTTTCTGTCATTCACAAAACCTGCCCAATCTGAGTCTACATAACCAATCAACTTAGGATCTTTGCACCTTCCATACAGAATGTCAAAGTCGAAAGTGCCTTTCACATATCTCAGCACACGCTTCGCTGCAACCCAAAGTTTAGCTTTAGGGGCTATCATGAAGCGAGAGATGTAGCTCACTGCAAAACTGAGATCAGGTCTAGTTGCAGTGAGATAAATGGGACTGCCTACTAGTTGCCTGAATGCGGATTTATTTTCCACAGGCGAGTCTGATTTTGCTAATAGTTTGAGCCCTTTCTCCATAGGTGTTGATGCAGGTTTGTAGTCACTTATTCTAAACTTGTCAAGCAAACTGCGATCATACTTAGACTAAGAAATGAAGATGTTGTCAGTTGTCTGCCAAACCTCAACACCAAGATAATAATGAAGAAGTCCCAAATCTGTCATGTCAAATGATTGACTGAGATTATGTTTTATCTCCTCAATCAAATGTTCTGAGCTGCCAGTAATGATAAGGTCATCAACATAGACAACAAGCACAAGAATATCATCACCAGACCATTTGACATACAAATTTGAGTGAGAAGGGCTTCTCTAAAAACCATGATCAGTAAGGTACTTATCGATTTTCATGTACCATGCCCGTGGAGCCTGTTTAAGGCCATAGAGTGCTTTCACAAGTTTGCAAACTTGATGTTCTTTACTAGGAACCTTGAAACCGAGAGGCTGTGTCATATAGACTTCTTCCTGTAGATCACCATTGAGAAACGCACTCTTGACATCCATTTGATGGACTTTCCAACCAAACTGGGCTACAGTAGCGAAGACAAGCCGAATCATACTCATTTTGGCTGTAGGAGCAAAAGTCTCCTCATAGTCAATGCCCTCTATCTGTGAGAACCCTTTGGCTACTAACCGAGCCTTATACTTGTCAAGGGTTCTGTCAACCTTATACTTAACTTTATACACGCATTTGCAGCCAATGGGCTTCTTCCCAAGTGGAAGATCAAAAAGCACCCAAGTGTTATTCTTCAAAAGGCCATGATGTTCAGCTACCATAGCCTGTTCCCACTCAGATATGCCTTTAGCCTTGGAATATGTTTGAGGCTCAGAGATGTTGTGCAAATTGGCCATGAGAGCAAAATTAACAGTATTCTGTTGCTTGCTCTTCTTCCGAGCAGTTCTAACCTCGATCAATTCATCATCACGAAGGTCACTAATGGTTTTAGCATACCACTTAGGTCAGAGAGTAGAAGTACCAATATCTGAAACAGGTGGAACAACATCACCAGGTGTGGCTGGTATAGAATCAAATGGATCAGAATCCAAATTGTCCTGAAGAGGGGGGGGTGGTGGAATATTCTGCGAAGGTGGCTGCTCAACTACAGAATCCCTCCCATCATGTGGAGCTAGGGGACAAATACCCAATTCAAAAGCTTGCAAAGGTTGATCCTCATGATGCACAGAAGTAGAAGACTAAAAGAAAGGCCCAATAGCTTCAACAACCACAACATCACAACTGAAGATGAGACGATCTGTATCTACATCAATCAGCATGTATGCTTTATGATTCTCACTGTAACCAGTAAACATGAATTTCTGGCTTTTGGAATCCAACTTAATGCACTTGGCATTTGGAATCCAGACATGAGTTGTAGAGCCAAAACCTTTCAAATGGCTGATTTTAGGCTTGCATCCAGACCAAGCTTCTTCAAGAGTCATCTTCTTAACCACATGAATTGGAGATCGGTTCAAAAGATAAACAGCAATATAAACTGCTTCAACCTAGTATTTCTTAGGAACATGTCTATGCTCCAACATAGAACGAGCCATTTTAGTGATGGTGCGGTTTCTACATTCAATGACACCATTATGCTATGGGGTGTATGGTGTGGTGAGTTGGCACTTAATGCCATGTGCAGCACAGAATGTGGAGAAATTAGAGGAACAAAATTCCCCCCCATTATCAAACCTAAGAGTAACTATTGGAGAACCAGACTCTTTTTCAACTAAGGCCTTATACTGCTGAAATATACCAAAAACATCTTAATTGTTTTTCAAAAAATACACTCACATTTTTCTGCTGACATCATCAACAAATAATAGAAAATACCTAAAACTAGTAACTGAAGGAGTATTCACTAGACCACATAAATCAGCGTGAACCAACTGCAATACCTTGGAAGCTCGCCATGAATCACCATCTGAGAATGGAGTCTGGTGCTGCTTTCCAGCCTGACAAACCTCACATACTCCATGAGTCTGAGTCTGAATTGCAGGGAGGCCACCAACCAAATCATCATGAGCTAACTGAGAGAGATACTGCATGTTTAGGTGCCCATAACGCTGATGCCAAAGGCTATTGATTGAAGTACTCCTGGCTGCCATAGCGTGCTCTTGAGAATCACTAGAATCAATAAGTCTATATAGACCATGATCCTCAATGCCTTGAACAACTGTGGTGCATCTCTCTGTCAACAATGTTGCAAGTGTGCATGCTGAAAATGATATCCAACTAAGGAGTGTGTCATAATCTGACTGACAGAAAGAAGGTTCAACTCCATGCCAGGTACGAAGTATACATCGAGAAAAAATAAATTTCTCCCTCCAGAATGAATCTGCACATTACCCTTTCTGACAACAGTATACTCCTCGCCTCCTCCAAAGATAATAGAGTCTCTGAAGGGCGTGTACTCAATGAACCAATCTCAGCGATGAGTGAAATGTCGAGAAGCACTTGAATCAATGTACCAGACAGAGGATTTCACAGGATCTGCTGGACTCTTGGCCATGAAGGCATAGAACGCATATTCCTTCTGCTCAGTATGCTCTGCAACATTGGCTTTAGGTTTTGACTCTCCTTGCTTGTTCTGTTCAAAAGCCAAGCGTATCCAGCAATCCTTCTTCATGTGACCATACTTATGACAATAGTTGCACTAAACATTCTTCTTTTTGGAAGAATTTGAAGACTGTGCTTGACTGGTCTGTTGAGAGGGCTCATTTTTGCCCTTATTCTTCTAAATGGTTTTAGCAAGAAAGGCCTGCTCAGTGGAGGACAAACTAGCACCGCTATCAAACTATTGTTTCCAGCGATCCTACTGCAAAAGTATGGTGCAAAGATTTTAAAACTTCAAATCAACATTAGCTAAAGTAATGTTGAGAATCTCCATAAAATGCTCGTAAGATTTTGGTAAACTTTTCAAAGTGATGACTACCATATCTTCTTCCTCCATTTTCCGACCAATAGCCTCAAGCTGATCACGGATGTCCTTGATCTTGGTCAAGTGTGCCTATAAAGATGTTCTCTCATCCATCATGATAGAAAACAGCATGTTCTTCAGGAAAAATGCATGGATTTTGTCGAAAGTTTCATAAAGATCCTTCAAATGATCCCAAATCTCTTTTGTTGATTTATCAGAAGAAACCTAAGGCAGCTGACCATCAGTGACAGATAATTTAATGAGCATCACCGCTTCATGATTTTGCTCATCAAACTTTTCTTGATCTTTATCGCCCGATGCGGGTCGTGTCTTTTTTGCCCAAAATAATCTGGTCAAGGCAGCGATATTCGAAGATTATCATCATTCATCATTCGCTGCTTCTAGGTGTTGTAGTTGCGACCATTGAATTTCTGACTGCCCTTGAGCATGATGTGAGACAAAGAATCCATTTGCACAGAATCCGACAAATAAAAGGCACGAAACCCCACAAATGCAGAAATTTGTCGGAAAATGATGGCACAAATCTCGAGGTGGCTAGAACCAATCTAGCAGAAAATACTCAATTTTAAAAATAGAGGGACCCATAAGCAGAGAATAGTCGACACAACAGATAAAAGAACTACTTCAGAAAAGACAAAGCACTGCTCACCTGTCAAATCACTAAGAATCAATGCAGATTTGCAAAACATAGCACCCATAATAAAGAAACCCAGGCAGCAACAAAAAATCAAATTCCCAAAAAATGAAGAACCCTCAAGTTTTGAACAACCACAATTCAGAAACTTCAATGGCGTGTGAATGGCACCCAGAAATTGTGAAAAGGAAGCGCCAAAATGTAGAAAAACACGTCCAGAAGCTACAGATCATGCGGGAGAAGAGGATGCCCAGAAAAAACAACAAAAAACCACAAAGGTGCACGGGTATTTGCAGAGACACACCCAAAAAAGGGCTTGAATCGTGTGTTGGAGACAGAGAAAACCAAGTCGCAGCCAAAAATCACGCCCAGAAGATGCATTAGGGAAAGACGGAAAAAAATGGAGCTCAAGTCGTGAAAATTCGCGATTCAGAAGCTCGAAAAAAACCAAAACAAGGCACCTAGAAATCGCATGGAGAAATCGTGGAGAAGGCGGCCAGCATATAGAAAAAAAGTCACCCAAACAACGCAAAGAGAGGTCACACGAAATAGGAAGAAAGTCGCAACTTGGAAACCCTTCACATGCGAACACGATTTTTCTCAAAACAAACGTGATTTTCTTTTTTGCTAGTGCAGAATGAAACATGAACTACAAATTCTTCACTTTCGAACAAAAAAAATGAACCACAATTTCTAGCAGAAGGTAACGATGATCAGAAAGACATGCGACCAAAAGAAAACTCGTGCTCAAAAAAAAAAAAAAAAATCCTGCTTGACAAAACTAGCTCTAATACCATGAAATGAAGAGCTGAGAGAGATTTCAAATATTCGATTGATATTCACAAGAAGCGAAAGTTTCATAAATAGAGTACAAACGGAATGTTTCCACAATCAAAGGTGGAAGAAATGGAAACCTCACGAAATAACAAAAATAGAAACTAATCTAAATGCAACTAACTTACAGTTACAATACGTTACAAGATTTGACCATTAAATAAATTACAAAATATTATTTTAATAATTAGAAGTGTAACATAATCTCCATAATAATAATAAGGAAAAAACGTGAATTTTGATCCACTTATTACATACTCAAGAGATTCACAATATCAAATATCAAGAATTCATATCACTTGTTCCCCTTATTGAATTTCTTGGGGCCATTATTGCAAAAGACAATAAGTATTAACACTCTTATTAAACAATTAAGAAAAGAAGCTAATACAAAAATTCATCGTCCTTTTCAAGATACATGACTATCTCAAAGTAATCCATGCTTTCCTATTGTCCTTTATCATGCATTTTTTCTCAAAAACAAACTACCACATGCAAGCATTCACGACATATTGATTAACAAAGTCTAGATTTCCTTGCTTTTTTCTTAAGCCACAAGTAATGCCATATTGTTCCCAAAACATTAACATCTGCAAAATTGACTAAGGCATTATGTGAGTATTGAACTATTGACTTCCTTTGACTTTTCCCCACAAGATATCTCTATGAATTTGTCCTATCCCAACTCCACACTTGAAAATATGGTCTCCAAAGAAACCCCCACATCTCCCTATGCATCCTCATCTCATGGGGAGAAAGGATGTCATCCTACTAAGGAGCGAGATTTCCTTTTGCAAGTTTGGCAAGAGGAATCATCAAATGTTGGCACTTCTGTTGTGGCTAGTGAGCAAACAAAGAAAATGAAAGAACTTGAGGTGCTCATAGTCGACAAGCTAGCTGATATCTCCGACCTCGTGATCAACAAAGAGCCTCATGTGACTCAATTCATCTTTGGGTACCACAATCCAGCTCAAGGTTGATTGTGAGAATTGTCACAACCATACTTGGGTTTTTGGCATTGTTAAAATTCTTCCCAATTGAATGCACCCCATGCCAAAGCTAGTTCAATTCTATGCCAACAATTACAATGCACATGTTGGAAGGGTTCGAGACTCCAAAGGTAATGTTATCCTGGTTATCGATGAACAAGCTACCCGCAATGCCTTTGGTGTTCTTGAGGTCAAGCAGCATCAATTGATCAAGGTTGACAAGTTGGAAAAGCATTACCAAGGAAGTAAAAGTTTGTCCAACTAGAATTTATGGAACAATGCTCTCGAAAGCGACCTTGGTCCTAACCAAAACCCCCATTTAAAGCGGGCCTCTTCCATTTTTGTGGAGGCCAACTAGGTTATCTTGTCTACCCTAGCCTTCATCTATAATCAAGATGATGACAAGAAGCTATTAAGCATTACCTGTCTATCCTTTACATGATAGGCACAGTTAACTCTACTTCCTTATTCAATGTTGTTAAAGAAGTTGTATGTGGCATGTGCTATGAAGAGGTAGTTGAGTGAATTTGAAAAGAGCGGAACCTTCCAATTCTTTTGGTTCCTAGATTACCTTTTGCTGCACCAAAATGTAAAATCTTTGAAGATGGGTGTTGGTTGCAACACCATGTGCACCAAAGGTCATCTTCGCTCAATTCACAAATGGGAGCCCTGATTGAACGTTAGGTCCAGCTCTTTCTATGATTTTATCACAAATCTTGTGACCCCATGTGCACTATCACCTCTAGTAGTTGTGATGTCCCTTGAGCCCCCTAGAGATAATGGAATTAGTATTGTCTATCCCCGAGGATTGGCTCTTATTCAACTTCACTAGTTTTCCAAACCCATTTTCAAGTTGACTTATCAACATACCTCTCATCTTGTCACATTGGAATTAATGCAACAACAAGATTTATTAGATAGTGAATTTGGCTTTGATGTGAATAACATGATGCTTTACGAGGTTAGATTGTCCATCCCAGCTTTATAGCTAAAGAAGCACAATGGTTATGAGTTCTTTCATAAAGCATTTGTCGAACTCTCCTTGCAAATGAATGATGACTCTTGCTATTACAACCCAAATGTTATATTTGTCATTAAGATGGGGAATGAAGTTTCCTACAATGTTATTCATGAGCCCCACCTTGATATCAGGTCATTTTGAAGGCTTGATGAAATTTCCCTTGACTTCAAAGATTGTTGCAATTAGTTCAAATCGGTTATTGAAACCAAGAGGTAAGCAATAGCTTGCCTAGCAACCAAAAGTTGAAAGAAAATACTCCCCTAAGGAAAGAACACTTCCAATTCTACAAATGGAAGTTAGAGTTTGACCCTTAGGAAAGGAATGAGCATTGGCTGATGAAAAAGAAAATAGACCGAGTGCAAGAGATAATTATGTGGTTTGAGGGAAAAATTAAAGCATGGTGGCAGTTCTATTGCAAGGTAGGAGCTTTCACCCTCCCAATCAAACAGCACCAAATAGATGAAAAATGCAGTAGCCTCTTTGATAAATATGTTGTAGAAGTACAAAGAAGAGGCTATCCGACACCAACCACAGATAAGCCAGACTCTAACACAAGTAGAGGCATAAAGTCCGATAACGAAGATAACCTAGTGCAAGTTGTAAAGCACACACTTATGCCTATGAAAGAAAATAGGAAGTAGTTATTGCAAAACAATCGCGCATCTATAAGCTTAAAGAGACATATCTTCCCAATGCAAATATACTTTCTCAATTTGGTTACAGTGTCGATTCAAGATTGGGAAAACATCACCGAGGTATTATGGAACTCTTCCAAGCCACTCCCAACAAGAAATTATGCTAAAGTAGGAATCAAAAGTTCCCACCATCCAACCGTGGAAGCCCCCAGGCTCCCAAGTTCCATTAATGTCTTTAGCATCTTCCTCAACCCTGCCTCAATCAATGACTTCACCACTATTTTCTTTTCCGAGTGGAAATACATCAAGACAAGTATCTTCAAGTGTTGCCCAACAATCCAATTAGCAAATGTGGCAATTTCCAAAAGGTACTAGTTCAACCAATAGTGAAACACAACTAATGCATAAGAGAAGAATAAAAGAAAGAAAGGAGCCCTCTCCTAACTCTAAAGTGTCCACAACAAGCATTGAAAATCAATCAATAAGCCAAAGGTTGAAAGAAATTGCCAATGAGGGTGTGGATAAGCAAGCGCAAGTCAACCAGAGCCTCCATGCAAAGAAACCCACCTAGCCCAAGGAACAACTCAGGAGGAAAGAAAAGAGTAGTCTAAGCAAGACAAGTGAAGAATTTCTTCCTCTCCCTATAAATGTATGTGTTATAGATACTATAAATGTTCTCTAGCCCCTCGTCAAATCTCCACCTCATGCTTCTCCCCCCTCTATTTGTAATCCTATTAATATTTCCCCTCTAGATTTTACTCGTACTAATAACCCCTTTGTTTTCCTTGTAGATAATGCCCTTGTTGATGATATTGTCAATACAAGTGCTTCCTCCAACCCCCTAATGATCTCAAGGAAACTCAAGAAATGTCCAAAGAACTTTTAGCTAAAGAAGAGGAGCTTCCTAGTAATCATCAACCCATTCCCAATTTCCCTTCTCAACCTATTATGTCTCTTTCCTCCTCCATCTCAACAAAAGGGACCCCCATCTCTCATGCTCCTCCCTCCATCTCAGGTTCAAGTGTTTGACCATTCTCTTCCCAAAATCTCCCCTCGCAAATTGTTATCTCCCAAAATCCTAATGAAACCCCACCCCTTGTGCAATATCTTTCTTACCCTTTATGACTTCACATTTATAGACTACAAGAGTTGAAACATCCACTATAGGCATGGAAAACCACGAACACCCTAAAAGACATATCCCCCTTCACCTCATCCTCCTCCAACGACATTGGTTTCCCTTAACCATCTTTCTCCTCCCTACTCTATGCTCCCACCTTCCTAAAGACCATCGTCGATTTCCCCTTTCCCCACTCCCTCTAGCCTTCCACAAATTGGTCTTGTTCCATATCAGCAACTCTCATAGAAGTTCGAGCAAATTCAGCAAAAAGTTGAAAAAGTTTATCATGCCCAACAACCCTTGTTGCCTCAATTTGTGGCTCTTCACAATCAATCACCTCCAAGTTAATTTATCAGCCCTTCTCACAATCAATTGTCGACACAAACTAATGAAAACAAGAAGCAGCAAGCCAAGCTTGATCAAGCCAATGACTAGCTTCAAGAATGACTCTAGATGTTGGAAGAAAGAGCAAAGAATTTAGCGGCTGCAGCAAGCACCACTCAAGCAATGGGCAACCTCTATTCAACCATCCAGAGAAAAATATGTACCTTTGCAATGCTCCTCTTCAATTTGTTTCCAATGATTCATGATCTTTAAGTGAGGACCACAAAGACCCAGGACATCTTTCCCACCACAAAGGCAAAATATTCAAAAGAAAGCCAACCAAATGATTGACCCACTACAGTTGTCATCACAACACACTTTAGATAGTGTCAACACTATGAATCACTTTGAGGTGATCAAATTGCTCACTTGTCAAGTACACTACTCAAATTGATTCATACATGAGGCCCTAGAACACGCAAAAGAATGTGAACAAAAAAAAATTTCATTTGCCAAATTTTTAATCAATAAGGGCCTTGCTTCCCCTTGGGATGATGGCAATTTCCTCTACACCATGGAAGTCTATCAACAAATTTTGACTAATGAAGCCAAAAACGTGATCATTTTGTAGGACCTCCCCAATAATCCCAAGACAAAAGATTGTCATAATTTTGAGCCCCTTGATCGCTTTGGAAGCAAGGCTCAAAATAAATTTTGGTTGTGATGAAAGAATTTTCATACTCAGCTTCCATCAAGCTCATTACCAAAATCAATGTCTTGAATCGACTTTCTCTCAAGCCAAGTGATGAGTGGGAAGTTATGGTGGCCTCAATCAAGGCAATCACATGTTAACACTATTCTTTTACTCAATTTGTTAAGTTGAGTCATCAACTCCCTTCCCGAAAAAGGTTTTGGCTTCCCCAAAACACCTCTTCCAACTAGCAAGACCTTTTGAAAGACGTGATCCTCAAGAAAAGTGAAAAGACTCACACTAACCCAATGCCGCTACCCCTAGCTTCAAATGTGACCATCAACCAACCAAATCAAGAAATGGTGGGAAAAACTTTCTTATATCTCATCAACATAGAATCAAGTATAATATTTGCTACAAAATTCATTAGTTTTAATAATAAATGGAAAACCATAGGTACAACTCAAGCATGTGGAATTTCCACATGCCAAATCAAGATAGGGATGAACATTTATCCCAAGGATCTTCACTTACCTCCAAATATGATAGTCTAATGACATTCTAAGTATGCTAAAGAGATGGATGTCAATTCTCTAAGTTCCAGAAGGTCTAGGAGCAAGAGGAATGAAGAAATGGTCCATCAAGGTCATGAGATCCCAAGATTTTGTAAGCTCCTCTTGAACAATGAGTGGTCTTCAAATATGATTTCAACAAGACCTTACAAGTTCTCCTATTCGCTCATCCTCTCTCATTGGAGATATTTTGCTATCAACTCACATTTTAGTAGTAGGTGCCATCTCAATGAGTCACACACGTGGCAAGACATTGATCAATTTCTAGTTTCATGTTGGCCCTCTCATTAGGGCACAAGTGTTTCCTCAAGTTAGATAACATAGTCCAAGTAGAAGCAACCCTCCATCATGTCCTTGGACGTGTTTACCCGACGCCAACTATGTTCTTTTATAGTCGTTGGATTTTGTAAGGACACAATATGCAATTACTAGGCATCTCCTAAGTTTCCATTCCCCTGGTAATTATGAGCAATAGGAAAGTAAAAATATTGTTGAGGGGCAAAATAATCTCAATTAGTTGTTTAGGTTAGCCTCCACAGGTTTTTCCCTTTTATTCTTCCCCCCCTTCTCTCACATTATGTGGTGCTTTATTCACATACAAACACCCACAACATTAGCAATGTTGGTCTCATAGCCTATGATGTTTCATCAATCAATGGTTTTCCAACCAATAGGAGCTTGCTCTCACTCGAAATAATGGATTAAAACAATATGACCATTAGTAGGCAAATGGACATTTTGGAATTTCAAAGGTCATTAACTCTTGACTCCTCCTTGACTCTCCATCTAAAAGAAAGATAGTGTGATTTCATCTATAACGAGTGTGACTCTGAGCCCAATGGATAAGTTTTTTGGGATCTCCATCTTCTAAGTAAGAATTCCCCGCAAGCCACCAAAAATGTAGTGTGTTTTGGACCACCCACGCTTGTGTTTTCTCAAACATAATCTATCCTTCCAAATTTTGTTTGGACAATCCATTTTTTCCAAAACACCAATGTCTATTTTCCCTCCTCTTCAATGGATGCTTTTTCCGAGGTTCAAAAAATCTTCTTAGTGATCACAAAGCTCTTTGTTCATGTTTTGGGAGACAAGAGTTTGGCAAAGTCTTGCCTTAAGACTTGCCTTAAGACTTCCTTAGCTTCAACAATATTTTGTTTTCCTCGAACAAAACTTTTTGAGTAGTTATGTTGACTCGGCAACGAAATCTTCTACGAACCATTCATCATCAAATCCAATGGTACAAAAGATTTATTTCTTCCAAACCTATATGATCAAGAGGGCCCTTCCTTGTTTTGTCTTTTTCCTTCAAGGGAATTTTTTTTTAGTCATTGCCACCTAAGTCACAAGGTTCGAATTCAAATTCGAGTTCGGCAACATTGAAATTCGAATGAAGTTCAAGAAGAAAAAAATTCGAAAAGTAAAAAATTTGGATTAAACTTGCCTAATGAAATTAAATAATATTAATAGTATATAAAAACTAGTAAATATTATATATACTAAAAATATTATATGATGTAATATATTTTCTTATATATAATAAATAATATATATAATAAAAAAAAA
The DNA here is from genome assembly GCA_007115665.2 of Sequoiadendron giganteum. Taxonomy (NCBI): domain Eukaryota; kingdom Viridiplantae; phylum Streptophyta; class Pinopsida; order Cupressales; family Cupressaceae; genus Sequoiadendron; species Sequoiadendron giganteum. Next base: position 408,848,487 of record CM021103.1, on the reverse strand, counting down.
ATTTATAAATATTAAAATAATACTATATTAGTTGATAGGTTTAAATATTTAATTTTGTTCATTTTTATATATTAATAATTTTAAATCCAAATTTAATATATTAAAATATTAAATGTTAAGTATTAAATGTTAATATTAACAAATAAACAAAAAATAAATAAGTAAAATATATTAAAAGTTAAAAAGTTAAATATTTTCATAAAAAAGTTAAATGTTATTTTATTTATATATTCACAAAACTTAAGAATGAAACATCTCCGAGGAAGTTAGATATATTAAATGTTAAAAAGTTAAATATATTCTTAAGTTCGGCGAAAACTTAAACCATAATGGCGAGGGCCGAATTTGAACAGCTTGCAGGTCGACGCCAAACTCAATGCTCATCATTCAAAGCACTTCCTCTCACTCGTTGTTCCTTTGCTATCGCGCCTTGAGACCTGTCGCAGCTGAAAAAAATCGTATGCAAAAGATATGTTCTATGTGCCCTAGCCGTGGGAGAAATTCCATACTTTAACAACGATCTCATCATGATTGATACCTATTAAAAACCCCAATAAAAAATGTTTTGCAAAAATATATGTTAATAAAAATACGGTTGCCTTTTCCGTACGAATTTAGCTGCGAATTTTAACAAACTTCATACATTTTTTAAGTGTTCGCCGAATTCCGAACTTCAAGTTTGAAATTCGGCGAACCTTGTGACACAAATTGCCACAATGGCATTTTTCCTCCCACCAATCACTGATCTGCAATCACATCTAATGGTGTGGATTTCTTTGGAACCTCATTTTGTATTATAGCAATCCCACCTCCTTACTCTTTCACAAAAACTCTTCCCTATGGAGAATTTTGATTCTTTGTGATGTCAACAGAAATCCACTTCTACCAAGTTCTTTCAATCATCCAAGTCAGCAATTTTAAAACTAAGTGGCCCTCTCCAACACATGCCAAATGGCCTCAATAGCCTATCATTGTAACAACTCCCCATTGTGCCTCCATGGACATTATAGAGTCTTTTTGACAATGGATCCCATGGGCTTCTTCCATGTGACAGACACTAATAGCACTACCAACAAAAAGAATGCATCATGGTTCTAAACGGAGATAATCGAGCCCCTAATTGCCTATGCATACATCATCCCAACTGCAAATTCAATATTTCCAACAGACCATCAATCAAATGTCACAACCCTTCTAACATTTTCCATCACTCTCTCTCCATTCTTTATATTTTCCTAGGTCCCTTATAGCCATTACATAATGTGGATCTCCTACAACTTGTATAAATATGGGTTGAATCCCTCTGCAAATATCTTTTGGCCCTTGATGAATAGAAGTGCTTCTACTGTCCTTATTGGTCATATCTCAACTCAACCTCTCGTCTATATTTATTTTGTGAGTGCATTTATGTTTGTTCGCTTATGACCCTCAAATGAAAGTGAACTATTTATACGTATCTAAAACCCTGAGACATGACTATGCGTATTAGGAGTTCTAAGCACTAAATAGCTTTGAGGAAGTAAGTTGACTTAATCTCAACCACAAACATTGATATTTCATGATTGGGAATTGATTGTTGAAGAGAAATTTAACTACTTGCTAGTCTTTTGGCACATCACCTCCCTCTGTTTTCTTTCTCTGCACCCTTAACCCCTTTCTAACCCTTACCTCTAAATCTTTTCCCTACCAAGTTAGATTAAGCATTAGACTAGTTTCTTTTCTACAAATTAGAGTAGTATCAAATTACCTACATATTAGACAAGACAGCCTTATTTGGAGATTCTCACACAAATTCATGAAAATTATAAGGATGTGGGTTTCCAAATTGTTGGGATTTCTTAGAACAAGCAAATCCACAAGTGCATTTTTTTCACTGGGTCTAGTAAGTGTTATTGCAAATATCATTCAAACAACCAAGGAAATCATTGGTTCCTGTTTCTCGATGAGTTGGGGCTTCCAATCCATTCCCTCCTTGTGAGAGCTTCACCCCACAACCCCTTAGTTTCTAGCATGTCCATATCCCACAAAGGGGTGCACCAATCCGAAGCAACAACAGTACTCTTTGTAAAGCCCTTTACCTTATTTGTCTCACATCTATTATATTGCTAACCCTTTTCCTAGTCTGTACCTCCTCCTTGCACCTACAAACCTTGGAAGGTAGTTTAGCTTCCTTGTTGCAAATTAATCTTAACAAGGAGATTATTGCCCCTTTTGCCAAAAAAATTGATGTCTTGTCAATTTCTCATCCTCCTCAATCCACATTTACCTTATCTCATGGCTCCCACTTTTTATCTGATCTATATTTCATACTCTAATGTTGGGAACTCCAACAAATACAAATTGCCCAATTGCCCCCACTATGGAGAACATTCAGTAATGTGTTCCATAGAAGGAGAATCGTGACAAACGAAAGGATTAATGATGGAATAGATTTGTGAGAACATATGCATGGAAAATCCCAAAGGCAAAGAAAATGAGTTCCTCCTCATCAAGAAAAGTATTGAAAGAAACACTCACTTTCCTCTTTGTGCACATATCAATGCTCTTGACCAATGTGGAAAATGCACAAGTAAAAGAAGAGGGGAAGAAATATTTTGTAGTCATGGTAAAACTCATATCGAAATAGGCACCTTGAACACATGAAAGGAAATATCATTCATAAAAAAAACCTACAAGAACAATCAAGAAGATGAGAAATTCCTTGCATTGAAAAAGGGAAAAAAAAAGTCATTAGATGGGCAAAATGTGAGTTCAACATACAAGAAGCCTCATAACTAGGACGGAGGTCATGTTAGAACTAATCTTTCCTTGGTCTTTAGAGTCCTAATTAGTAAAGTCCTGAAGCCATAGGATATATCTTTATTTTATTTATTTTCACTCAACCTTTTTTTGTCATTTTACATATGAATTTTCCTACATTTAAGGAGGTTTCATCCTTAGTGAGTTGGCTAGGATTTTTATTATTTTGCATTTATTAATTTGTAGAATCATACCTTCATTAATCTTTTAGTTAAATACTCCTTAAGGTGTAGCTAATTTCTTAGGAGTCACAACATTCCTTAAAAGGAATATTGGAATGGAACTCCTTTCTTAGGTGTTGTTGGTGGCCAACTTTGTAGTGCCTAAGCTTGCTCAATCCAAGCCCCCTTTGTGCATTTGGCCTCATTTTCCCATCACTTATAACCAATCTAAGAATATTTGTATAGGTTTCCCTTCGTCAAATTTGTATATATATTATTCCTCATCATTCCCCATACTGCTTGTCTAGTATCTGGTTCCACCCTCCATCCCCACATAGAATCCCCACAAAGTTCTTTGTGCCCTTCATTGCTTCATGTTTCCTTCACTTCTTCCTTTTTGTGGAGTCCTAATGGTGAATAGACCTCGCCATCGTCATCCCATATCCAAATCACCCACCCTTATAAACTCTTGTTCCTCTCCCCTTTTCCCTTTATGGACTTTTGAAGTGTATCCGAATATTTTCACCCTCTACTTCATCCTCATCCCATATCCACTTCCACAAGTTTTACTTGCATCTTTTATTAAAATAATATTTAGATTATTTAATGGTCAATATTGTATTTTTGTAATCTATTAGATTTAGTTAGATTCTTTCTAATTATTTGCTTCGATCCTGTTTCTATTTCAAAAGCTATGTATTTAGAAACATCTGTTTTGTAAACTCTTTAAGAAGCACGTTTGCTTCTTCTTTAATATATCGAAGATTTCCCATTTCATGGTATCAGAGCGGGAAAATCTTTCCGGAGACCGTTTGAAAATCACATGTCTTTTTTTGTGGATTCTTTTAAGCTTATCAAAAATCATGATTTGTATTGAGGACGTTTGTGTTTTATTCCTTTTTTGGTGTACGACCTCCTCCACTTTGTTCGTGGACGCGTTTCTCTGCAAATCGTGGTATTTTGATCTGGAAATCACGTCTTTATTGACGCACGTGTGTCTTCTAAGCGACCTCCCTCTGCTAATCACATCTGCTATATAGGCGTCTGTAGTGGCGTGTTCTAGAATTTTCGTCTTTTCTAGGCACCTTTTCTTTTTTCCGTGAGGATTCAGGCATGAATTATTATTTTTTGGGCGTCGTTTTACCATCTGCTCGTGATTTTCTTCATGTAATTTTTGTGTGCAAAATGCAAGTCTTCTGAAGCGGCTATCTGCAAAAACGTGACCTAGATTTTTTTCAAGAAAGTGTGCATTCCTTGTTTGCTTATACTGCTAAATACCAACGCTTTAGTTTTTTTGAAGGATTCTTTTTCACCCATGCAGATTTTTTTTAAGAAATATTGTGACAGATTTTTTCTTCAGTTCGAAGGTTCTTACTTGAGTGATTTTTCGCGTCTCTTTATCTGCCATTGTGAGCTTTTGGCATGGATGTTTTCTGAGTTCGTGGAATTCTGTCATAATTTATTTGTGAGCTTTTGATTCTATGACATGTCTTTTGCTCAGTTTCTCAGGTTGTGGGTCCCTATTTCTGTTGCTCATGGGGTTTTGTGCCTCCTATCTGTCAAATTACAAATGGCTTCCTTGTCGCACATTATGTTGGAGGGCAGTAAGAAATTCAACGGCTGCAACTACAACACCTGGAAGCAATGTATGATGACAATTTTTGAATATCACTGCCTTGACCAAATTATGCTGGACAATAAGACATAACCTATGACAACAAATAAAAATCAAGAAAAGTTTGATGAGCAAACTCAGGAAGCCATGATGCTCATTAAACTGTCTGTCACTGATGACCAGCTACCTCAAGTACCATCTAGCAAATCAGCTAAAGAAATTTGGGATCTTCTGAAAGATCTTCACGAAACATCCAACAAGAGCCGTGCATTCTTTCTAAAAAACATGTTCTCCATCATGATGGATGAGAAGACAACTTTGCAGGTGCACCTGACAAAAATCGAGGACATTCGTTATTAGCTAGAGGCTATTGGTCAAGAAATGGAGGAGGAAGATATGGTAGTCATTACTCTGAAAAGTCTACCAAAATCTTATGAGCACTTTATTGAGACGCTCAACATTGCCTTAGTGAATGTTGACTTAAAGTTTTCAAATCTTTGCACCATACTTTTGCAACAGGATCGTTGGATACAACAGTTTGCTAGCAGTGCCAGTTCATCCTCCATAGAGTAGGCATTTCCTACCAAGACATTTCAGAAGAATAATGGCAAGAATCAGCCCCCTCAGCATACCAGTCAAGCGCAATCTCAAGATTCTTCCAAGAAGAAGAATGTTCAATGTAATTATTGCCACAATTATGGTCACATGAAAAAAGATTGCCAAAAACGCTTGGCTTCTTCACAGAACAAGCAATGAGAGTTTAAACCCAAAGCCCATGTTGCAGAGCACACTGAGCAAAAGGACTCTGCATTATATGCCTTTATGGCCAAGAGTCCAACAAATCCTGTTAAATCCTCTACCTAGTACATTGATTCGGGTGCATCTTGACACTTCACTCATCGTCGGGATTGGTTCATTGAGTACACACCATTCAAATATTTTGTTATCTTTGGAGGAGGCGAGTATACTATTGTCGGAAAGGGCAATGTGCAAATTCATTCTGGAGGGAGAAATTTATTTTTTCTCGATGTATACTTTGTACCTAACATGGAGTTGAATTTACTTTCAGTTAGTCACATCATAACTCACTCTCCTCAACTAGATATTGTTTTCAACATGCATACATGTAGCATTGTTGATAGAGAGACTTGCACTGCAGTCATTCAAGGACTTGAGGATCATGGTCTATATAGACTTGTTGATTCTGGTGATTCTCAAGAGCACGCTATGGCAGCCAGGAGTACTTCCATCAGTAACCTCTAGCATCAGTGTTATGGGCACCTGAATATGCAATATCTCTCTTAGCTATCTCGAGATGATTTGGTTGGTGGTCTACCTACAATTCAAACTCAGAATCATAGAGTATGTGAGGCTTGTCAGGTTGGAAAGCAACATGGGACTCTATTCTCAGATGGTGACTCATTGTGAGCTTCCAAGGTATTACAACTGGTTCACGCTAATTTATGTGGACTAATGAACACTCCTTCAGTTACTAGTTGCAAGAGTAGAAGAATGTAGGTGTACTTTCTTAAAAACAAATCAAAAGTGTTTGGTATATTTCAGCAATTTAAGGCCTTAGTAGAAAAAGAGTTAGGCTCTCCAATAGTCACTCTTAGGTCTGATAATGGGGGGGAGTTTTGTTCTAATGACTTCTCCAATTTCTGTGATGTACAAGGCATTAAGCGCCAACTTACCACACCATACACCACTCAGCAGAATTATGTCGTTGAACGTCGCAACCGCACCATTACTGAAATGGCTTGTTCTTTGTTGGAGCATAGAAATGTTCCTAAGAAATACTGGGCTGAAGCAATTTATACTGCCATCTATCTTTTGAACTGGTTTCCTACTCATGTCGTTAAGAAGATGACTACTGAAGAAGCCTGGTCTGGGCGAAAGCCTAAGGTCAACCACTTGAAAGTTTTTGGCTCTACTGCTCGTGTCTGGATTCCAGATGCCATGCGCACTAAGTTGGATTCTAAAAGCCAGAAACTCATGTTCACTAGGTACAGTGAGAATCATAAAGCATACAAGCTGATTGATGTAGATACAACTCATCTCATCTTCATCCATGATGTTGTGGTTGATGAAACTATTGGGCCTTTCTTTTCGTCTTCTACTTCTGTGAATCCTGAGGATCAATCTGTGCAAGCTTCTGATTTGGGTGTTTGTCTTCCCCTAGCTCCACTTGATGGGAGGGATTTTGCTATGGAGCAGCCACCTTAGCAAAATGTTCCACCAACTGCACCTCCTCAGAACAATCTAGATCCTAATCTAGTTGATTATGTTCCAGCCACACCTGGAGATGTTGTTGCTCCTGTTTCAGATATTGGTACTTCTACTCTCCGGCCTAAATGGTATGCTAAAACCATAATTGATCTTCGTGATGATGAATTACTTGAGGGTAGAACTACTTGAAAAAAGAGCAAGCAGCAAAATACTGTTAATTTTGCTCATGGCCAATCTTCACAACATCTCTGAGCCGCAAACCTATTCTGAGGCTAAAGGCATACCTAAGTGGGAAAAGGCTATGGAAGTTGAAATAGCCTTCTGAAGAATAACACTTGGGTCCTCTCTGATCTTCCACCTGGGAAGAAGCCCATTGGCTGCAAATGGGTATATAAAGTTAAGTACAAGGCTAATGGAACTCTTGACAAGTATAAGGCCCGGTTAGCAGCCAAAGGGTTCTCACAAACAGAGGGCATTGATTATGAGGAGACTTTTGCTCCTACAGCCAAAATGAGTACTATTCTACTTGTCCTCGCTATTGCAGTCTAGTTTGGTTGGAAAGTCCATCAAATGGACGTCAAGAGTGTGTTTCTCAATGGTGATCTACAGGAAGTCTATATGACGCAACCTCCTGGTTTCAAGGTTGTTGGAAAAGAACACCAAGTTTGCAGACTCGTGAAAGCACTCTATGGCTTTAAACAGGCTCCATGAGCGTGGTACATGAAGATTGATAAGTACCTTGTTGATCATGGTTTTCAAAGGAGCCCTTCTTATTCAAATTTGTATGTCAAACAGTCTAGTGATGATATTCTTTTACTGGTTGTCTATGTTGATGACCTTATTATTACTAGCAGCTCAGAACATTTGATTGAGGAGATAAAATACAATCTTAGTCAATCCTTTGACATGACAGATTTGGGACTTCTTCATTATTGTCTCAGTGTTGAGGTTTGGCAAACAGCTAATAGCATCTTTGTTTCTCAATCCAAGTATGCTCGCAGTCTACTTGATAAGTTCATAATGAATGATTGTAAACTTGCATCTACACCTATGGAGAAAGGGCTAAAACTATCAGCAAAATCAGATTCACCTGTGCAAAATGAATCAACATTCAAACAACTAGTAGGCAGCCTCATTTATCTCACTGCTACTAGACTTGATCTCAGTTTTGCAGTAAGTTACATCTCTCGCTTCATGACAACCCCTAAAGTTGAGCATTGGGTTGCAGCGAAGCGTGTGCTGAGATATGTGAAAGGCACTTCCGACTTTGGCATTCTATATGGAAGGTGCAAAGATCCTAAGCTGATTGGCTATACAAAATCAGATTGGGCAGGTTATGTTGATGACAAAAAGTCTACTTCAGGGTATGTATTCAGTTTGGGTACAGGTGCAGTTACATGGACCAGCAAGAAGCAGTAGGCAGTGGCTCTTTCCTCGACTGAAGCTGAATATCGAGGAACTGTTAAAGCAGCTTGTGAGGCGGTTTGGCTTCAAAGGGTGCTTTTTGACATGCAAATGTCTCAAGCAAGGCCTTACCCCTTATACTGTGACAATCAAGGGATGTTGAAACTCGCCAAAAATTCAATCTTCCATGAAAGAACAAAGCATGTTGAACTTCATTGTCATTTCATCCGCCAACTTGTCGAAGATGGATCAGTAGTCTTGCAGTATGTTCCAACAGAGGATCAAACTGTTGATATTCTCATCAAGTCTCTGAGCCCGGATAAGTTTGTCAAATTTAGGGGGCATCTTGGTGTAGTTGATAGATTGACCATTAAGGGAGGGTATTAAAATAATATTTAGATTATTTAATGGTTAATATTGTATTTTTGTAATCTATTAGATTTAGTTAGATTCTTTCTAATTCTTTGCTTCGATCCTATTTCTATTTTAGAAACTATCTATTTTGTAGACTCTTTAAGAAGCATGTTTGCTTCTTTAATATATCGAAGATTTCCCATTTCATCTTTTACCCTTTCTTCCTTGCAAAATTCCTTTACACCTTTGAAGAACTTCCCATCCTACCTCCACTTCCTCCATTTAGTCCCAGATGTTTTTCCCACATCCTTTTTTATGCCTTTCATGTGGACTTTCAATGGACTTTTGAACTTCATTTCAAAGGTCCAGTTCCCATTTCCACTTCCGCATTAAAATCTCGCAAACATTCCCAACACCTTTTTCCATTTATTTCCTTGTGTAGAGTTCAACCTAATTTCCAAACATCCTATTCTCCACTTGGACATCCCATCCTAATGTCCAATCCCACATCTTTTCCCCACATTGCTCCATAATGCTTCCTTTGTACATCTGAGTTGGCCTAATGGTGGAGAACTTGTACTCTTGAAGGAGAGGTCACAAGTTCAAATCTTGCAGGGGGTAAGATATGTACACCTCGTATTGTGGAGCACGAGTTAGGTGTCTCCCTCATATTGGGAGTACGAGGAGTCCCATATACTGCAAGCCATCTGTAGACCCAAAAACAGACCGCCTGGTATCGTGGACTATAAAAGGACCTTTCCTTTCCTTTGGACTTCAGGACTTCCATTCTCCCATCCAATTTCGACCTTTGGTCCTAACTTGAAAACTCACATCTCTATTTCTCCCATCCTATTCCACTCTCAACTTCCACATTTATTCCTATTTGGTTTCTCCACTCCCCAGACCCTCACAAAACACCATCAATGTTGAATTTGACCTATATAACTACCCAACCAAGCTTTTCTCAGCCAAACAACATTGTTTATCTTAAGGGCATGGATTCACATGAAAGTTCAACAATAGTGAGGATGAGAGCAACCATACCATCACTAATGCAATTGTTGAGCTAGATATGCAAATAGTCCTTGTATCTTGTAATGTTGCCATTTTTTAGTTCTCTTGCATTTCAGTTGGCTCCAACCTTGTCAGTGTGTGTCAGCCTTATTAGAGAGGTTATTTGATGTTATCAATGAGCTCAGATGATCTAGAGGACTCAAATGACACTTTCTAAAGTTATTTCCAGCTTCTAATGTGTTCTCCAAGATTCTTGGAGAGAGCATCTATTTACAGTAAGTCGCTCAATCAGGTCCAATTCTCATTATTCATCATCGGTATCACTCCAATGCAATCATATTTCAATTCCGATGCTTTTCGCCAATTTTCACAAATCGGATGTATTAATGAGCTATAATTTAATTATTTTTACATAAGTTGCTAATTTTTATAAAATAATTTAATGGGCACCTTAGTATAATAGCTCGTTGGAATGAGAATTGAAATTTTTAAATGTTGGACCCTAATAAAGTAATTTTTGGTGCTGAAAGTATTTAAATAATAATATAAATCACTTTTTGGAGCAATAAAGCTTATTTAATTTATAAAGTGATTTTATATTATATTTTCCAAAAAGCTTCCAAAAATGTTATAAAAGTTGGGAGCTCATTTGGGGATATGCTTGAGAATTGATAGCAGGTTACTATTGGTTTGAACTTCATTCATCCAAGGGCTTTGTGAGGAGGAAAACCCTCATAGAGGACATTAGTTGTGAAAGTGAGATTTTCTTGGTTAATTTGCAGGTGGTTTCATTCAAGAACTATGCAAGAACTTTATTGAAAACAATTTATCAGCTTGTTGCCCAGCTTTAGAGAAGACAATTCGGAGGCAAGTTTGAGAGGACAATAGCAAGTTTGGAGCATTGAAAATTCAGGTTGAATCTCCATATAGCTGGCTGTACCATTTAATTGTAGTCCAGGACTTTGTGGTAGGAAAAAATATCATTTGAATGGTTTTAGAAGATCTGAGGAGGCGTGGGACTGCATTATTGAAGTATGAGCAGAGATAGAAAATTTGTGAAGAGATTAGCAGTTGCCAGGGGACCGTACAGCAGACCAGCAAGGGCATGGGAACTTCCTAGGGCTGGACACCTAGGTTTTGGTGCCTCTATCACTTCAAACAGTGGCGCCAATTCTTCCTCAACATACTTCGCAGATTTTTGAGTGGGGAAAAGTGATTGTCATGGGTATGGCATCATCTTTGGAGCTCCAAATTGCCGTTACAGAAGTGTCATCAGACCTGTACATCAACAGCCAATATGGGTATGCCTAATAATTGATATTTGAATGTTTCTATCAATTGGGTATTTGTTTAAACTTCCATATTTTTTGTACTCAGCCTTTGAACATTGAAAATAAGTGAAAATTATCTATTTAAACATGTGGGAGTGTTGACTGTATCTACTTTCTGAATAATATTATAATTCACCATTTGACTGTTCCAAAACTCACAGAAAAAGAAATATAGGGTGGTCATTACATACCTAATCTAAACAATTCACCTTGTGATTTCCACAAGATCACACTCACTTTGCACACCATGTCAATCGTCAATCAAATTCCCGCAAGAAACTGGGTGACCAAATAAAGCATTATAAATATCAATTTGTTTTCCAAAATTGTAGGATCCTAGGACAGGACTTAATAATTTAACACTGCGAATTCAAATTTTGTTATGCAACTGATCAAACGTTAACTCAAGCAGCATCTCAGAGAAATGAAAATCACCGATCACACAAAATTGTCAGAATGATGCTTCAGAATTAAAGAGACAGCAGAAGCGGCATAATATAAACATATATATATTGAATTTAGTTGCAATACAAGTGTCCATGTGGATGAGTAATGCAACCCGATCTGAAAACCTCCGTTGATGTACACACACACACGCAAATGGCCACTCAAAGGAAAGATTCGGGAGTCGTTGCCCTTAACAGCGGCGTCGTCTCTCTCATATTGTGCATTCACGGATGATAGTGCGTAGAGAGAGTGAAATGTGCCAACCAATTTTTTCTTTGAATTGTCACAACACAAACCAGCACTATGCCAATTGATTAGTGTTAGTTTCCAAAGGATAATCAAATGAAATGCACTCTACGCCAAGAATGTGCACACAAGACCCAATGTGGGTGAGGTGCTAACATATGGCGGAGGAAACTGAATTATAACTACAAGTAGATTTCAAATGAATGCAAAGAGGTGGTGAACCAGCCATGAGAGATTTCCACGCTACCACTTAATTAGTGGGGGGAAAAAACATTACAATTCAAAACTAATTCATCCACTATGGCAAGCATCCACTCAATAGTGGGAATTCGCCACTTTTCAGTGGGTGATAAATGAGAGATTAGTTTGGTCTTTCTCCACACTGGCGATAAACCATCCAAGGGTTACAAATATGTGAAAATTAATACTAAAATATGCAGCAAGTTAAATGACTGGAATAGTACTACTGTTTACAGTCTTACAATGAAAAACAACTGCAATTTTCAAGTGTTATTACAATCTTTACAAAGCACAATGAAATAGATGATCTCCCATTTGATAATCTCTCAATTATTGAAGATAGAAACCAAAATCAGAAATTGAAATAAGTCTGATATAAAAATCTGCAAACTGAAATTCTAAACCAGCAATAAATGAAATATCCAAAATGATCAAAACTCTTACCAAACTTTGCAAACTCCTACCAAACTGAAGATTCTTCAATTCAATGATTAGGCGACCTTAGAACAAGCACTTTCCAAGCTTCAAACTCAGAAAATTACCCCAGCACGGATTCCAATGCATTTAATGCATGGTACGGCCCTAGGAGAGGGTCGACCTCACTTTAAAAATCATTCTATTCACTATTAAATCTGCCTTGCACAAAAAGAGGTGCCTCAAGCATATAATTTGATAGGATCAATACCCATGTGCAAATAAAATTTACCCCTAAAACTGTATTCAAAGTCGCCTTGCAGCTATGACTGAACCAGCAACTTAAAAACTCAAGAAATCTTCAAAATTCATTAACCATGAAGCTCAATCTGCTAGTCTAAATGAGAAGCAGACATAAACCAACTAGGTGTTATCTTTCAAACACGAAATTGGACAAATGCTAGGAGGTAAGCATTCCTCGAAGCTAAATTCATGAAGTCATTTCGACAGCCTAGCATTAGCATAAAACAATGGATACCAAAAGCTGGAGCAAACACTCTCTTAAATAGAATTCTCAAAAGACCTTTCACCTTCCACCTTTTCCTTCCAAGAAAGGATGCCCATTCTCTTTTTTGAAATATTTTACTTCTCAAAATAATTAATTCTCCCTTAATATGGCGTCCAAATCCCAATGCATATTAAAACAATATAAAATATCAATTATTCCCTCCATGAGGCGTCCAACCTTTATGACCACCTTTTAAAACAACTGCGAGTCATAACACTAGGCCAAGGGGTCAATTAAAAAATATAACATTAATGACTTGTAATAACTTATTTCTCCAATATCTCACCTCAAAAGCCAAATTCAAACATACTCAAATGCTCTGCCTGAAATGGAAAGCTCACTGTGATGCTGTCAACAAGATCACTGCTAAAATTAGAACTTACTAAAAATTGTAAATTCTGAGAAATGCCAAAAACCTCCAAACGATGGAAACCCTAATTTCACCTTGACAAGCCTACGAGCCTCCGGAATAGGCTGGCAAGCACAGAAGAGCATATGGCTAAAAGTGGGGACATTACAGAGAGTTCGTAGCAAACAAATGCGGTTAGCGAATGAGATGTGAATACTATGTGTGTCATCCGCTATGCTTGATCACCGCTATACTCTTGCTCAACAAAGGAAACCAATGAAATGCTTCAGCCAGAGCCTTGAGGCTAGGCCTGATCGGGTGACGTCACCCACTAATATGCTATCTTTCATATGTTGGCTCCCAAATTGTATTAGACGCTTCTTGCCTCAAATCTCCAGGGATGGATGCCACCTATACAACCCAAACCAAGAGAGATTGGTAAATGCAGGAGTAATGGCGGAAAGCAAAAAGACACGAACTCTCTCAAGTATTGAAGCTACGCTCAATACCTGAGTACCCAAGCCAGAGCAACTACACCCTCTGTAAACTCGGCAAGACAAGAGTCCAGAATTCGCGATGATCAAAATGAATCAAGCCAGCCCCTATTAATACTTACTTAACATGCCAACTCCAAGACATTGGCTAGAGAGGAGAAAAACAAAAATATAAATTCAAATTTAAATGTTGGCGCTACTCAAATGAGTCGGCCCAGATTGTTATTTATTTTATTTGACTAGTGTTAGAAAACACTTTCTTTAAAATCACTTCCCTCCAAAAGTCAATTCGAAAAATCGGGAACATGATAGTCCCCGCCCTCAGATGGTTGCTTGTCCTCAAGCAACCTTAAATTAGGATGCTAAAAAAATTCCATCCCCTCCCAGGTTGCATCCTCACTAGGTAAGCCCTTCCACTTAAACAAGTACTCTGGTATCACCTTATTTCGCAATTTCTTCTCTCGGACATCCAACACCGTCTCGAGTTCAAGGATCAACTTGCCTTCGTCATCAAGAGGAGGTAACTCGATGGAAGGTGTGATTTTCTGCCCCAATGCCCTTTTGAGGCATGATACATGGAAGACATTATGAATTTTGTTGCCTGGAGGCAAATCAAGCTCATACGCGACTTCCCCAATTTTCCTAATGATCCGATACGGCCCATGGAATTTGGGTTTCAGCTTTTCGAGACCATTTTCCTTGAGGGATGATTGTCTATAGGGCTGCAACCTCAAGTAAACCAGGTCGTTGACCTCAAAAACCCTCTTTGTTCTTCGTTGATCTGCATATAGCTTTTGCTGGTTTTGGGTAGCATTTCTTTCAAGGAGTTCATAATGTCTACATTCTACTGAACCACGTCCCAAGCACTCGGAACTCTACAGTCCGCAAGATTCAGATTCAAAAAGGAGGTAGCCTCATAACCATAAAGTGCCTTGAAAGGAGACATCCCAATGGACATGTGATGTGCGGTGTTGTAGCAAAACTCTCCAAGATGTAGCCATTTTACCCAAGCTGATTGTTGCCCCGTCATAGTTTCTCAAATATCCTTCAATCCATTTATTCATGATTTTTTGTTTGTCCATCCGTTAGTGGATGATAGCTAGTGTTGGGGGTTAACTCTGTGTGAGCCAAGCGGAAGAGCTCTTGCCAAAACAAGTTGATAAACCTGCTATCTTTGTCACTCACAATGTTTCTTGGCAACCCATGGAGTCTAAAAACTTCTCTAAAAAACAGGTCTGCCACTTGAGGAGCCTTAAATTATGAAGTAATTACATAGAAATGAGCATATTTAGTGAGCCTATCCACCACAACATAAATACAATCTTTACATTGCACCCTCGGGAGCCCAGTGATGAAATCCATTGATATGCTCTCCCACTTTTGATCTGGAATAGGCAATGGCTAAAACAAACCAGCTGGTAACACATTTTCTATTTTATTTTGTTGGCACACCACACATTCTCTCACATGCTACAAAATATCATTTTCCAGCCCCTTCCATGAGAAACGTTCCCTCACTTGCTTGTATGTCTTGTAGAATTTGGGATGACCAGCAAGAGGAGTGTCATGGCAAGCTCTCACAATCCTATCCTTAATCTTGGAGTGGGGCACAAGATACACCCGATTCTTGTAGAGGATGAGATCTTCAACCACTTTGTACCTGTCATCAATTACTTTTCATTCCAAAATATCATTAGCAAATGAATCTCTAGCATACTCAGCTATAATGCCAACCCTCCAATCAGCAGATATATCAGTCATAGCACAAAGATAAGGCTTCCTAGAAAGTGCATCCGCTACCACATTGTTCTTGCCCTTCACATATTCAATATTAAAATCATAGGCTTGAAGTTTGCTTACCCATTTTTGTTGTCTATCATTCAAATCATGCTGATTGAGGAAGTACTTTAAGCTATTATGGTTCGTCTTCACCACAAATTTCCCACAAACCAAGTACTTTCTAAACTTTGCAAGGGCATGCATGATAACCAACATATCCTTATCATAGATGGAGAAAGCCTTCTCTGAATTTGTGAGTTTCCTACTCTCATATGCTATGGGATGCTTATTTTGCATCATTACCACTCCAATACCTTCTCCTGAGGCGTCACACTCAAGTACAAAAGGAGATGAGAAATCTAGAATAGCCAAAACTGGACATGAGCTCATTACCTCCTTGAGTTTGTCAAATGCCTGTTGTGTTGTGGGACTCCAAGAGAAAACTCCTTTCTTAGTCAGATTAGTCTGTGGTGCTACGAGCTGGGAGAAACCCTTCACAAATCTTTTGTAGTAGCTGCAAAGGCCCACAAATCCTCTCAATTGTGTCAAGTTCTTAGTTCTTGTGTCAATTGTGGCCTTAATCTTCTCCTCATCAACACTAACCCCTTGAACGCTGATCTTATGGCCCAAGTACAAAATCTCAGTCATCCCAAACTAACATTTAGACATCTTAGCATAAAACGAGTTCTTCTCAAGAATGTCAAGCACCTCCTCTATACGCCTCAAATGATCTTCCCATGTCTTACTGTAGATCAAGATGTCATCAAAGAAAACCAACATAAATTTCCTCATCTGAAGGATGAACACCTGATTCATACAAGACTGGAATGTAGCGGGGGCATTGGTTAACCCAAACGGCATCACCAAAAACTCATAATGCCCATAATGACACCTGAAAGTTGTCTTATGCACGTCCTCATTCCTGACTCTAATCTAATGATATCTTGAACGTAGGTCGATCTTGGAAAAGTATACTGCTCCATGTAGCTCATCTATCAATTCATCGATCTTGGGAATAGGGTAGCAGTTCTTGATTGTCTTCTTGTTGAGAGCTCTATAATCGATGCACATCTTGAGTGTCCCATCCTTCTTTTTGACCAACACCACCGATGAGGCAAAAGGACTCGAGCTTAGCCGTATGTGCCCCATATCCAACAGCTCCTTGATGGCCTCCTCGATCTCTTCCTTGTACACCCTCGGATGATGATATGGAGTAGTGATAACCGGTTGGTCTCCTTCTTCAAGCTCTATCACATGTTGAAACCCCCTATATCACATGTTGAAACCCCCTATCCGACGGCAACCCCGATGGTATCTCGCGAAACACCTTGCACTTTTCGTTCAAAATAGCCTGAATGTCAATGGGAAAGGTTCTTTCTTCTTTTGATGGACTAGTGTCTACGACAAAGCACTCTACTGCCCATGCTACTTCACCTCTACGAAAGGATCGTTCCATCCTTTTTGTTGAAACCACCATAGGACCATTCTGGGAGAGACCTTTGAGAACAACCTCTTTACCATCATGTTTGAATTTCATCTCCATGGTTTGGTAGTTGGTGGTGTACTCCCCAAAAGAATGAAGCCACTAAACCCCTAAAACCATGTCTGTGTCACCAATGTCAACAACATAGAAATCATCGCACATCTTGTGTCCTAAGATCAGCTCCATTTGTTGAATCTGTCTAGTGCAAGAGAGGATGTTTCCTCCAGCAGCTGCCACATCAAACCCTTCAAAGTCTCTGCTCCCAGGTGCAACTTGGCAACTGTCTTCATGTCAATGAAATTATGAGTAGCTCCATCAACACTATCACTCTTTGTCCTCGGAGAATTCCTCGAACACGAAGGGAATCGTATTGTGGTGTCCATAAAAGTGTGGCAAGAGTACCTCCCGATGGGCCACCTTCTACAATGAGCTCTTGTTCTTCCCCATTAGTGTCTTCCTCGTTGCCCCCTTAGATTTTTGCTTCATCATCAAAGACTACCTAAATGTAGTAAACTTGTCCTCTCCCTCGACATTTGTGATGCTCATTTCACTTTTCTTTTCAATGGTAGCACAAACCCTTCTAACGAAGTTCATTTCTTGACATGTCATTCGGAATTGGAGGCAAACTCTTAGGTGGAGGATTTGCCTTAGGGAAAGGCTTCCTAGGCTGCCCCGTAGGTGTGCTTTTGATCATGGGTTTAGTCTTCTTAGTAGAATCTTCAGGGCTTAAGGCCCTCCAGATAGCCTCCTCTAACGTTGTTGGCTTAAAAGCTCTCACCAAGCCTCAAACGGATTCAGATAAGCCTTCAATGAAAAAGAATGTGAGCCTTTTGTCCAAAACATCTGGTAACATCACAGCAAGCCTCTGAAATTCTGAAACATAATCATCCATGGTGCCCATCTGCTTCAATCTTGTCAACTCCTGAAAGAATGCCTCTGGATCTTTCCTATCAAATCTGTCCATCAGCTTTTGTGTGAAATCAGCATATGTCTTCACAAGCCTGAATCCTTGGGTCACAATACCATGCTGCCACCATTCATGAGCCAAGCCCTCCAAGTACAATATGGCGAATTTGATAGCTTCTCCTTCCGTCATGGGGCTGAGAGAAAAGTATGTGTTCAATTTCTGGATCCATGAGTGTGTCGTCACCTTTCCCGAGCCATCAAAAGTTGGAAGTGAAAGCTTGTTGGCCTTATTTAGCAAATTCTTGTTCATTCATTGTGGACGCAGTCTCCCATCGCTTCCAAACTCCCTCCTAGTTACAACGAATTGACCGAGTGGGATGGCAGCCTGAGCTTCAGCATCTAGCTTCATGTAGTCCTGGACAATGCTGTTGAAGCTGAGATGTTCTTCTTCCTCGTGTGTTGCTTCAATACTAGGCAAAAATGTGGGCTGAGATGATCCGTGAGGTGACTCCCTTGTTCTCCAATGTGCTCTCCTCCTCCTAAGTGTTCACAATTCCCTTCTTCAACTGTGTTGGACCCTAATTTGTTGTTACTTGCAGTCAGATTTTGCAACATTTGCGGCAATGTTTGATTTGTCTGATCTTGCTTCTCCATGAAGGCCTTGAATTCATTGATTTAGTCCTCCATCTTCTCCTTAACTCTACCTCCAATTACCTGACTGACGTTCTGATTATTTGCTTGCAGCTTCTTTTTTTCCCTTTCAATAGCCCTCAAGTCCCTTTGACTCAGTCGCATAGAGAATCATCCCCCAGGCTAGCAGGATCACTGCTCTGATACCACTGTAGGATCCTAAGACAGAACTTAATAATTTAACACTGCAAATTTCAAATTTTGTTATGCAACTGATCAAACGTTAACTCAAGCAACATCTCAGAGAAATGAAAATCACCAATCACACAAAATTGTCACAATGATGCTTCAGAATTAAATAGATAGCAGAAGCGGCATAATATAAACATATATATATTGAATTTAGTTGCAATACAAGTGTACACGCAGATGAGTAATGCAACCCGATCTAAAAACCTCCGTTGATGTACACACGCACACACTGATGGCCACTCGAAGGAAAGCTTAGGGAGTCATCGCCCTTAACAGTGGCGTCGTCTCTCTCATATCATGCATTCATGGATGATAGTGCGTAGAGAGAGTTTGTAGCAAACAAATGCGGTTAGCAAATGAGATGTGAATACTATGTGTGTCGTCTGCTATAATGGATCGTCGCTATACTCTTGCTTGATAAAGGAAACCGATGAAATGCTCCGGCTAGAGCCTTGAGGCTTGGCCTGATCGGGTGACGTCACCCACTAATATGCTATCTTTCATATGCTAGCTCCCAGATTATATTAGACGCTTCTTGCCTCAGATCTCCAGGGATGGACACCACCTACAACCCAAACCAAGAGAGATTGGTAAATGCAAGAGTAATGGCGGAAAGCAAAAAGACACAAACTGTCTCAGGTATTGAAGCTACGCTCGATACCTGAGTACCCAAGCTAGAGCAGCTACGCCCTCTGTAAGCTCGGCAAGACAAGAATCCAGAATTCGCGATGATCAAAATGAATCAAGCCAGCCCCTATTAATACTTACTTAACATGCCAACTCCAAGACATTGGCCAAAGAGGAGAAAAACAAAAATATAAATTCAAATTTAAATGTTGGCACTACTCAAATCAGTCGGCCCAAATTGTTATTTATTTTATTTGACTAGTGTTTAAAAACACTTTCTTTTAAATCACTTCCCTCCAAAAGTCAATTCGAAAAATCGGGAACATGACAAAAACAACGGTCGTTCATTTCTCTCTTGCGCAAGAGTTAGTCATTTCTACTCTCCACATGACTCCAAGTGTCGAGCAGTTTCCAAGGTTTCAACTCTTGCAAATCTAATCGTGTTGGTTCTTCCAACTGATTGCTTGAAATCCTCTAAGTAGCCAATTCTTATGCTTAAAGATTTCAAGTAGTTGGCCGACGAATAGGAGATAGCTATGATACTATTCTCCTCTACACTTCAAGTTCTGCAAGACCTAGGAGGGTGATCCTTAACAATATCAAATGAAATGACACTCAATTCATACCAGGATATTGTTTCAACAGAAATATTCTCGTGAAATATGCCAAGAATTGCTTAGAAATCTATCTAAATTGGCTAAATTCTTGGAGATTTACACATTGATGGCTTTGAGAACATAAACAAAGATTAAAGAACAAACTAAAGAAACATAGTTCAAATTGTATTTATCATGACTGACCTTGGACTTGTAACCAACTTTCTTACTTAGATTGGTGCCTTGAATCCTTGGCAACAAAGTCAAAAGATTATGCAAATGTTTTCTGAACAAACTGAGAACAAATTCAATAAAATCCTACACAATAATGTTATCTAAATTTAGATTCAAAACCAATTCTTCTTATTAATCCCTGGACATCTAATAACCCTCAATATTTCAGATATAGCAATTTAATCATTTACTTTAACAGGAACTATACAAGAAACATTCAGTTGCACCAAAAATGCAAAGATGAACATCAAAAGATCCTTGATCAATTTTATTCATAAGAGGAACAAAATGTACATTGGAGACAATTGCCTTTGAATATTTCACAATGTATTCGTATCTTTTGAAAGTGTATGTTGCTATACAAAGACTTTACACTTGCATTTTCCTTCTTCCATTAAAAACCTAGACAAAACTATAACAAGCTAATACAGCACTTTCCTGTTTACAAAAATCCAAGATAATTTCAAAATGGCTCAAAATTCCCTTTTATAGAGACAACGGAGCAACAAGCTTAAAGCCATGGACAAATGCCACATTTTCATTTGATAACTTGTCCAAAGGATCAAATCAAAACTAGTACAACTACTTTGCAAAAGGCAAAAGTTACAACGCTAGAAGACAAACAGTTGTAGAAGTTGTTGCAGAAGATACTCCTCTGATTTTCATGATGAGACAAAGTGGTTGCACATGGTTTGTCAGTTTTATTTCTCCACCCATGCTGCAAATGTATCTTCTGAACGCCATGGGGATGTTAGAATTCTTCTGACATGATTCAAATGGGAAGAATATTCCTTCTAAATCCACATCTTTCCATCATCAGAAAAAATTACAAGACCTGCCTCTAACTTTATCAAGTTATTTATAGCAGCATTTAACTTGTCTATATCTATATCATCTTCTACAAAAATAGAACCTACGATGGAATATAAAATATTACTAAATTCAGCCCTCCACACCTTATAATCCTTTATCTTTCCATGATCAGACAAAATTTTAGGCATAACGCCATGCTCAAGATCATCAAAAAAACTCAAGGGACTGCTCCATAACAAGTTGATAGCTCTCACGCATAACCATGTTGTCCTCGATAGTATCTGAATTCTCCAAAATGATACTACTTAATAAGAGCATCAACATCAAAATTTTCTCTTTCTATCATCTTTTTAATTAATTGCTTTCTTGGGCACCAAATATCTTGGATGTTCTTGAGCCTAGCCTTTATTGGGACATGAATGGTATGAGCAACAACAATTGAATTGTATCCATTCCCAGCATTCTCTAAGTGACCTAAAATGCATGATAGCCTATGACCAAATAGGCTATCAACAACCTCTGAAAGTTTTTCTTTTTTGTCCACCCTTGTCTTCTTCTCTATTTCTCTGCTCTTTGCCATCTCCTTCAATTTGTTCACCTCCAAAGGTAAGGGTTTTCTTCTCTTGACTTTCCTTATCCCCTACCACAACTTGAGGTGGTTGGAGTAGTTCAGTGACAACATTGACTTGTTCCTGCAGCTTCAGATTTAAAGCATTTACCTTAGCAAGGTCTGCTTCCAATTTCCTTACTGTTGCTTCTATGAACATGGTTGTGTTTACAGTTAGTGTTGCTGCTTGAAGTGCACTAGTATCCCCCAATCTCTGATAATCAAATTGCCAATCAATTCATTGGTATCATTTATAACTTGGGGTTTGTTGGTCTCAAGGAAAATTGACCAAATCACCAAGGTATCATACCTTGGATTGAAACCTGACCCAAAGTATAATGCATCAGCTTGCTCTTCTAATGATAGCACTGGATCATCCCCCTCTTGCCTTCTGATAGTATCAAATGCAATTGTAGATGATATATCCCATCCTGGCAGTAGCAGACATCCACTTTTCCTGATAGTTTCCTCCCCTTTTCTGGGGTCATGTTCTCCATGTCAGCATTGACTCTGCCCATATTTCTGCTACAATTTCATCGTTATTATCCTTTGTTATCCTTGTTTTAGCTTCCTCCATTTTTATCTTGAAACTTCACCCTTATTTTTCAGGAGGAAGTCCTTGAATTCTTGGGTGGTGATGAACTTGTCATCTGACATAAATTTAGTGCATGCTAGGGCTCTAATATCATCCACCACTTGTCCACTAGTTTCAAAATTATCAACATTCTCTCATTGAAGGGCCTTTCAACCATGACCCTGAATGGGGGTTGTATCACTTCCATCATATCTAAATCATCTGAAAATTCATCAAGATCCAGAGGGTAGTCTACCAGAGATTATGTTGTAGGAGCAATTTGTTGCAAAGCTGTGACCTGTTGGGGGCTTGATTGCTCTCCCACTTGTGAGGAGGGGTCAGGTCTATCTACCTGAGGTATTTTCAAAGGCACATTAGCCAATAAATTGGCTGCATTGTCCAGCATGGTCATGATTCTAAGAACTGGGTGCTAGATCTCTATGTGTGCACCTTTGTAGGAGGGATCTACCTTCTTTTTTCTCTCTTCTGCAATTTGTATCTTTACCCATTGCTCCCTTCTCCTTGTGGCTTCTGATTATGAGGAACAATTTTTTATTAGGTCTTCGATTGGGTCAAATCATGTACAAATGCAGTAAGTTTGTATTTTATCCTGGCATCATGGATGAAATGCTCAAGATCACACTTCCTCACTTTATCTAGCCTCATTCTATAGGGTATCAGCCTATTCAGAAGCAACTCCAAGCCTTCCCTGGCAATGACTTGAAAGTCTAAGAAAACCATTGTAGATGGCAGGATTGCATGCTTCTTATAGTTCATAAAATGAGTCTTATCTGACTCATTCAACTACCAAATAATTTCTAAAAATGCAATTTTGTCCGGGACAAACTTAGGCATAATGTGGGGTGCCATTGGGGAACCATAAACCCTTATTACTGTGGCATTTGAATAAAAGAACCAATCACCCCAATTGTGATCAAACCCCAACTCAAGTTGGAGGTCCTTTGGTCTAAGGAACTTCCTAACATTCTCAACAAACCCCAATCAAAGAACTCTTCAAAAATATTGCAATTTGATGAATCACAATTACTAACCCAAATGTATGTCCATTCTTGCACAAGGAGTAACCTCTTTTGAGCATCATGAGCTCTTATCTACAGATGAGGAGACAAAATCTTTCTTTCACTGTAAAGAAGAATATGGCACAATAAAGAATAACATTTAAAATGGACAATGTTCTCATTTTCTTTAATGGCACATAAGGCCTTATGGATCCCATCTGAGATGAAGGCTGCATATTCATATGGCTTGTTCACATCTCTACTCTGGATATCCACTGCCAATACCATCATGTTGACTAGTATTTGTATCTTGCAGCACATTCCCAAGACCTAGCACAAGGAAAAGTAGGTCTTTACAAAGTAATCTTCAAAAATATCGTAATTGAAGGGCTCCACCTCCCCACTAGAAAACCTTTTCAACTCTTTGTTTCACCCTCTAGGCCTAAAACTGGGCAACTACTTCACCCTGTAGCTATCCCTCAATCTTTGATATTCCCTGGTTAATGCTCCTACGTCAATGGGCAGTTGAGCATTTTTGTCTAGATTGAAGACCTCACAGATGTAATTTATGTCAAGGGTTACCAAAGAAATACCCTTTTCATTGGAAATAGCCCTCTTTCCTAGATTGTAAGCCCTAGCCACAGCTCTGATTAATTCGACATTGATGAAGAAATTTGGGACAGCCAATCTCCCAACTCCCAATCTCTAGATATTACAAATTAGCCTATCAACCAGACATTTTCTGGAACAATATTTGAAAAGGGTATAGCCATGAATTGGAATTATGGCATCTCTGCAACAATCATTTTTATCTATTACCCTATCGGCTAATATCTCGAAAGCTTAACCAATTCTAGGTATCTTCGATGACCCAACCAACCATAGAAGCAACCATTGCTCCTAACTTGCCAACAAAATCGAATGTAAATATGAAAGGTATCGAGGACTCTAGTCATGGACTACACATACATGGCACATCCACCTCATTCAATTTGAGTAGAGCTAGTTGTAGGGGTTTTTTGTGCCTAGAAACGTACAAGGAGCACAACCTTCATTAGGAGCTATAGGTTGGAACAAGGAGGTGCACAAAGAAGCCAATAAGGCATGCGCACTTTTTTAGTATTACAACAACTTTCCTTTCAACATAGCAAGGAGTCCATATTGGGAGTATTTGCTAACAGCATTAACAATTGTATGGAAAGGGTACAAGGTGCACTCTCTAAGAGATTTAAGTGGCAAGTTGCTCCAAGATGCTATTGTAGATGCGAAAAAAATTATGGAAGATCAAAATAAGTAGTGATGAAAGTTTGGATGCACAGTTGTTTTAGATGGGTGGACAAATGAAAGGAACCACAACCTCGACAATTTTATACTAACTTCAAATGGTGAGCTAATGATGCCTCCAACAAACTAAAGCACGCAGAAACTTGAGCTTGATGTTGCAGGAGATTGTTTTAAGGGTGGGCATACAAAATGTTGTGCAAGTTGTTACCAACAATACAACAGCATATATGGCTGCTAGAAGATTGCTTCAAGAGAGGCATCCAGCACTCTTTTGGACCCCCTGTGTATCCAATTGCCTTAACCCACTTTTGAAGGACATGGGCAAAATTGATTGGATGAGACCGATTGTAGAAGACCCAAGAAATATAACAAAATACATTTATAATCACCCATTGGTTCTTAGCTTGACAAGAAATCACACCATGGGGAAAGAGCTTGTGCAATCGAGTGCCACAAGGTTTGCAACTATTTTTCTAACATTGCAAAGTATTTATAGTTTATTGACTTCCTTGAAGAAGATATTTGTGAGTCAAGCATGGCTAGATTCAACTTCTTCAAAAAAGGTTGATGGAGAGAGGACCACAAAAACAGTTTTTGACGATGTCTTTGCAAAGAGAGCTTTAGAGACTGTCAAGGTAACTTCAAACTTCAATTTAAATTTCAATTTTAATCCTTTAAAATATTTAGTTTCATTGTAAGTTGTAAGTTTAATTTGTTTGTACTTTGTACTTCATAGGTATTGGAGTTGTTGGTGAGGGTTTTGCACTTGATGGATGGGGAGCAAAACCCAATGGAATACATTTATGAGGCCATTAAATTTGCCCCTATATGGGAGATCTTTGATCAGAGGTGGAACAATCAACTCCACCAACCTATTCATGCAACGAGTTATTACCTCAACCCCAAATTTTTCTTCTCTAATAGCTTCACGGATGCTACTGGGGAGGTTATGGAGAACTCTCCACATGTATTGAGAGGATGACACCCAAGGTTGAGGTAAGAGACCTCATCATTTCAAAGTTGCATAATTATAAGCAAGTTCAAGGGAGACTCTTCCTTCGCCATTAGCTATATGAGGAAGATCCACCAGAAGACCAAGTAAGAAAAAGTGGTCTTATATCATACAAGTTACAAATTGCAATTATTATTAGAATATTGTTTATTTATAAACTATTGAATATCTTATTTGCAGTTTCTTGGTGGGACGATTGGGGTGGAAATACTCCAAATCTCCATAAACTAATCCTCTAGGATTTTTTCAGTTGCTGGTTAGTGATCAGCACTTGCATGTGTGTTGGTAAATTCACCTTCGGGAGAAGCATCTCAGTTGTTTTTCTTGGTTCTTTGGCTTGTTAAGTGAAAACATAGATTTGTCACCTGAATTTATACCTAAGGAAGAAGACCCTATCCCAAAGTTGCTGAAAAGATTCCAGAAGGAAAGAGTCACTATGAAAGTGAAGCTCCCAAAATTATTGATGAATATCAAGAAATTCTAGCCGAGATCACAGACCACGTTCCTTTTGAAGCTTTCTTGGACTTCATTGTATGGAGGGACCCTAGCAAAAAGGGTTTGATTAACTACATAAGAAGGTCAAGGAAGAAAGGAGATTTTCAAGAAATCCATGCAAAAGAAAAGGAAGAGTCTAAGGCAAAAAAGGTGGTTATGAAGGAGCTTGCTGATTTTGACATGACAATAACAGAAATTTCTAGAGATGAGCTTGAATGCGAGAAAGACAAACTATTCAAACCTCCCTATGAAGAAGAAGACTTCATCAATCAAGAGGCATGTATTACAAAGCCCCAAGACAACTAATTAGAAGTGCATGCAGCTTCTATTGATGAGATTGTGCATGAGGAAAAGGACATGACAACAGGTCTAAATCCATCTCTAGAGCTATCTAGTGAATTTGTAGACACTAGTACCAAGGTTGGCAATGTTGAGATCATTAACA
The DNA here is from genome assembly GCA_007115665.2 of Sequoiadendron giganteum. Classification (NCBI taxonomy): domain Eukaryota; kingdom Viridiplantae; phylum Streptophyta; class Pinopsida; order Cupressales; family Cupressaceae; genus Sequoiadendron; species Sequoiadendron giganteum. The sequence goes on along the minus strand of CM021103.1, from coordinate 408,822,066 downwards.
CATCTTTGGATGATGGTCTTGCTGAAGGCAAAATAGATGAGGCTTTCAAAACAGAAAACAGTGATGATTGCAGTGATGAAGACATAGGTAGTTTTGGTTTTGACTTCCAGGGCCAGCTTATAGAGAGGGATACTTATGTTGACATATGTAGTGGTGAGTTGAAAAATGATTTATTCAGAGAGACAACATCACAGGAGGAGCACAGTGAACAAAGCAATCAGCCTTTTAACACATGGGATCCAGGTGTGATGGCACCTAAGTATGACAAGGAACCTGCTTGGGATGAATTTTCTTTTGACTATAGTGTTGTTCCAACTTCAACTCCACAGTTATGCAAGGATGATGGCATTGATGGCATTGATCATGTTGTTCTTGATCTTGAGAACAAATCTGATTTGACATTGCATGTAGCTGATCTTAAGCAAGGACCTAGCAGCCTTGTTGGTTTGGATTCACAATCTTCTTTTGAGGATGATCGGGGAGAGGCATAGGTAATTTGGGACAGCCATGGAGACTTTGATAACAGGTATGAAAGTTCTGATTTTTGCATGCGACATAACAGCAGTGTGCTATCCTTGCCTAACATGATTGGAAAAATCAATTTTTGGTGTCTATGGAAAATGAAGTGCACACTTTATCTAGGATGGATGACATTATAAGACTTGTTGAGAAATTCATCTTCATAACACCAAGAAACCAACATGAACAAAATGTTCCCCTTGCTGATTTGCACATGATTAAAAGTTCTATGGAGGGAATCAAAACAGTTTTCTTACACATGTTGCATGATAGAGATGTAGCCTCCAAGTTTGCAAATGAAACTTTTCCCATGACTAAGCAGTTAAGGGACGAGGTTAGTGACCTCACCATTGAGTTTAATTCCACAAAGCTTGCTTTGGAAAGTGTCCAAGAGGCACTTCTTGAAGCAAATGACCAGCTCTATGAGACTCAACAGCTTAGGGAGAAGGAAAGCAAAGAAAGGGGAAAGGAGATCAAACAGGTAATGGAGGAGCTTGATTGCATTCAGGAGGAGTATGATCTAGTCCATTGTCCTAAGAAATCAGAAAAAGAAAGTCTAGATCAGCAAGAGGATAGTCTTCAGTTTATGGATAATCCTTCGTTTGAGGTAGATGCTGATGTGACTTATGATAATCCACTCTTTGAGTTGGATGATGGAGCTTTTTCTGATTCCAGTGCAGAAATTGGTGATAATCATAGGATTTGGGATCCACGTGCAGTTTCAAATGGTGAGATATTGATTCAGAGTAGGAATGGTGGACACAACTTGAGGATTGGTACCGCTGTCCACTTTCCAATCAGCCTACATAGGACAATGAATGATATCATGCAGTTGGATTGGCCAACTCCCCCAACTCAACAGTGGAGTAATTCTCGATTGGTGTTGATTAGAGGAGGTGATGCGGTTAGTGGAGGAGTTCCTTGGGTCAATCCCACATTTACATACCCTATGTTTTCAAGGGGAATCTTTAATGACAGTTACTGCCCTAGTATTTCAGTGTTGATTATGGCACACTCCGTTTATGAGCAAATGGACTTTGAGATCTTACAGGCTTCGGGGCAGCGAGTTGTGGAAGGACTGATAGAATTAAAACAGTTATTTCCAGCTCTCTCCTGTATGAGTGATAGTGACTGTAATCAGTTCGAGTTGTTTATGTGTATATCTTCTGGTAATAATGTGATGATTGTAGTCGATTGGATAAGTTGGTGTGCTCGATATGAGCATCATGACACCTGGGGATTAGGTGTCAATGAGAGGTTATCAATCGATGTTCACGATAGCATTAACGGGATGTATATTTCCAGGGATGACACCATTGTTACCGGTTTCCAATTAGGGATTGATTGGTATCAATGGTATCACTTTTGGGATAATGTGAGGAGATATGCTGAGGATTTTCCTTTGGGATTGTGCAGATTATACTTCGTGTTGCCCAGGATCGAGTTTGGCAAGGAGATTGTAGCTTCGGACTTCTCTAAGATGCCTTGGCAGGTAATGTCACTTGGTGAGGACTTCAGTCCTTTCGAGTATCACAGTATGGGATTTAATGGCGATTACTCTTTAGGGGTCCAAGAGAGGAGAATGCAACTTGAGCTTGACGATCAGACAGTTATGATCAGAGTGGTGCAGCCTCAGCATAGTGGAGCCAATTTAGAGGGAAGTATCTATGCTCAAGATATTCAGCATGGGCTATGGGATACAAATGGTGATGGAAGAAGCATACTTTGGGTGGTTGTGGACCAAAAAGGAAAAGAATATGCTGCTATTACCCCTCTATACAGCCACCTTATGAGTCCATTTATGTTCACACAAGTGGATTGGAAAGAGATTTTGAGCAAAATTTGGAGTTTTACATGGTTGATAACTCTTGGAAAGGTGTTTACCATTAAGATAATAATCAGTTTTTTCTTTCAGGTTGAAGATTCTCAGTGTTGCAGCTGCTGCTCATATTTTTGGGAGCTAATTTTTCAAAAATCAGACCACAAGCTGTTGATTTCAGACTTGGACAGCTGCAAGAATTTACTTTTTCTATCCATTCAGCCTCTTGACAGGGTCAGTTTATGGCTCCAGATGAAGGGAATGATAGGACTGGCAAACCAAGTTCAGTGTTGGATGAGAGTTCTACTAGAAAACAGTTGTTATTTCTTACTTCCAGCTGGCACTAGTGGTTGGAACAGCAGATTACCTCACAATTACAGAACTCTTAGGCTGATTTGGGACCCTGGGATCTCATTTGGTTCAATGTGGATCAACTTGTTATTTCTAGAGCTTTGATGGCATTGCTTGAGGACAAGCAATCTTTGAGAAGGGAGGACTATAATGTCCCCATTTTCAGTGTCCTTATTCAGGCTAGTTTGGTTTTGACTCACTTACTATTTTTAGTAAGTACTATATTTAGTAACTGGTCCTGGCAGCAGTGCAATGCAGGGTTTCCTCTTTGGGTAGTGTGTGGCAGTTGTCAGATGAACTCTAATGTTTTGTGTCAGTTTGGTGATATGGAGTATTTACTATTTTTAGTAGTTGCTATAAATAGTAAGTCTATTTTCAGTAACTGGTCTTGGCCAAAGCTACTTCAACAGTGTCTGTTTCTGGTTTGAGCGTTGGCATGGCTAAGGTTTGATTTAATAATTATTTATATTTCTCACTTAAGTTATTTTAATAAAGTTACTTTAACTTAAGTGAAGGGGCCAGGGGATCATGCAAAAAGTACCTTGGATCCTAATGTAATGACTTAACCTTGTTTTAAAAGGCAACAAAAGCGAAATATTCTCCTTATGAGCATGGACGCCCAAGGGAGGTATAAGTGCTTTTTAAATTATTAAAAATAAAGTGCTCATGAAAGGGGGTCGTTGGCTTTTGGAGGGAATGGAAATTCAAAATGGTTGCCCTAATTCCTTCTTGACTCTATAAAGTTTCATTTTGGGCCTCATTTGCATATCTCTAAGTTGACAACATAACAGGATGTTGCTGGATTATTTCCAAAATATTGCTACTGTGTGTGAGGATGAAAACCCTCATCATTTGGAGCTGGTTTCAGTGGTGAGAGATCAACCCTGGCTGGATTTGGAGTGATTCTATTTCAAGAAACACCTAGGGCTTCACAGTTTAAAGATTCACAGTATTTTGGAGTGAAAAGATGAAGATTTTTGAGTACTTTTGAAGTGGGTTTTTGGTTTTGAGTGTGTAGAACTATTGGTTTCAATTTGGTATGGACTTGGTGATGATTTAGAACTGATTTTGGAGGTCTGAAACTGTTTCTTCAAATTCTGCAAATTACTTTTACCAGGGACAGAAAATCGAAAAAGGCTCATAGCTCAGTGCATGCTTGAAGACTCATTCTGGGTATCGCTCCATTAGATTTCTCTCTCCTAGGTGTTTCATTTCATATATTTGTTTGCATTTTTGGGTTGAAGGCTGATTTACTAAGGCGGATCGCTCTATCTTAGGGGCCGCCCTTGTTGGAGTTCTTTTTGGGTGATTGAGGCCTGCTGTTGTAAAGGCCCATCATCTGCATTCTTCTGAGTTGGAGAGGCTGGTTGAGGGCATGGAAATATGAGGAGTTCGTTGGTTGATATGCATGTGCTGTTCAGTGCAAGTTTGAAGTGTTTTTTGCTGCTGTTAGAAGCCTTATCAGGTCTGGACTCTGAACTGATCAATATCAGGTCTCATATATGTTTGTTAATATTCTGATTTTGAGTTGCTATCATATGTACTATTTTTGAGCTGATTTTCCAATATGAAAAGCAAAGTTTATTTCCAGTCTTCCATCTTTATGTTACCTATATAATGCATGCAATGAAAACCATTAAAGATACATGAAACAAACACCAAACCATCAGCAAACACTTGCAATCAGCAAACAGAGACATTTTCAAAAGAAAAAAATCAGGGATGACCATTACAACTTGATTCTTAGCTTCCTCTTTTGTGATGTTAATTGTCACCTCTTCTAATTGTATGTTTGAGGATTTCCCTTCTTCTATTATATAATTTGATTTTATCAGAAATAAAAAGATGATGACTTAAATTTTAGAGTTTACCAAATAGAAGGCAGTAAGAAAAAGATGAGGGAATGAAAGTTTTGCTCTATTTTTTGTCAAATAAACTCCCAACAAGGTGCAAATGTATTATTTCAAGTTTTTCAACTATAGGCATAGTAGATCAAGTGCAAGAAGAATCATATTTAGTAGCAGAAGATAAGTGGCAAGTAATGTTTGACTAGTTAATAGAATTAGTACACATACAGATTTAGTTCTAGTTCCTGTTATATGACAAGTTCAAATTTGGTATGGAAAAAGAACTGTACAATGAAAAAGGGCTAAGGATAAATAGGGAATGTATAAAAATGGACCGAGGCATATTTTCTACTTTGCCAGGACCTTTAGATATAGATCCTTGATTTGGTAAACATAATATCTTCAATACAAAGCAATAAAATGTGCATAGTGAATCCCAAGAAGATGAAGCTCATATAGTTAGATAGGAGATCAAAAAAAAGATGGAAATTGAAACTATCTATCCTGTGTAAGGCTTCTGGAATCAACCTTGTATTTAAATTGCCTGAATTTTACAATCATGGATGAAGTAATAAATTAATGAGATAATTAATTAATGCAAACAATAACCCAGATTATTTAGTTTCTAGTTGAGTCACCAAGTTCAGGGCTTCCAAGATTAACTGGGTTTTTAACGATCATCTTTGTTGATTGTCCAGTCATATTTTTATTTCTATAACCCCCTCATTCTTCTGAACTTCTACTTCTCCAGTACAGATAGAGTGATTGGTGCACTTCTCATGGTCGGCAGACACAATTTGTTTGAACTTGTATTGTTGGATGTTCATTCTATGTTCCTTTATTGTTGTTTGGAAGGATGAACTAGTCTTGCCAACAGAGGGGGTACCATAAGTGTAATATATACCATATAAGACTTTTCTAAGTATTGGCTCACAGTAGTCTTTTGCTCTTCTAAAGTTGTTTCTAAATTCTAAGGTCCTAAAAGACTTAAAGCAAGTTTGTATGATTTTTTTCTCAAATCCCTTGCTGGTTTATCCCATTGTACCTTGAATGTAAGGTAAGAAAACTTTCTTTTTCAAATTTTCCTATTCGGTTCTAGTTGTCCTTTTAACTATCCTAATTGGTGTATCTCCTTGAGTAGTTAACCCTAAGAAATAAAACGAATGTAGGGCTTGTATAAATTAGAGGAAACTAAAACCTGGGATACATGATCGGTTCCCTTTCACAAGTGTTGGATGGAATACCAGGTAAGAAGTATTTTCTTGCACGATCTTCAAGTTATAATCACAATGGAACACATGATTAGGATCTACAGAAAATAGAACTCATATGCCTGAAAGAACTTAGTGCTATCAAATACCATCTTTTGAATTTTAATGCTCCAAATGCTTTCCCACAAGCCATGAAAAGTGATTTCGAAATTTCATGCCAATTGCTATGCTATAATTTTGCCATAATATTATTTTTTCCAAATGATTAAAAATGGATACATCCTGTTTTTGAAAAGCTTCTAATATGTAGAGGAAAGTGGCTGATAAAGAATTATGGTATGGTGAATGGCCTTTGTTCAAAGCCTCCAAGGTCTTCAAATATTCAAGTTGAAGAGTTTAGGAATTTAGAGAAACAATGATGGGTGGAGGTGCAAAGAGTGCGAACATAGATGTCAAGATTTCCTTGTGAAATGTGGAAGCCTATTGGTTAACTTGTCAAAATATATATGCTAGTTATTTCCTTCACTGTATGCATGCAAAGGTACATGTTTCTTTATATGCCATTGATTGTCTTTAAAAAAAAATTGAGACAAATTTTGATAATAATTAATAAACTTCTTGTATGTCCTTTGCTTGACCCAGAAGAAACAGGTGCTTGATTTGCTTTTAAAGATTCTAGTCCTGTCAAAAAAAAATATTCAAGGACATTTAATACAAATCGCTAATGTTCTAACCTCTGAAAATAACATCATCCAGGAGTCTAGCACTCTACTGAGACTGATAGTGGTTTGAAGGCAGGACACACTGGTATATCCAAATAGAGTCTATGGATATTAACCACAAAAACTATTAAGGAGGTGAAAAGGATTATTGAATTTTTAGTAAATATGACCAATCCAATATCTAATTTTGTTGGTCAAGGCTCAAGCAATAGCTTCAGCTGATTTAACTTCCATGGCCGTTACAGAGAACCAACTAGTTGAGAAGGATGACACAAGTTCAGTTCCTAAAGTTGAGCAGATGTAGTCTGTTACTAAAACCGTGTCTTCAGATACAAATTTAAAGACAATAGTCCTAGTTTAAAATTTGAAAGAGTGAGGATTAGAGGCATTTGTCTCCTGTGGGTGATATGCAATTCAGTGCTATTATTTGCAAGATAACAAAGGTCAGATATAAACAATTTCCGATTTAAACAGATGCACCTAGTAATCTGACTACAATGCTGTTATTTACTAGTTGATATGACTCTTCATGCCATCTCAGTTATCTGTAGCCTTAATAAGAACAAGATTTGTTTACTTTCCACCATTTCTAGGTATTTAGGAATTGAAAGTTATTAAGGCAAATTTACATAGCCTTGAAGATATCACAACTAAACTAATCCTCAGCCGTAAACTATTACTAGTGATATCAAGTTATCAACACTTAATATAAGTACTTATAAGAAAAGAAACTTTGCTAAAGGTCATCTACTTTTGCTACAGATCTTCCACTAAATAAGAGTTTTAACAGCTAGCTTGGCCAACTGTATAGACAAGACATTCGAATGAATCCAGTACAATCACATAAATTTGATCCAAATTTGTAATTGGATGCAGAAACTATGGAGACAAAAGTCTCTTCAACATGTCAGTTATCCATGACGTATCTTCAATCAATATTGTATTTCCAATGAGGTAAGCAATGAGAAATAACTTAGTGATTATGCTTTAATTTACTGATTAAGCTTTAAATCAATGAGTAAGATACTTACTTGAACTTGTTTAAACATCTCCCTCCTAGCATGTACATTTGAAATGGAAGGCGAATACATGACTTCAAAAAAGACTCCACGCTGCAAAAAGACAGTAAAATTTACACTGAGACTAAAAATTCACTCCTGCTTTTTTATTTGTGCACTTCTGGTTATTATTATGCAAACATTTCATGCTAAGATTGGTTAGTTCAAAAGTAACCCTAACATAACAAACAAGTACTTCATGAATTGGCCATAAAAATTAGGCATCCAAAATTAACCAACCTGCACTGCAGCTCTAATGAGTGAACTTTTCAACTGAAATGCAAGCTTCTGGCTGAAGTCTACTGATATCAAGTCAACCTGAAATAATTAAGGAGTTGTTTAAGAAAGCAAACATTAAATTACATGAACAAATTTCTTAAAAGGAAATCATAATGTCACATTTTATTTTTGATAAGTGGCATCCATGGATCTTTGCTTGCCTGCAACAGTATCATATTGATATGAAACTCTGCTAGCAGGTTGGCCTTCAAAGTACTTTTTTCTTTTTAACTATCCATATAATTGGTATATAACGCATGAGCTCAATTTTGTAACACTCCTTATCAATACCATTTCTCACTGTTTCTTATAACTAAATACTAGTTTACTGCCTAATTTTAAGCAACTGATTAAAACAAATTGAAAACGCTTAAGGATTATGGTTAATTGCATCTTAAAGATGAATTCTGTATAGAAATTGAGAAACTTTGTGGCTTTGGGAAAAATTCTAAGCGAAGCCTTTCAAAATAAATAAACCATTTTCTGCACAAAGATTGGAAAGCAGTGACTGGTATTATTTAAAGATGAGTTCTCCAGGGAAAAGGTCATAATTTTCTACATAGATTTTGAGAAAATATGTGGTTTCGGGCAAAATTCTAATCTAAACATTTGGATGCACCATTTTCTGCTCAAAGATTTGCAACCAGGGCTAGTTGTAATTTGATGAGAAGAAGTCCCCTATAACGAGAGTGAATTAAATAACTAGACAACACCTAGATGTCACATCTCGATCCTTACATTTAGTATCAGAGCTCTAGGTTTAACACTAGGGCCTTTTGTCTACAACGCTAAATTGTAACTCTGTGTTTCAGGAATTTTGATTAGTAACCATGGTGCAAACTAGGAATAGTGGGCCGAGCAATGAGCAAGATAGGAACAATGAGCACGGTGGACAGGTCAATGATCAACCTGATAGGTTAGATCAGATCTTGAACCTCTTGACTGAGACGAGAAATAGAATGGATGATTTAGATCAACAAGTCAGAGGAAACCGAGTGGAGCAAGACGGAGGAAACCAAGAGGAAAGGATTCCAAGGAATGAGGACGTAGAGCATGACCGTGGAAGGATTGCAGAAAAATTGGGTAAGGACCTCAAGAAGATTGCTCCGCCCAAATTTGATGGCAAAAACATCGAAGATGGCACAGAGGCATGGATTATTGAGATGGAAAAATACTTTGAGCTCCGAAATCTGTCTGATGAGACCAAGGCTATGTGGGCTGCATATCAACTCACTGGAGAGGCAGCTACCTGGTGGGATAACGTGAAAACTAAGAAGTTGTTGCCTGGAGAGACCACTTGGGATACTTTTCTTACACTTTTCAGGAAGTGGTGGCTACCTCAGCTCTTCTTTGACAGGAAGATGACTGAATTTCAGAACTTGATACAAGCCAGCTTGAAAGTGACTCAATATTGGGAGAAGTTCACCCAATTGCTCAAGTATGTTCCGCAATATCAGATGGATGAACGTTTTCGCATCTGGAAGTTCATCTTGGGATTGAGGCCCCAGATAGGTGCAGAGGTAATAATCCTTTGACTATCGATGAAGTTTTCAAGAAAGCCATCAAACAAGAGCAGAAACTTCAGCAGATAGCCAACTTTTGTAGAACCAAGACACTAGGTTTGGGAAAAAGAAATTTCAGACCAATAACCAGCAAAGAGGCAACAATCATCAAAACAAAAACCTAAAGCGTGGCAACAATTCTCAGGGAAGAGCAGAACGGAATTACAATGGAAACAATAAAAGGCCTAATAACAACAACAATAACAAGAAGGATGGGCCTGAAGGACCGAGAGCCCCTCGTGATTGATGCTTTGTATGCGGAGAGCATTATGCCAATGTTTTCCCTCAACGGGTAACAGGACAGAGGGGAAAGAATTAGCAAGGAGCACCTCAAAACCAAATTCATGCAGCTGTAGATAGCAGGCAAGCAGAATATCAAGCCTCACCCATCCAATTTTCTGATAAGCTCTGTGGACACCCTCTTTCTATTTTAATTGATACTGGGCGACTGCATGCTTTATAGATCCTAAAATCATTTCCAAGTTACCAGTTAGACCAGGACACATGGCAAATTCATGGATGGTTCAATATGGGAATCGGGCAGAAAAGAGGCTAGACTCATGTCTTTCATGCAGTGAGTTAGAACTTCCTAGTTTTCAGACACAAGTCAATCTTTATGTAGCTCCCTTTGGATCCTATGATGTAATTTTGGGGATCAGTTGGCTGTAAAAACACAAGTCCATGGTCAATTGTGAGGATAAGATTGTAAGTTGTTTAGACAATTTTGGGAAATTTTGAGATTGAAGGCTTTCAGAGACCTTAAGAACTTAGGCAAATTTCAGCTAAGCAACTAAAGAAGGCCCAAAGGAAGGGATGTTCCATGTATGTCATTCACATTTGTGATATGGATATGATGAAACCAGTGCTAGATGACTACCCTGTCCTTAGAGGATTTGAGGATTTGTTTCTAGAAGAATTAATAGAATTGCCACCCAAGAGGGAATTTGACTTCTCTATTGATTTGCTCCCTAGAGTTGAACCACAATCCAAGGCTCCCTACAAGATGACCAAAACTGAGCTCTATGAATTGAAGACCCAACTGTAGGAGTTGTTGAAGCAAGGGTTCATTAGACCTAGTGTGTCACCTTGGGGTGCACCAATCATTTTTGTAAAGAAGAAGGATGGAACCTTGCACTTATGTGTTGACTACAGGATGCTCAACAAGCTCACTATCAAGAACAAGTACCCACTTCCAAGAATCAATGAAATTTTTGACTAGATGAAAGGAGCTATAGTGTTCTCCAAGATAGATCTAAGATCTGGATATCACCAATTGAGAATCAGAGAGGAGGACATTCCTAAGACAACTTTTAGGACTTGTTATGGTCACTAGGAATTCACAGTAGTACCATTTGGGTTGACTAATGCTCCCGCAGCTTTCATGAACCTAATGAATAGTGTATTCAGGGATTGCTTAGATGATTTTGTACTAATATTCTTGGATGATATCTTGAGTTATTCCAAGAACATTGAAGAGCATGACAAGCATTTGAGGATTGTATTACAATGCTTAAGGGAGAGAAAACTTTTTAGCGAGCTGTCCAAGTGTACCTTCTATCAAGACAAGGTGCATTATCCAGGTCATGTCATTTCAGCAAAAGGGATTGTAGTAGATCCACAAAAGATAAAGGCGATTGTGGAATGGCCTACTCTGCAAAATGTGACTGAAGTCCGAAGCTTCATGGGACTTGCAGGATACTACCAAAATTTTGTAGAAGGATTTTCCAAAATTGCAACACCAATCACTTCACTCCAAAAGAAAGGGAAAAGATTTGAGTGGATCGACAAGTGTGAGCAAGCTTTCAAAATTTTGAAGGAGAAGCTCACTACAACCCCAATTTTGACTATACTTGATCTGAATGGACAATTCACAGTAATAACCGATGCATCAGGAGAAGGTGTAGGAGGAGTGCTAATGCAGAATGGGCAAGTGGTGGCTTATGAGACAAGGAAATTAAAACAGTATGAGCTGAATTATGCGCCACATGATTTACAATTATTGGCCATAGTTCATGCCTTGTAGATGTGGAGACATTACCTCTTGGGGAAGCCATTTGAGTTGAAGATAGATCACTTAGGCCTCAAGTACATCTTCACACAACCTAATCTCAATGCTCGACAAAGGAGATGGTTGGAGTTTCTCAGTGAGTATGGCTTTGGCATTAAATATATCAAAGGGAAAGAGAATAGAGTGGTAGATGCACTTAGCAAAAGAAGGCATATAATAGCCATAACCTAAGTCACAAGATTCGCCGCATTTAATGTATGAAGTTCGAAATTCGGCAAATCCCAATAAAATCTAAAAAAATTGTTCTAATTCGCCCTAAAATCTGTACAGAACAAGGTTGGGGTTTTGTTAATTAAAATATTATTCACTATCTGATACAAGAGAAAGAGGTGGAACATGACACAGCTTCTCCTATTTTTTGCACAACTACTTTAAAGTGTTAAGTTTCTGCGACCCACAATCTGTGTCGTATCCTTTACTTTTCTTTATGTTGCAGGCAGGGAGCTTCGTGCCTTAAAATTTCCAAATCTCCTTATCAAACCATATCACATCCCCATAATTCGTAGACCTGGTTGTTGAAAATTCTCCTTAAGTCATGCTTCGATGGATGTCGCCCTACCAATTGATGAGGTCATCGACCTCCTTCGTCCTCCTCTCTCGTATTGGGAGGCGTACTAAATTGTCTCTGTTGCTTCAAAGAGAATAAAAGACAAACAAGGTAATATTTAAATTATAATATATTTATTATTTAATATATATAATTTAACATATTTATTATTTATATATTAACAAATTTAAAATTACAATTTTGAACACATTTATATTATAATGCTTTTTAAATTTATTATAATGTATTAAAAATTTAGTATAATATTGTTTTACTTTTAATAATCTTAATTTAATAAATGTAAAATATTGATATTAATTTTTAAATTTAATATAATATTATTTTATTTTATAATATATATTATAATTTTATTTCGGTATATTTAGCAATCTTAAACTATTTTGACAATTTAATGAATTTATTATTTATATATTTTTTTTAAATCAAATTTATATAGGCAAATATAATCCCAGATTTTTTCATAATAATATAATATTATTAAATTACATATTTATATTATATAAAATAAATTATATAAATATTTATAGATTTTAATATATATATTATATTTATTTTTTTTAAATAAAAAATTACATAAGGCGAATTTAATCTGAATTTTTTACTTTTCGAATTTTTTCCTTGCTGAACTTCATCTGAATTTCAATGTTGCCAAACTCAAATTCGAATTTGAACCTTGTGACTTAAGCCATAACTACATCAAGGTACAATTTGAAACAACAAGTAATTCAAAATCTTCAAAGAGATGAGAACTATTCTCGAGTGAAGCAAGCCTTAGAGGAGAATTCTACAAACCTTCATTTCGATGGATATGTGTTTGAATCAAATGGAATTTTGAGATGCCAAGGAAGAATGTACATTCCAAGTTCAGGGGATTTGAGGAAACTAATTCTAGATGAAATCCTCAACACGCCTTATTCAGGGCACCCAAGAGTAACCAAGATGGTAATAGAATTGAGGTCTCTATATTTTTGGCCAAGACTCAAGAAGGATGTAATTGAATTTTTGGCTCGATGATTAGAGTGCTAGCGAGTCAAGGTTGAGCATGTGCATTCAGTAGGGCTTTTATACCCACATGACATACCTAAGTATAAGTGGCAAGTGATTAGCATGGACTTCATTCAAGGGTTGCCTATGTCCAAGAACAAGCATGATACCATTCTGGTAGTTGTGGATAAGTTGACCAAGGTAGCACACTTCATTGCAGGGAATCCTAAGGATGGATCTTTGACCTTAGCTAAGAGGTTTGTCCAAGAGATCTTTCGTTTACATGGAATACTTGAGACAATCATATCAGATCGCGATACTTGCATGATATCTAGATTTTGGAAGACACTGAATGCAGCATTGGGGACAAAGTTAAATTTTAGTTCAGCTTACCACCCTCAAACAGATGGGCAAACAGAGAGAGTGAACAAAGTAGTTGAAGACCTCCTTAGGATGTATTGTATGGATCAGCAGTATAAATGGGAGGTGTACCTTCCATTGGTGGAGTTTGCATATAATCACTCCTACCATGCATCTTTAGGGATGGCACCATTTGAAGCTCTTTATGGACGAAAGTGTCGCACACCTATCAGTTGGAATAAGGTGGAAGACTGAATTGTGATTGGTCCAAATATGCTTAGAGAGATGGAAGAACAAATGAGATTGATAAAGGAAAAATTAAAAGAAGTGGCGAACAAGCAAAAGAGTTATGCGGATAAGAATAGGACTTTCCGACAATTTTCAGTGGGGGACAGAGTCTTTTTGAGGGTCAAGCCTCATAAGGGTTCCATATCATTTGACAAATCATCCAAACTTGCTCCAAGATTTGTGGGTCCGTTTGAAGTATTGGAAGTGATCAACCCAGTTGCTTATAGACTTGCTATACCATACCTGCTCTCGCCTGAATCCATAATGTGTTTCATGTGTCTATGCTCAAACCATATTATCTTGACCCTACCCATATACTTGATTGGCATGCTTTACAGGTATAGGATCTAGGAGTGGTTACTGGTGGAGCCCACTCGAATTTTGGGATGGCGCAACATTAAGTTGCGTAATAAGGAGATCGTGCAATATAAGGTCCAGTGGGACCAATATTATGAGGATAGTGCCACATGGGAGAATGTTGAGGATATAGACCATTCATTTCCTCGTTTGACTACTTAGTTTGAAATGTTTTTATTTACTTCAATGTGATGCTTATTAGAATAGTGTGATACTTTGATTGCTTTAATGAGATACATTATTGTTTCGGTGTGTGTAATAAGACTTCAGGACGATGTCTCTTCCTAGTGGGGAAGGATGTCACATCTCGATCCTTACACTAGATTTAAAAAGAGGATGCCATCCACCTGCATATTTCCCAATTTCAAACTGGGAAAATTTTTAAGTTAAAAAGTTAAAACTAAAAATACGAAAAAACAAAGATAAATACTCCTGCTGTTGTTCTGAATAGGAGCAATAGATGCATATTCATGATTATCTAAAGCCAAATTCTGTCATTGAAAATACATAATATAAATATTTTAGTTTTTTAGATTTTTGACTGCTGTAATATTGAATGCTTGAGTCACTGTTTGAAAACAAGTTTTCCATGAGTACCTCTAAATAATGTTATTGTTGGAGAGAAGAAAGATGCTAGCGGAGGGGTCCTATGTTAGGGGTTACCACCCCCTTTTATTACTGCAGACGGTCCCCGTGGAGGATAAAAAGTTAAGGAACTGCAAATTTTTAAATATTAGCCTGAATTTTAGAAGCGCAAGCAGAATCTCAGCTGTTGCCATAGGTACATGGCTAAAATTTTGCAGTAAATGCAAATAAATTTTAAGAAGTTTATGTGCCAAATAGCAATTTACTTATGGCTTAATATTACTTATTTAATTTTCCGTCAAATTGTTATCCAGAATCCTTAAAAAGTGTCTGGTCTAGCAGAAGGAAAATAATTTTCATGCGACTGTTTAAAAACAATCAGTTTGAAATTTTTACTGAAAAAGTTAAAAATAGTTAAACCTTCACCCCATAGCCTCTACACCCATGCATAAAACAAGCTAAAAGGAAAACAATAATAGAATTAAATTTAGAAGTCTGACCTCCATATTGAGGCAGGCGTGTTCAAACATGTTGAGATTCATAGGATGAACAGCCACCAAATCATAGGTACGCAGCACAGGATTTTTAGGATTTACTGCAGCCGCTTGCAACATGCTCTCCACGCCCACTGTCACTCTGCTGTACTGCCTCATTTTTTCTCCCACGGGTAAACCTAAAACCTCCCTGTGAAACCTCACATTCTCTGCCAATGCCAGAGAAGCTTCCACCAGAGAAGAGAGTGGCAAGGGAGTTATTGTACAGCGATCTGTGTCCGCCATAATTCCCGACACAAAGCGGTTATAGGCTATCCCGCTGTAACCTAATTCCATTGCTTTCACTACCAGTTTTACCCTATTGTTCTTTGCAGGTTTTGCCCTGTTCTTTTCAATTGCTTCCTGTTCCACAGGAATGTTCAGGTCAAAGAAGGTCATCTTTTCACAACAGATTTAATTTCGCAACGTCTCAGGTAAAAGCGAGCTTTACAGAAACTCGGTACTTCGAAACACAGGGGTTTAAGATTGATTTTTGCAGGCAATGAAGGAAAGCGGCATCTCTGATTCTTTCAGTTCGTGTTTTTTATTTTGTTATAACCTTCCTAACAAAGCTTATCATAGCTAACTTTAGAATTACCTGCTATTTTCTTTGTCTATTCATCTTTAAATTTAATAAAAATGGTAGTAATCATTGATAAATATGGAATGGTTATATGTTTTTATTTAATTTTGTGTATAATTTGGAGAGTGTGTTTTTATATATTTTCATAATAATAAATGGTATATATATATACACACACTTACTTTATCTATATAGACATATATTTGGATGTTTTCACATTATCTATATATTTACTACATTTATCTATACACACGTTCTTATATAATCATTACCCATCTTGATTATGTCACCTTCTTGGCTTGGTGGTCAAGAGATACTTGTTGTCTATTGTTTTGATCATAATTATTGAACCACTATTTTGAATTGTAAATTCTTATATGAGTTAAAAGTTGAACAATGAGACTTGAATTAGGTTGCTCTCAAAATTTGATGGAACAAGTGGAGACTTGCAAAATCAACCTCACACTTATGGGTTTGTCCCTTTGTAAATTTCAAAATTTAAATTTAAGCCAACTCTTGCTAATTGTTTCTCTCTTAGGGCCAACTAAGTATAGATTTGCATGATTTATTGTTATGTGTTTGTATGTAAAGCCATTTGATGTGTTCATTTCCCCATCCAATATTTGAGAGCTACATTTGCATAGCATTGCATTTCACACTTCAATTGAGGCACTTAAAAGAATATAGATTTGCATAGGCATTCTCGGGAGCTTTTGCATGACTATGGCCTATTATTTTTTATCATTTCTCTCTTATTTTTCAAGGGTTGAGGTTGGAGAACATGTCCCCATGACATAACACCTACTCATTCTAAGTATTTTTAAAATCTTCAAGCTCTCAAATATTCAAAAGGTAAAAGAAGAAAAGGCACACCAAATACAATGAAGATGTTACACATCCCAAAATGTATCTCCAAAAATCTTTTTGCTTTAAGCAATAAATACAATTGTATCTTGTGCTATGAATGTACACATATGACAAAATAACATAAAGGGATATACATTGACAATATAATCTCATAAATACATCAATACATAGATAAGAATAGTACAACCTCCCAAAGATACAATAACTAATAGTACGAGTCACAACTACAAGATTCCTTAATAACATATATTGAGAAAATAGGCCAAAATGCCAACCTACCACAAATATAATAGTGATCTAATATTATAGTATAATATACAAGTGAAGACACTAATCCAATCCACAAGCAACTCCCTCCAAACTCCTATTGCATGTGAGGAAAGTATTTTAAACCTCCAAGTTGAAAGAACCCTATCCTCACCATCCATTAGTTTGTCTTGAAGTGTACAACTAGATAATCCAATAGTATGAAGTACAAAGAAATTTCCAATGATTATCTTCTTAGGTTTTTTTCTATTTCTATATAGCCAATTCTATAATCCATGCAACTTAACCAAACCATTCCACTTTTTAACACATGTCAACCACACCAAGAACATCATAATACAACATAGAAACATAACCAATACTTTACAACACATAATTAGAAACATTAAGACGCATATAGAATATAAAATACATACAAAACAATTTATTAACCTCTACATATTACGAGACCATAGTATGGCATTCTTAGATGTCTCATAACCTTGCTAAGATCCATTTCACAACTATGCAGTTAACTAACTACCTCACATAAGAATAAAGACCAACTATAACACCATACAACATTCTACCTTGACACTTGTAGTATTAGCTTGCCAGCTTATAAACTTGGCCAGATCTCTTCATTTAGGAGAATCTCCTAAGTTTAGTGATGAAAGGTATGTCACAATAAAATATAGACCTTCTGCCAATGAGAGTGTTAGAGCTAGTGTGGTGTGTCATACATATAGCAAGAAGATAAAGTTCAAGCATACTATTCAAACATAACTTAGAGCACAATGACATCTTGGGTGTTAAAACATGAAGTAGAGAATTTGATACAATGATTTATCATCCATGACAAGGATACCCAATTTCCTATACCTTTGAGTGATCAAGATACTCATAATACTTTAGATGTCGTAGAAGTATATGATTGAGTTCCCATTAGGCTTACTCGTGAACCACCTAGTATACCATATTGGTCACAACTTACTAATGAGATACAAACTCACCAAACCATGCCAGGATTCCATATAGACCAATCAATTTAATTTCATCATAATATATATCACAAACATTACATTGTATAGAAGTATACATTATTTATTGATAGTCAAAAATATTAGAAACATAGTCTTCAAGTCGAACAAGGCCTATACATAAAAGTGGGCTTCAAAAACTTAAAGGACATCAACATTGGGTAATGGGTGCACTCAATGGTAATTATATCCTTTTTTGGTACCATATTTAGTGGGCTTGACCTCCTCTATATCACCCTAAATGGTGCATTTGACCCTCTTCAGTAACTTGTTTAGTGGGTTTGTCCCACAATGGGTGCCCAAAGTGGGTGCATCTATCCCTAAGTGTGCATATTATTGATGCCAAAATTTGACAAGGTAACAGCCTTATGGGAAACTCAGTTAAAGGGGGGACCTATTGCGCTAAATTGAGTGACCTCTAAATTTTTAAAGAAGTTGGCTTCTTCTGTAACTGGGGTTGTGAATGAGAAAATGAAGTAGATATAAAAGTAAAAGATCTAACTAGGGCGATGCACCAAGATTTAGAAGTAAGGCATGATAAATGTATCTTTTGGATGCAATTTAAGGGCTCGTTCAACAATCTTCTATGTCCCGAAATAACAATCACCAAAGAGAAAGGACTGAATAATTCATTCCATAACATAAAATAATTTGCATAGCGATTTACTCAAAAGAAAGAGTCGGAGACATGGTCTTAAATCAACATTCTATTCAAATCATTAAAGTTGCAAACAAACTATTCAGTAACAACATAGTATAATATTTTCAAATAGTTAAGAAACAAAGAGGCCAAATTACAAGGACACAGTCTGTGAGTCTTTACAATTATCTAACAAAACAAGAGGCTTAGTGTCATCCTAATTCTTCTATAGGTATTCCGAACTAGATTTTGGTTGAAAGAAGCAGTATATATAGCCAAAGGCTTCCAACGCTTGAAAGCCTGTAACAGAAAAGATTCTCGATCATGAGCAATGATGTTCGTAGCAATGACTCATCACGGTCGTTGCAATAGAAAAGATTCTGAAGCATGAACACAGTCACCCGCTAGCCAAATGCATCCCCTCTAAATGATGGCGGTGGTCCCAGTGTTTGAAAAGCTAAAGCCCGAACAAGCACATGTTGCAGTCCCATAGAGTTAATTAGGACGTGTGGCAAGATAGTGGGGCTCAAACTCCATTCCATCCTTTATGTGAATGAAATGCCCACTTTGAGGACACATGGAGGAGCCCTCGGCATATTGGCACCATTGTGGGGCTTGCTTAAAAGTGTACTCGGGAGGAGGTGACATGGCATGCGGTCAAGGCCCAAAAGAGAAAGGAAGGGAAGTTCCCCTTCGATGAGCGATTGGATGACACATGGAAGTAGCGAGAAAAGTCTGTTCCAAAGGATGGTTGGAGGACTTCAAAAACATTGGGCATGGTTGGAAGCGAAGCAAAACAACAAAGCAACTCAAAGGGAGCATGGGATATATTTAATATCCACATATTTTGGTGACTATCAGGGGCATTTCACCTACGGAACGACGAACCCAAAAAAAATTGGTTCCATGACCAAAGCCTTATTCATCGAGCACTGGAGTCAAAGCCTGGAAAGAGCGGTTTGCAAGAGCAACCAGTCGACCTCGAAAGACGTTGATATGGGGTGCAGATTCTCATGCGCTTCGTGCAGATCGATTACCTCCTTAAAGGGTAGCATCATAGATATCCCAGACCTGGACTCAAGCTCAAAGAGCAGCCATGCGATCTGATGAGTGACACCTTCAATATCATCGGCAGTAGGAGGCTAGATGAAGCTTTGGAAAGCAGATAAATCCTACTTCTTCTCCTCAATTTTGGCTGCAATTTTCTCTGCGGTGGCCACCGAGTCATCAAAAAGAAACAGAGAGGGCAAGTGGGTTAGCTGGGAAAACTTTGCCCGCATGCTATCCATAGTTCAGCCTCATGTGACCGAACAACGTTGAGCATGGAGGGTGGCTTCATGGCAATGGATAAACTCCCTTGTGATCTTAGCGGCTGACCTCCAATTTTCAATACCTACACGCACTAGATCTTCATTTGACACTGTGTAAAGCCTATCTAGTAGCTTCTCCACTTCGGGAAAGTTTTCCCTTATGAATTGCGGGAATTGTTCCATCGCGCCACGAACTTCCCTGCTTAAATTTGTCACCTCCACCATAAACTAGAGTGTGGGTTGAAGAGTCGGAAATAAAGCCTTGACCCTTTCCTAGTAGGAAGCATATAGTTGTTGGGCTACTAAGCAGAGGTCTGAATGTGGAGCAGGAGTTTGAGCAACTTTCTCAAAGAGATTAATCTTTGCATCCTTCATCCCAATCTCTTGCGTCAGCCCTGTAATTTATTCAGTGGCAATGGAGAGTTTCTCCTACAAGGCTCTCTATGCGGAAAGCCACCTTTTTTCAGCCTGGCTTCGGGTCACAGACTCTTTTTCTAGGGAAAGCTTGATCTCCTAGATGTCTCTTTCAAACTAAGCATGTTGGCTAGCTATATTTGTCTCCTTTAATTGTACTGCTTGCTCCAACTAAGCATGCAATTGTTGCAACTCTTCATCCTTCTTATGAATCACCTTCTCTGCCTGGGCCAATCAGTCTTGTAACTCCTGACTCCTTCACTGCAGCTCAACCACTTGGTTGGATTATTGGGATTGGGACCTCTCGATCTCCTGTTGCATGCTAGCATCTTTTTCTTGTGTGCTTTGTGCTAAGCGTGCAAAGTTTGCCTCTCACACCTTATCCTTTGCCAATAGGACTTAAATTCTTTCTTTAACGGTCTTAAGCTAATCCTCTGCCTTCTTCAGCTTGCAACTAGATTTGAGAAAGTCAGTGGTCACTACCCATTGTGTTTCCTCCATGAGCTTGACTTTATCCTACAATCGGGCAACATGCAAGTCAAGTCCGACGATGTAGATGTCATAGTCATCGGGTTGCATTTCCCCCTGTAGTTTGGTGACGTTGGGATGCATGGTTGCGAAATGCAACGACTGTTGAGCCTCATTATAAATTGTCTGGACCTTGGGCTCTACTGGCTTCTTAGCATCATTTTCCCTTTGCTTCTAGAGTCTAAGAGCTCGAGCTTGCTTTGTTATATGACCCTATGACAAGAATTGAGTTAGCAATCTAATGCGTTCACCTGCAAAGGGTGCGCCAAGAGGGACGACGAAAGGGAATGAGAGGCAGGTGACTTCAGATGTTTTCTTCTTTAGAAGGGAAACCTTGAGTGGAGAGAAGGGAGGAATATTCCAAACTCCAGGTGATGAAGGTGTAGGAGGACTCATGGTAAATGGTGGTGGAAACGGAGATGCAACAGGGTCCATCTGCTGAAAAGGTTGAATCAAACTTGCCTCAACAGAGACAAAGGGGGCAACAGTTTCAGATGCCAAGGGGGCGGTAGCCATAGATGCGGACAAGGCAGCAAATGTGGATATTGACGGGGCTCTGACGAATGATAAAGTAACTCTTGGGGAAGTGAAGACCATATGTCTAATATGAGAGAATTGGGAGAAACCTCCTATAGCCATTGTAGCAGGGACAGAGAAAGCTAAGCTAACACTTGGAGCGATGGGTGACATACAGACAGTGGAAGAAATAAGAGACTGAGAGTCGAGAAGAGGGGGAGAGAAAGATACCTAAGCGGGAGATTTTGTCTTTGATCCCTAGCTCACCGCAGCCTCCTATGAACCTTCATCAGAAGTTGCATCAGTGCGTTGTCTTTTGCTTGGTGGAGAGCTCTCCACATCTACTACTTTTGTCGATTGTTGCATTCCTCTAGGATTTCTTACGGCCCAAGTTCGGGACTATGAAGACCCTGATTGTGAAATATTTATTCGCAGCCTTGTAGTAGCTACGCTAGCCGCATTCCTGTTTTCTTAACCTATTTCATCGGGCTCTCTCTTGGTTCCTTTTATTTTTGCTTCCCCTCATCAGAACATTGTGTGGCCACCTCAAGTTTGACCTCTTTTGCATCGATCACATCAGAATCAACATGCTCCCTGTTTCAAAGACTATCAAACTGATCATCGGTGTCAAAGACTGACAGGTCATGGAATGGGGCATGAAGGCACTTGATCTCCTGGCAATAAATCCAGAAAGCATTAATCTTTTCCATTTTCCAACCATATTCCCTCGTCAAACTATTGCAGAGGGTAGCACTCATGCGGAAATTTTCATTGACCTTCCCCCTAGGATGATAAAAACTGAGCCATGATGCCCTCTGATTCTCTATCGACATCTGAGCCAAGTCCACCCATAGTTTGCTCAAATCCTCCGGAGGGTTCCACTGTGCTTCCCAGTAAGGTCGAGGGTTGTGTTTTACCTTAATAAATGTGTCACCCAAATCATCCTCGGGGCTGTAGTCCCACTTATTGCAAATGAACACCAGCCCAAGGTGAGCCAGCTTTGCCTCTAGTAGCTTAGCCAATCTCTTCTTTACCATGACCACTGTACTATAGCTCAGCGGGCATTTGAAAAACCCTCTCTTTTTCTTTTTTCGATCAGAGCAAAAAGTCCAGTCAATACTAACCATTTGTCAAAACACTTCAAGAGCCAATACCCGATCGGTGACATTTGTTGGGAGTCGGATTGGCTCTTCTAAAAAGCCACGCACTCAGGCGCATGTGAAATTCTCCCCGAGGAACCAGTCACACCTGGGGAACAGGGCTTGCATCCAGCCAATTTGATTGGCCGAAAGGCGATAGTAGTCACCATCCACGCTCAAGTCACAAAAAATCAGAATCAAGAATTTCTCTGAAAATGTATAATAGTCATAGGTGGAAGAGAGGAAGGGAGTCCATACAGAAACCGGCTTTCGATGATTCTTCTCATCAAAAATTGATAATTCTATATTCTCCTTGAAGAGATCAGTGTTCTGATGCATAAACATATGGGCAAGGAGAGAAGGATATCTGAACTTACCGATAGTCTCAAACTCTACAATCTGCTTCAACATATCCTTGATAATCATGTCCGTGAAATCATACTAGAAAGGGTCGTGTTGTCTCCTTAGCTAAAAACCCAGACCCAACTTAGATTTGTGCACGATCATGTCATCATCAAAGCCATACACAAAAGCCATCATAGAGAAGGCATCTTGCAGGTCTGCTTGTTTGAAGTCAATGCAAAAATTTGGATCCCTTATCAACTATTGGCAATCCTAGGGTCTTCTGGTCTCCGTATTATAAAATTCTAGGGTGTTCCTTCTCCCTTTCCAGAACTTCGAGCCTTTTTACTAGTTGAATGGCTCCATTGGTAGTGTCCTAGTGCTATTCCTTGGAATGCACAACATGTCTCTAAGAGCATCCACAGATATTACAACTCTCATCTTTCTTCCCTCAATGGTGCCAGTTGTCGGATTGAAGCACTAAACGCTCTCAGAGACTATCTCTGGACAGTGGTGCACATAAGGGACTATATGTTGTGGAAGTCCATAGAGCCATTGCTTGAATGATAGTTGATGCTCGAAGGCTTTCTTCATTCTAGCTAAAGTTGCTTCTCTTAATCCCTTAGGGTTGGTCTTGAGGACGAGGTCATAAATGTTATCCCACTCTTCCTTTATCTAACTTGTGTCTTTGTGAGTCCTCTTCTGAGCTAGTCTAGTGCAAACCCAGGTCGGATTTTTTGGAATTCCAAGCGTAGCATAAGACTCATCCTAGAAAATATTAAACATGGGCATTGCGAGCATTGCATCAACCAAGCTTCGAGATGTCTCGCCTGGTTCATCCATCTGCGGGTTTTGAGCTACTTCAGGGGCAATGGATTCCATTTGCGTTCAAAATCCTGCAATTTCTTACACGCTCCTTAGCAATTCTACACATCAAAAATTCTCTGCATTGATTGTGTATTCAAGAGCTTTCTTCTTTGTTTTATTAGCCACATGCAATACTTAGCTTTTTCTTCTTTCGAGTGACAGACGAAGGTTACTTTTTCTGTATTAAATTCAACATGTACCACCAGCTTTCTTTCCCATGCGAAATAAATTACTTTCTTTTTTGAAAAGACAAGAATTCATAATTACCTCAAGTACTTACAACCCATGGCACGATTTCCCTTGGAAATTGAGTCAGTGATTTTAGGGTATGTAGACTCCTCACAAGCTTAGCATTTAATATATTGAAAATAAAGATTAGGCCTAGATTCGATAAGTGTTTCAAAAGATACGAGCTCTACCTTGGTATGCTCAGCACGCACGCAGCGTGACACCTCAACACTCAACCGTATAGATGCTTGCTTAGAGGTGCCACCAACTTGAGCTAATTAATTAGCTCTCCTTAATTTTGCACGCGGCGAGTCATACGCAACATACACAAATGGGTGGGATTTTCCAGTTGTCTTTTGGATGTGATTTTTTGAGTTAACACTTGATTGGCCTCATGCTTAGCATGCAGGTATCTTAGAATTTTTTTATAAATAGGCCCCTAGATAGTTGTAGAATCACACTTAGCAATTGGTAGCACTAGCATTAGTACTAGCAATTGGGTATTATTAGCAGTAGCTTCTAGGTAACATTAGCAGTAGCATAGCAAAGTATCAATAGACAACACGAATACTCCTCTTAGGCTTACCATCACTAAAGAAAAACTTCCTTCTTGGGTGAGGTATCAAATAGGAGATTGATGAGAATGACGAAGAACAACCATTCTCTGACAATTATAGCAATAAAATGGGTCTTAGGTCGGGATTACATGGAATATGAGGATAAATATAGAGTGAACACTGACATATGCTCACATTTCGTGGCCTCTTTGCTTGATATCCAAGTTCCAAAGCCGATGATTCTCCACCTGACGTTGGAGATCTTCCCGAAGCGATACCTCATGGCTCTTGGAGAAATTATGGCAAACGCAGTCTACGACCTGGGCTTACCCACTACAAGTGACCTCTGGAAGCATATCGAGGAAGACGTTGTGGTGCCATGGGTGTCATTTCTTAATGGTTTCCACCTTCAAGCGTAGGTTGAGCACTTTCAAAAGGTTACCTGCGCATGCCATTTCCTGTTGCGTGTTTACAACATAGTACTATTCTATGATGTAGAATGGTACACTGATTTGAGGAATCTAGTATTCCCACTGCCTCTCGCGGTTGTTGATGCCATCCCGACTCCTATGAATGAAGATGTTTTCATTTCTGTTGTTTCTGCTCCTACACCCATGGATGAAGATATTCCTACCGTTGCCTCCAACTGAAATACCACCTCCTTCCTTCTTTATTTTTGTATATAAGCCTGGAAAAAGGATTCCTTCGTATATAGCTGCTATATATATATATATATATATATATATATATATATATATACACTTTAAAATATGGCCTCAAAGCCATTTTGAACTTTGTAAAATCAAAGCATATCATACTTTCGAAATGAAAACAACCTTTTATATTATTTCGTCTCTTTTCTTTTCTACTATCATCTGTTATGGCTCATTTCCTGCTTCATTGGATATTTCCTATCCTTTTTTCTTTATGGTTTATTCTCTGCATCATAATGTTAATTTCTGTTGCATCATGGATTAAAAAGATCAGTCGAACAAAAGAGAACTTAAAGGAAAATAACTACAGTAATTACATATTTACATGGTAGAAATGTCTAAGCTCAATGGAACAATTTAAGGTGGATTTCGTTAACAGGAATCCCTAGCGGTTCTTTTTCCATATTTTCCAATTCAAATGCATTATGTTGCTTGCACTGAATTATCCTAAATGGACCCAACCACAGGCTGTCAAATTTTTCGTGCCGACCAGGTTTTACTGTCCGCTCATTAAATTTTAACACTAAGTCCCCACATTTCAAACCTTGGTCTGAAGCTTTCTTGTCAAACCACATTTTTACCACGATTTGGCAGTTGTTCATGGCCGATAGGGCCTTTTCTCTTTTCTCTTTCAATTCCATTAATTCGGCCAACCGGACCTCCATAACCCCGTTTTCCTCAATCTCTAGAGTTTTAAGCAATTGTAGTGTCAAGATCTCTATGGAGATAGGCAATAATGCTTCTTTACTGTACACCAATTCATACGACGAGGTCTTGAGAACCTGTTTCGGAGTTATGCGATCCACCCAAAGCGCCAACCAAAGACTTTTATGCCACTCTCTTTGATGCTTCAACCCGATTCTTTTGATACGTTGAACTAAATTTTTATTAGTTGACTCTGCCAAGCCATTACCCTGCGGGTAGTAGTTTGACGATGTTTTTAGGAAAATGTCATGCATGAATGTGAGTTGACATACTTAGAGCCTAGGAAAGCTCTAGAATTATCGAAGATGATGGTTTTAGGAGGGTCGAATCTCGTTACGATCTCTTCAAGAAATTTTACTATCTTTGCCTTTGTTGCATTCTTCAGGGGCATGGCTTCAATCAATCTTGTGAAGTAGTTTGTGGCCATTAGAATCCACTTATGTCCAGTGCTGGAGGTAGGATTGATCATTCCAATGAAGTGAAGGTCCCACTGCATAAATGCCTCATCAACCACTATTGGGTTCAGGGGCATTGCAAAATTCTTTCTTCTTCCAGGAAAGAATTGGCATTCTTTGCAAGCTTTAACCAATGAATAGGACTCATTGAATAGCGTCAACCAAAAATACCCGACGCACATGATTTTGATGGCAGTGTTCTTAGCAAAGAAGTGTCCACCCACAGTGCTATTGTGGAAAGTGTCGAGGATTATTTTAGCCTATTTCGTGGTGCACACCGCAACAAAACATCATTGAAGTTTCTCTTGAATAAGATCCCTTTGATGAGTGCATACCGATTGTTGGGAAATTATGCCTCAACTTTCTGGATCCCTTTCAGACTTGGGCATTTTCTCCATGTTTCTGGCCTTTACCGCCATACCGCTGCAAGCTCTCCTTGGTGGCACGGTTGAGCGGTTTATCACTTTGCCATGAGCCACCCTGCTTGGTCTAGCGGTGTTACCGCATTACCGCGATGGTCTTCTTTGGGTCTAGCGGTGGCACAGTGAGCAGCGACAATTGGCATGGCTAATACCTCCTTATCACAGGGGTTGCTCGAAGGTGGCGCAGTAGCATGGTTGGCGGTGCGCTGGTAGAGCGAAGTCCTACCTCCTTACCGCGGGGTATGTGTCTAGCGGTGGAGGTAGCACGATGAGCGGCGCAGGAGTGGTTGCTGGCGGATGAAGGGCAGTGTTTGGCAGTTACCGCCTTACCATGGGCGATGAGAAGTCTCACCGTGGTGGCCACGGTAAGACCGGTGACAGTCTACCAGGGTGGTCAACGTCTTACCGCGGGTTGGCCTGGCGGTCTCCATGGTAGTGCGGGTGTGACCATAGCAGTCTGCTTGGCGGTCACCACCCTGCTACAAGGTGGCCTGGTGGCCCCCGTGGTAGCACAGTTGACCGTCAGCGGTCTGGGTTGGTGATCATCACTTTGCCGTGGTTGTCTAGAGGTCAAGGCTCGGTAGCGTGAGGTGACCAGAGACTGAGCTCGGATGGGCTCACTGCCACACCGTGGGGTGGCTCGTTGAGCTCGGCGGTAGCGCGAAAAGGCTGAGATCGGGTCGACATGGGCTCACCGCCATACCGCGGTGTATGTTTGGACTCAGAGCAATAGCACAAGGGAAGCCAGTTTGAGCTTGGAGCTCGGTCTACCGAGTTTGACCGAGCTTGACTCAGAGTCAAAGCAATGAACGAATGCAAAGATGACACATGGAAAGATCTTCAAGATCTGATTGGCCGTAAGTTTATTTTTTGATTGTGATAGGCTGTATTATTAGAATGGAGATTGATGGACATGTTTCTACAACCGATTTAATGTTGCGTCGCTTGATGCATTTGTAGAAAGACGGTGCACGTTATCAGGGAATAATGAAATCTTGTAGGTAGGATAATTAATTATCTTGATGACTGTTGATTGCTTGAACGAGTAAAACAGGTAGGCACACGGTTAGAGATTATAAAGAAATCTCGTGTGCAAGATCAACGGTGATGAGCGAAGAGTGAGAGGATGAGAGTATTCAAGTGGTCTTTACCGTGAACACTTATTCCCTCAATTTTGAGAAGATGTGAACCTAAGATGCCTAGAGGTTGGGCTGGCCATGAGGCTGGCTGTGACAGTCAAATGAGGAGCTAAAGGGAATCTACATAGTATGTCATTTGAAGACATTATAACTGTGTGAAGATTATGTATTCTTGTGTTGCCTATATTTCTCTAGATGGACAAGATGTAATCTTCTGAGGAGCATAACTCTGTGTTTGTATTATAACTGTTTTTGTTACTGAATAATACAAGTGAACTGAGTGTTTTGGAGGGTGGGGTTTTTTACCCAAAAGGGTTTTCCCCATGTAAATTTGTATGTCCACATGTTTGTCTTTCATGGTTGTCTGATTCAATTTCTTGAATCTATGCTTGTGTTGAATCTGTTATAAGTTATACATTTACTTTTCTCAGAAAGATCAATGGGGGATCCACTGTGCCTGTTTCCGCTTTATGGCATAGTTTGTGTCTTTGATGTGATTTGAAGAAATGAAAATCACTAAGGCACTGCTGTCTTAGACGTCCATTCTACGATGATAGACCCATCTCGTATCCCAAACAAGTGGTATCAAAGTTAGTTAAGGGAGGTCAAGGCTTGATGATACCAACAAGTGGTGTCAAAGCCTTCACTTGGTTATTGAAGTTCTGGGCATTTCTCTTGTGAAGATTTCTTAGCCTGGCAAGCTTGAGGAAATTTGGAGGAATCTATTGTTGTTTGATCCTTCGATGAGTGGAAGTTCCTAATTCTTTGATTCAACATGCAGCTTGAAAAATGTTGGAGAAGACTGGAGTTGATCATATTGTGGCAATGTGGTCTGAAGCTCCTAGTTGGCAGCAAATGATCCTGACGCAAGGGGCGTGAGGTATGCTTATGGTTGTGTTGCAGTAGTGCATGGTTTCATACTAGGTGTCTATGTGAGAGGCTCCCTGGTGGTATGGAGTTGCTTGTGTTATTGTTCAGCCATGGAGTATTGTGCTTGTGTTGGGTTTTATGACTTAGCACTGAAGGCGGTTTCTCTGTTGCCCTGGTTGCATGAAGGCTATGAAGTTGATCGTGGGTGGTATGTAACTTCTGTATAGCCTGGCTCTCTCGTATGCTTATGCATATTTGTGGTTTTGGAACTGGTCTGAAATGGACCTGTTGTTCCTACTTACCTATATCTTGCACTCGCATGTTTCAGATTCATGTCTTTGGCTCTGAAGGTTTTTGGTAGATTTTCCTAAAAAGTCTATGATGAAAATTCATGTTTTTCATTGTTCTGGTTAACTGTGATGGTTGTGTGTAGACTCCCGAGTCGTCCAGATGATTAGTGAATAGGGACATGCATGGGTGTTTTATAAACACTGTGGTTTTGCAGGTTTTACATGGTCAAGAAAAAACTTGTGGTTTGTGGAGCTGTTGTCCAACTATTTTTTCTAGACCCTGGCTTCTCGGGTGTGACTGGATGATATAGTTGTAGTTTGACATGTTATGAGGAGGTGTGATGTCTTCTCTGCATGGGAATGTTGGTATGTGTTTTTCATTCAACATTCTTGTGGTGTTTGCTTTGTTGGTTTCCTAGACTATGGTCCTTGAGTTATGGACATGATTGGTAAATCGGATATGTTGTTGATCTAGTGTTTGAGTCATGTTTGTTTGCTTTGGCTATTCTCTTTGATGATCTTAGTTTTGCAGTTTCTAGTGCGATGATAGATTTGCAGGTTTCATTGGTTGCATCCACGAGTTGTGCAATGTTGTGGGTTGTCCTTACCTACATGTTTGTTGTGAGACAACTCAGAAGTGGACTGTCAATATTCACGAGGTTGTAACAGTGTGGTGCAGATCTGTTAGTTGACCTTATCTATGGTCACTTGTGCATTGGCATGGTTGTTTTGAGATGAGAGGAGGGATGGCGATTGAGTACCTAAATAGTCGGTTATGGACCAGTAGCATGTGAATCACGATGTCATGGAGAGCTTGGTACACTAGCCTGTGTAAGCTTTTGACAGTGATGGTGTGGTCTGTGTGATCTGGTAATCTTGGTGTTGTTCAATGTTATTGTCCAATAGACATGTTGTTGGTTGTACCTGGAGGTTGTTTGGATCAGCAGGTGGTCGATCATGGTGCTTGGAAAGCTCGGTGTCACTATTCAGTGGGAGCTTTGGCAGTGAGTGTGGATTCATCATTTGGTGATGAATGATCTTCTTTGGTGTTGCAGATGCTTCTGGTGGGACTCTTAGATCCTATTGTTGTAGAAGAGTTCTTTTGCATTTGCATGGTCACTATTTCAAGATGTGCATCATCTTGGAGCCATGGAGGACATTGGTAGTCTTTGGCTGAGATGTTGGTGGTGCTTGACAAGTGATGTTGGTTTAGAGTTTGTTTGCTTGATGTCATGTGTACTCTTGCATGTGCATTAGAGTTTTGGCATGTTGCTTTTCTCTTGAGACCATGGATAGTTCACTTGAAGCATGGTATCTCCTAAGGGGGATCTTTAAGATCATGGTTTCATGATAAGTTCTTGTTCCTAGGTTTTGGAGCTTTGACAGTTGTCTGGAGGTTCTCTATGTTTTGATTACTTTGGTCATATGCTGGATGACTTCATGTTAAGTGCAGTAATGCAGATTGGAGTTAGCATGAAATGATCTGTTGTTGGGTTCATGGATGCATGGAGAATAAGGTGAGGCAGGAATTCTTTCAAGAATGTTGTTGTTTACAGTTGATAGTCTGAGTAGCCTACACCTTGGTTGAACGCGAGTTCAACAAAGACCAGTGAGGAGAATGCTCTTGGGTAAGTCACGGTGGCTTGTATATCTTGGAGGAGCATCTTTTTTCTTCTTGGTCTACTCAGTAGTGATGTTCTTTTGGAAGAAGATCATTCTTGACACAGCTGGCATTTAGAAGTGTATGTAGGAGGATGCTACATGTTATGATTTTTTTTCCTCTCCATTTTGGTTTCTCTTCCTGAATGTTCATATGACTTTAGATGTACGTGGAGCCGTGGGTGTTTCCTTCTTTAGTCAGATATGGAACCTTGGAAGAATGTGGAAGATTGTTGAGAGAAAAGTTTCTTGCAGCAAGTCGTTGCAGGTTGTGCATATCGGTGTGGATGTTCCTTGGAACTACATGGTTACATTTTTCTATGTGCAGAGGTTCGTAGACTGGTTATGCCTTTAATCTTTCAGATCTGGCATTACCCTTGCAGTGGGAGTACCTGGACGTGTTTGGTATTTTGACTGGTTGGCACATGGTGCTCATATTCTACTGTTGATGGGTTGGTTGTCCTACTGGCATGAGTTTACTGATGTGCATACATTTTGAGGTATGGGTGATTGGATGTAATAGCATGAGTTGTGGGTGTTGGTTTTTAGTCGCATGGGTTTCATCAGTTGGATGAGGGCAGTTAGTTTTGTGGTTGTTGTTCTAGCTGTTTGGTTTATCTTGTTCTAAAGAATGGTTCTCATTTTGTGTTCGTGTTTGAAGTTCTTTGTTGCTGCTGTTGTGGTGCCTTTGTCGCTTGAAGGATTTGATGCTTGTGTTTTGAAGACTGGTGCATATACGCCTTGGCTTGTTCCTCTTTCTTGTGTTGGATGTTTAGAGCAGTTACTTGAGATGGTGGACATTTCAGATGTCATTGCAGGTGTCTTGATTGGAACGTGAAAGTGTTGTGATGGTCCTTGTTCGCGTTTTGGAGGAAGCCTGAAAGTCTTCATCAAGTGGGAGATTGTTGGGAAATTATGCCTCAACTTTCTAGATCCCTTTCGGACTTGGGCATTTTATCCATGTTTCTTGCCTTTATCGCCATACCGGTGCAAGCTCTCCTTGGTGGCACAGTTGAGTGTTTTACCGCTTTACCACAGGCCACCCTGCTTGGTCTGGTGGTGTTACCGCATTACCACGACGGTCTTCTTTGAGTCTGGCAGAGGCACGGTGAGCAGCGACAGTTGGCGTGGATGTTACCTCCTTATCATAGGGGTTGCTCGGAGGTGGCGTGGTAGCATGGTTGGCGGCGCGTTGGCAAAGCAAAGTCCTACCTCCTTACCACGGGGTCTCTGTCTGGCGATGGAGGTAGCACGGTGAGCGGCGCAGGAGTGGATGCTGGCGAATGAAGGGCAGTGTGTGGCAATTACCACCTTACCATGGGCAGTGAGAAGTCTCACTACGGTGGCCATGGTAAGACCGTTGGCGGTCTGCTAGGGTGGTCACCATCTTACCGTGGGTTGGCCTAGCGGTCTCCACAGTAGTGCGGGTGTGCTTGGTGGTCACCGCCCTGCCGCGGCGAGGCCTGGCGGCTCCCGCAGTAGCACGGTTAACCGTTAGCGGTTTGAGTTGGCGGTCATCGCCTTATTGTGGTTGTTTGGCGGTCAGGGCCCGATAGCACGGGGTGGCCAGAGACTAAGCTCAGATGCGCTCACTGCCACACCGCAGGGTGGCTCGTTGAGCTCGGCGATAGCACGGAAAGGTTGAGATCAAGTCGACATTGGCTCACCGCCACACCACAGTGTATGTTTGGACTCGGAGCGGTAGCGAGGGGGAAGCCAGTTTGATCTCAAAGATCGGTCGACCGAGTTTTACCGAGCTTGACTTAGAGTCAGAGCAGTGAACGAATGCGAAGGTGACACGTGGAAAGATCTTCAAGATCTGATTGGCCGTAAGTTTATTTTCTGATTGCGATAGGCTGCATTATTTGAATGGAGGTTGACAAACATGTTTCTGCAACTGATTTAATGTTGCGCGGATCGATGCATTTGTAGAAAGACGGTGGACATTATCAGGGAATGATGAAAGCTTGCAGGTAGGATAATTAATTATCCTGATGATTGTTGATTGCTTAAACGGGTAGAACAGGTAGGCACAATGTTAGAGATTATAAAGTAATCTCGTGTGCAAGATCAATGGTGATGAGCAAATAGTGAGAGGCTGAGAGTGTTCGAGTGGTCTTTACCGTGAACACTTAGTCTCTCAGTTCTGAGAAGATGTGAACCTAAGATGCGTAGAGGTCGGGCTAGCCATGAGGCTGGCTGTGACAGTCAACTAAGGAGCTGAAGGGAATCTACATAGTATGTCATTTGAAGACATTGTAACTATGTGAAGATTCTATATTTTTGTGTTGCTTATATTTCTCTAGATGGACAAGATGTAATCTTCTGAGGAGCATAGCTCTGTGTTTGTATTGTAACCTTTTTTGTTACTGAATAATAAAAGTGAGTTGAGTGTTTTGGAGGGTGGGGTTTTTTACCCGAAAGGGTTTTCCCCACGTAAATCTGTGTGTCCACATGTTTGTCTTTCATGGTTGTCTGATTCAGTTTCTTGAATCTATGCTTGTGTTGAATATGTTATAAGTTATGCATTTACTTTTCTCAAAAAGATCAATGGGGGATCCACTGTGCATGTTTCCGCTTTATGGCATAGTTTATGTCTTTGATGTGATTTGAAGAAATGAAAATCACTAAGGCATTATTGTCTTAGACGTTCGTTCTATGATGACAAACCCATCTCGTATCCCCAACACCCTCTAATCTGCAGTCAATAGAATCTTCTCTTTTGAGACGGAAGGTCGGGTGAATATTTTCCCATGTGCATGAATCTTACTCTATCCACTAGCCAGCAACCTTTCACTCCTGACTCATTCATTAGAACTACCTCTGATTGTTCTTCTTCAGTTTTGACCTCTTCATCATGTGCCAAATATTCGTACAGTCCTCTTCCTTGGACGGTCTTTGTAGGCTTGACCTCAATGTCATATTCAAGGATCTTGGTGATCTAGTTATCCCTATTTTCGATGATTTCTCCTTCCATGATGTATTCATGTACATTGGAATGCGTGACATAAACAACAACCTTGTTGCAAGATATTAGGTTTCAAAACTTCTTGAGTCCCTTAACTATTATGAAAGCTTTCCTCTTAATGAAGTTGTAGTTTGTCTCATATTCCTTCAAGGTCCAGGAATGAAATTCTATCGGATGCTCTCCCTTTCCTTCATCGTCTTTCTGAGTTAAGACAATAGCAATTCTTGACCTACTATTGAATACATACATTGTGAAGTCCCTTGATAAGTATGGGTTAACCAGTACAGGAGCTGAGGAAATAGCATCCTTAACCTTCTCAAAGGCTTCTCTGGATTCTTTAGTCCATTTGAATGTCTGATCCTTTTTCATCATCAGGGTGATTGGCCTAATTATTCCTACAAAATCATAAATAATTTTTCTTACAAAGTTGACCTTTCCTAAGAAAGATTGGACACCTTTCTTGTTGACCAAAAGGGGTAGCTCTTTGATTGCTTTCACTCGATCGAGATCAATTGAAATTCCTTTTTTGGACACTACGTGTCCCAATAGCTTGCCTTGCGGCACCCCAAAAACACATTTTTTTGGGTTTAGGGAGACCCCAAACACTGAGCAATTTTTAAAAACCATCTCAAGGTGATCGAAATGATCATCCTTATGTTTGGAGAAAATAGTGAGATCATCCAAATAGATCAAGATAATCTTGTCAATCAATTCGCTGAAAGTGATATCCATGCCCCGCTGGAAGGTGGCTTCTGCATTCGAGAGGCCGAAAGACATCTTAGCATATGCGAACATTCCCCACTTGGTAGTGAACATAGTCTTGTGTTGATCTTCTTCTTTAACTCAAATCTAATTGTATCCCGAAATGCCATCCAAAAGAGAAAACATCTTTGAACCTGCTACATTTTGCAAGATTGATTCCATGGAGGGCAATGGGTAATGATCCTTTTGCGATGCCCAGTTTAGGGTACGAAAGTCAACACATAGGAAGATATCTCCATTCTACTTTCAGACCAGGACCAAGTTGGATACCCATGTGTTATGCTAGATTGAGAAGACAATCCATGACTGGATTAGCTTTGTTAACTCTTGTGCCATTAGCGCTTCAATCTTGGGATTCATTGGCCTCTATTTTTGGTGAACTGGTTTTGCCCCTTCTTTCAGCTCTATTGTATGTTGGATGAATTCGGGATCATATCCCTTGAGGTCATCATATAACCAGGCCACCACTCCTTCATATTTTTCACAAAAGTTGATGAGTCTTTCTTTGTCATGGTGGGGGACATCCTTCCCAACTTTGAGCTTTCTTCCATCTCTGATTTGAAGGTCTGCATAATTTCCTTGGTTTGCTACAAACTTCCTCTTATCATTTCTTGCATCGTCAAAATCAAATAGGTTTTCAAGAGTGACCAAACCCTTTGGAAGCTTATTGGACCTTAGTTGAACGATTTGTTTGTCGTAAGCTTCTGCAATTTTTGTTTGTAGTTGATTGGAAAACTCCCCGGAGTGCTGGATGAGCGAGGCAATGTGTTCATCACTTTCAAATACTTGCCATCTTTCTTCATTAGCTGGGATTTCCGATCAGATAATCACCCATACAGAATGCACATTATCCACTAGATCAGAAATAGGGAAAAATTGAGCTCGGATTGTAGTCATGCGATTAGCAGCCGCATTTTGTTCTTGGGGAACAATTTGGATATTGAAAGCCTCAAAGCTCTCAATTAGGTCCCAAACTCTGTGTCAATAGGATCTTATACAGACATTATTTATTGTAATGATACCCCGAACTTGATTGATGATTAGTTCGAAATCTCTGAACACCATTATTTGCTTGATTCCCATTCGTTCCGCTAGGCTTAAACCTTGCACAAGGCCCTCATATTCTGCTTCGTTGTTTGAACAAGAAAAATGGAATTGGAAAGACCTAAGTGTCTTTTCCTTGCTTGGGGATGTCAGGCATATCCTAGATCCTGCATTGACCTTGCATCTAGCACCATCAAAGTGTAGTGTCCATAGCTCTGTGGCCAAAAGGCCTTTGGGCTCTTTAGTCAACTTCGGGATGGCTTGGTCTTCCTCATAAATGACATAAGTCCCTAGTCTAGTGGCATGATAATTGAAGAAGGGATCTTTATCAATGAACTCACTCAATAGAACCTCCTCTTGATCAGACTGATCTCCGATGATTTCCTCATCTTCTAGAAGCTCAATGTAGTACATCTCCTCCTTAGTGATGGAGGTGTGAGCAGGTTCAAAGACTATCTTAGCCTCATCTGCAACATGTTCCGAATGCAAAGTTTTGGACACTAGCTTCATTTTGGCTCCATGTTTGGTCCTTACAATTAGGTGCGACCAATCTAAAGTAAGGTATCCACCCAGTTTAGAAGTGAATTCCCTGGACAAGCAGAAATTGAACATGGGAGGAACATCAATGATCATGGTATCCTGCTTGATCGTGATACTAGGGCAACCAAACCGAGTTAATAGAAGGTCCTTAATGATACCCATAGTATTAACCATATTCCCATCTAATTGCATAACCCCTTTATTCAAAGGTTCATAGCTAAGTCCTAAGGCTTCAACTATTTTCTTGGGCATGACTATGGGGCTAGTACTAGAGTCAATCATGGATTTATGCAGCAATTTCTTACCTACAATAAGGGTCAAGAAAAATGGCTTCAATTTTGGTTTATCCTTGTTGACTTTGATTGAGGATTCCTCCTCTTTGTTGTTGTTATGCCTTGCATAACCACCCCATCTTTTGCCTTGGTCAAAATGGGTCCCCCTTTGTTTGTTTTTATCCTTTGTTGTTTTCAAACAAAGTTTGAATTCTTTTGTTTCCAACACTTTGTTTTTCTTGGTTTAGTTTGTCAGAACTGAAACCAGAACCAAATCGGGTTGTGAAACTTCCTTCAAAACTCTTTCTAATTCCCATCTTGACAACCTTTCTTTTTAAACCTTTTGTTTTGTCTTTGTCGGAGCCAGAACCAAAGTGGAAGTTAAGTCGGTATTTATTCAAAATTGCAAAATCAAAATTCATTCTGTCTCCACCTCTGCTTTTTGAACTTTTGGTTTTAGATTAAGTCCTTGCGTTAAGTCTTATTATTTCGGTCTTTTTATTTTACTTTTGTGTTGGGTTTTGTTTTATGCTTTGTTGGCGGACCCGGACCTGGAACGGGAATGAAGTTGTGAAATTCCTTAAGTTTCCAAATCAGTTTCCATTCCGATTCTGCTCCCGTCGTTTCTTGGTCGTTGACTTTTTACTGAAGTCGCACTGCAGTGAAGTGTTTGTTCTTCTCCAGTTCTGACTCCACCTAACTACATTTAATGCGTTAATGACAACTGCCATGCATAGGTAGAAACTTTGAGTTTTACCTTGATTAGGGATTAAACGGTTGATTATTATCATTGTTAAGAAATCAAAGAGCGAAGTAGAGCAGCAATGGAGTTCTTCTGAGTGAACCGATTGAAAGAGGAAGAGATAATTACTTGTAGATTTCTTCAGAAGGTTTGCCAAGTTTTGCGTTCGAGGTAGGGTTCCTATTCTCATTTTTCTTTTATTTTGTTTTCGTGTTTTTCTCTTCATGTTCGATCGTCTTTGCTTTAGGCAGGTTCATGTTTCTCAGTAGGTTTGCATGTTTTTTTTTCTTTCTTTCTTTGTTGTTCTTGATTTCATTTGGTGCTTTTGTTTCTAGTTTTCAGCAAGTTAGGGCATGGTTGTGTTCATGTTTTGTCGTGATCACGTCGTACTACGTTACGTTTTAAACACGTAGATTTAATTAGGGTTCGTCAGTAAGATAGATTAAATTCAAGTTTTTACAATGAGGTAGATTAAATCTAGGTTTTATAGTGAGTTAGGGTTTGTGAGATCTTGTTTTTTTAGGATTTTTATTACGCATTCGTCTGGTTAAAATAGAGGAGTTAAATTCGTGCCCTAGTTTTTATATTGCGTTTTCTAGATTAGGGTTTTATGCATTTCTGTGATCGTGTTTAAAATGATTAAATATGATGCCCTAAAATACAGTCGCCCCAACGGTCATATGGGCATGGTCCTTTCATGATATATTTTAAGCCTCATTTTGTCTAATATGACCTCAGTCTTTAATCATGAAGTTATGCATTAAATTTTTAAAATCGTCGATGACGTCATGGTCAACATAGGTAGAAGCAGGATCGGAATTGATTTAAATTTTTTGATATGTTTTATGACTAGTGTTAATTCCATTTTCCATCTCGCCTTCGACTCCGTTTATAGTAACAAGCTTTATTTCGAGATAATGTCAACCTTGTCGGAAGCGGAAGCGAAACTGAAATAGAATATGAAAATAGAAAATCTAAAGGAAACCGAATCAGTTTCCATTCTGATTCTGATTTCGATCACTATTCCATTTCCGACTCCGAGCCTGCTTCTTGTTAGTACAATATCAATAGCAGCTTTTGCTCTGAGCTCGGTAGTATGCTAAAAGAGGATTGTTTAAGATGTTTGTTGCCTGGTTCCGCCTCTGATGTATGTTTGAAAGGTATGATTTTAAGACATATTTTGAGATGTTATTCAAAGATCTAACTAGGGGTTTTGTTGTAGGAAAGTTGAAGGATGTCGGGAACATAAGGGGAAGTTGTCCAAAGGAACCGACCTGCAGGAACATCAAAGGCAGTAGCTAAACCCAATAAGATCAAGCTAGAACAGTTACCTTATACCTTGAAGTATAACCACAGGAGTCCTGTTGTCATAGCAAGGAAAGTAGAATCAAATTGGTCAGACATCACCGACACAAATTTGGGCCAATACAATTTTGAGGAGCTGTATTCAGAAACCTTTGCTCAAGATATAACAGGGAGGACACAAAGAATTGTTGATTCCAGTTTGGCTCATATCGCCCTATTTCCTTTATCAATCCAATGCCCGGAGTTAATCATGACAGTAGCTAGTGCCTACAATCTTGCTACAAGGCAATGCATGGATTCACAAGATAATGTAATTATTGATCTCACTCCTTAGATGTTTCAAAGTATATTTAGTGTCTCGGATCCCAAGAACTTGGTGTAGTTAAATGAGGTAGATGCCCTAGAGAAATATAGGAAATATAAGGAATCCAACAAGTCTCACTTGAACAAAAAGTGGTTAAAAACAGAGAGGAAGTCTCTAACCAAGCTTGTAGACCAACCAAAGAGGGAAGATTTCTACGAGGTATCAGATTTAATAATGATGTTGTCTAGGGCTTTTGGGAAGAGAGATTCCTTTCATTTCAAGGAGTGGATGTTTCCCTTCATCCAGATAATCTTAAATGGCACCCAACAATTTGATTGGCCGATGATTGTATCAGATGCCATTCATGATCAATTGACCAACATTAGGGAGACTATTTGCTTTTTCATGACTTCTTACATTGTGTATGCAGCAGCAAGATTAGGTATTTTCCCGGGTCTGAACAAAGTAGGGATAATGGGAGTGTTAGATGGACAAAAGAAGGTGTGGGAGCATTATGACCAACTGTCCCTACAGGTTGTTGAGACTCAATTCAGAAGGGTTAATGATGCATTCATATATGTGATCATTAACCAACTCAACGGAGATGCAGGGTACAGACTGAGCCAAGAGGCCATGGCATTTATCACTGAATGGGGATGTCGGTACATTCAATACCCCAAGTTCACATACTTCAGGCTAACTGGTTTTGAAGGTCATCCACATTTGTTGCCTAGATGTTGCAATAATAGGATAGTGTTAATGAAATTTGTATATCAAGCTCTTGGGGTTAACGCCCGATTTGGATTAAAACATAAGATAGGATATCACAAATTCCCTATGAAGTTGGGTGAGTATAGCTGTCGGCATTTGGTAGGAGAAAAAGTGGTGTGTAGCGAATTGATACAATTGAAGTTAGGTTTATATACAGCTCAGAAGCATTTTGACCCTAAGAGTAAAATGAATGCCTTGCTGCCTTCTGTGTTTGATAAACATTTTAATTTATTAGAAGATTTTTGGAGTGACCGACAGGATGAGTACGGTTTGAGAAAGAAGAAACCTTGGTGGATGATGGAGTTGTATTGGATGATGGAGTTGTATTGGATCCATCTTATGAAGCTTTAAACATTGGAACTAAAAGTCTGAATCCAATTAACTGGAACAGTGAGGAAACCATTGATATTAAACAAATAAGGCGAACAGTCTTGGATAGAAGCATTCAATGGTTGGTTCTAAGAACCAGAACTCCTCAAGGAGCAGCTCCTAAAAAGGGAAAGGGGTATAAAAGGATTAAAAGGAAGACACCTCCCAAGGAGCCTTCGGAGTTCCTTCCTCCAGACATTGAAGAAATAGAGCTTGAAGCAATAGTTAATGAAATAGAGACACCAGAAGGAGATGCTCAAATGGAATTGGTTGTTTCAACACCTACATTAGGTGAATCTTCTACTCAAATACCACTTGCAAAACAGTAAAATGAAGAAGTGCAAAAAGGGGCACTTCATAGTGTGGTTGAAACTATGAAGGGAAAAGAACTAGAAGTGGAAGTTCATGATGTTGCAACAGACTCCGATGAGACTCTATCAGAGAGGGATACACAAGAAAATATGCCTCTAGAAGAGGATACTGAATAAGTAATGACACAAGAGGATAAATGGGCATTGTTTGAAGAATTTAGGAAAGTTGTTGATGAGCAAGTTGCAGCAATAGAAAAGCAAAAGTTAGTTGATGCCATATTACAACAGCAACAAATTGAAGCTAAGTCAAAAGCTGATGAGGTAGAGAGGCAGCAGAGGCAACAGGAGCATGAACTCAAGGTTAAGGAGGAGAATGATAAGTTAGAATTGATACAAAAGATTCATGACCTTGAGGAAGAGAAGGCAAGACACCGAAGGGAAAGAGAAGTTCTGGTAGCCAAGTTAAAGCTTGCTGAAGAAGCTCACATAAAAGAAGAAGAAGCAAAACGATTACAAAAGGAGAAAGAGGCCGAAGAGCTGGTCAAAAAGCAACAACAACAAGAAGAAAAGGTAGAAAAGCTTAAAGCTTTGGAAAAGGAAAGATTAGAGAAGGAGAGACTGGAAAAGGAAAGATTAGAGAAGGAAATATTGGAAAAGGAAAGATTGGAGAAAGAAAAACTGGAGAAAGAAAGGATAGAAGAAGAAAGGTTGAAGAAGGAGGAAGAAGACAAGAGAGTACAAGAACAAAAGGATAGAGAGGAAGTTGAGAAGCTTGTATAGATGCATGTGGTGCAAGAACGACAAGAGGAATCAAGGGTTGATTCTCAACCTCAAGAAATCGTGCAACCACCCTCTACTACTACTATTGCCTCTTCTTCAACCATGATGATTGTTACTCCAGGAGCTCCGACTTGGTTGAAATTAGACCTTAAAAAGAGAACACCGACACCTTCTCAACCTCTCAATTGGGAGGATATGATGAAGGAAATTGAAAGAGAAAGGCCTAAAAAGAAGGCCAAGATCCTGCACTCTACTAGATTGATTGACAAGGGAGAAATTATGGCTAAGTGTGCCATACCTATGATAGACAAGGAGGCAGGGGATATGCAATTAATGGATTATCAACTAGGCACTGTAAATTTGGGGAGACCTACCTGGGATCAGAAAATAAATCTAATTGATGTAGTAGCCTCCTCAACCAAGTCTAGGATGTTGAAGGATACACAAAGGATGAGCTTAAGGCTCAACTAGATCAATTGCATGTTTTTCTCAAAAATATTTATGCTCCAAGGTCACAACAGGTTGCTGCAATTGAGACCCCAGTCTTGCTGAGAAAAAAGGAAGTAGAGGATTTGGAATAGGTGAGGGGCAAGGCAGAAATGTTAGATCGGTGGGTAAGTAAGTTAAATCAAGAAATAATGGAAGAAATGAAACAATATGTTAAAACTTAGGAAGCACAAGAGGAGGAGTATAGGGGATACAGTCAGAAATTGAAAGAGGTCAATAAGTTGCCTAAGACTACCCTCCTAGAACAATCAATATTAGAAGAAGACAATAAAGATTTTTTGGAAAAGATTTCTTGTATACTCTGGTTTAGAACAAATTTCTTGTTCAAACATAGAAATGAGGTGAAAGATTTTGTTAAGGAATTGAATGAGAAATTTGAGGAGTTAGAGGCCATCGTTGCTATTTTAGTAAATGATGAGGTACTGGTAAAAGAAGGCTTACCTTTAAGCCAAATAAAGCAAAAATGGACTGAAATATTTAAAGAGGTTATGCAGAGAGGAGATGTCGGTGAAGATTTGCTAGTAGATAGATTGATGGACATCAAAGAGGAAATAAGAGTAGCCAAGAGAGAGTTGACAAAGGTAAAGGATATGAGGGGGTTTGTTGCAGCAGAGTTGGAGCGAATTAAGTTTGAAGACAGTTGGGTGGATGGGCCTGAATTAGACACATTATAGCAAGTCTTCTCCAACTATGACGAATACATGATGGAGAAAACTTCGCATGCCTAAATCTCATGCATGCATGGCTTTCTTCTTCTTTGCATGTTGCATGTAGCACTAGCAGTTTTTGAAGCACATGACTTTCTTTTTCTCTCCTATATTCTATTCTTCAGTTTAACTGAATGTACTAATGTAAGAACTCGAGATCAAATTGATCTGAGTTTCCAAGAGAGCTTTAGTTCCTAGAAAGGTGGATCGACTTAAAATAGAAGTGGAGTTCAGATTTTGTATATCTATAAATACCCTTTGGGTATCATAATGTAAGGGTCGGCTAATAGAGAATAGAATTGGCCACCTGATATTAGGAGATAGAATTTTTCATAGTGATTACAGAGATACATTGTTACTTGATTTTTACAGGTTTATGCAATAGGGTGTTAGAATTAAGTTTCACTTGATAAGGCTGATGAGTTATAATCTATCTGTATGCCAGTGATTATGTTGAAGCATGATTGTTTCTTATGTGATGAAAGTCATTAGAAGAAGCCGGATTTAAGGATTATCTTGTTAGATTATCATTGAACTAAAATTTATTGAATTTTGTCAATCTATGATCTTGGCAATGAATGAATGTGTGTTCTTTTTGGAATCTTTGAAATAAGTTGTGATAGGCAAATTAAAATAAGCACCTTAGATGCATACAATGGTATGGATTATTTTGTGAATTGTATCATGCTTTGGTTTTCTTGATCTGTTGGAAAACATTCATTTTTGAAGATATATGTCCAGATGTTAGATAAGTTTTGTTCATGTTTACTGGTTTACCCTTTGATCTATCTTTTTCTTTTGTTTGAAACCCCCTTTATTTACTAAGAACAGTTCGGTAAAATGAGTCATTGCTTGCATTCATTTATTACCAACACAGGCCCCTTGAACATTACAGTTGCATGGACCAATTGAGTGACACAAGATAGTTGAGAACCAACTACCAGGACCTTGGGAGTTAGGCTACTATATGTTGTCTTTCTTTTTCGGGAGAAATAGAGTAGAAATATTCTATTTTAATGTTGTTTGTGTCATTTTCACCATCAACAGTTGTCAGTAGAGGTCTCCTCTGCAATATTTGCAAGAACTTTTTTCAGAGGTGATTGATCAACAACCTTCCCTTTGAGTGATTGCTCCTTTGGTTCAATGATTGGATCCTCCTAGAGAGCCCTTTGTAGTAATGTCTTCTACTCTAGAATAGCTAAGACATCCCACAAGGACACATTAGTAGATGTTTTTTTCAATTGTTCCACCACATTGAACAGTGGTGATTTGGAGGCTTCTGCTCCTTAGCTCTTGTTATAACAATTTCCCTTCACGGCGAACATTGTGACACCACTGCAGAGGTACTGGGGTTCTGGTTGGAAGCACTTTTAGGCTGCAGACTGACTAATTACGGGATGAATGATTCACCCATGAATCTCCTCTTGGAGCAAGTATTGTAATCAAACTGCTCTTGCAGGGTTTCTGAAGTGGATGCCTCAAATGTGAAACTGATTCTTCTCCTTCCATCCATGAGAAAAGGGCATGGTCGAGAGCTAAGTTATTTTATTGCTCCAGAGACATCCCTTGCATTTAAGCAGTGAGTATTATGGTTTCCATTTGTGGAGAGGCAAATACATAACCCCCATGGTCTGGCGTTGCACCTTGGTTGCGTTGCTTCGCCACCTTCCATTGTAGATTTCCATGCGGGTAGTTTCAGAGCATATGTGAATTGTTGTAAGGGAAACACCAGGGGTTGGCATCATCAACTAAATTTTTTTTCCCCACGGTTAGCTCTCTGCTCAAGCTTAGGTTGGCATTCTACAACGAAGTGGGTACTAGTACCATTTGATTTGTTGTTTGCGCCTCCTTGGAACTGGTTATGTTGGTAAGAGGACCTTTTGCCCTGATAATTTTGATAGGTCAGCTTCAAAGGGGAGGCCTGGTTGCGCTTGCTAACAGTTATCTTATTGGCCATAACCCGCAACATCTCTTTGTTGTCACTTATATCATCCTTTGATGAACCGAATGTGGAAGCAACGCTCTACGGTGCGCTCACATATGTATACATGGATTAAGGAGGAGCGGTCATAGTGGTAGATGGTGTCACCTAGGCGGGAATTGATACCTCAAGGAATATAGGCATTATGGGACGAGGTGACAACTTTCCAACGTCAGTTATATTTTTCTTCGCTTTAACTACAATGCTATATGAATCTAGTAGAGTAGCTTCGTTGAGTGATTGGATCATCATTCAGATGTTGAAGTTGATGGACTTCGGGTAGAACATGAATGCCAAGTTGGGCAGCGGGTGGATTGCAACCTGAATTATTTTCCAAGTTATGTGGAACTAGGCATTGAAGTCGATCATGGCTTCATATGGAGCCCGCTTGATGATCTCCAGCTGGTGATACTAGGAAGACCTATCTCCGTCGTTTGAAAATATTTCTTAAAATGGATCTCCAAGTTCATCCCAAGTGGCGATGGTATTAGCTTGCAGCATGCAGTACCAATCCAGTGCTTTACCTCTGAAAGAGGCAGCGAGCAACCTTAGCGCTATGTTCTAGTCTGTTACCCCATGCACCAAACATACATCCGCAACATCTTGTAGATATTTGGATGGTATTTTAATGCCATCTCCGGTAAACTTGGGTATAGCTTTTAGAGAAGAGACCAGAATAGGGGCCCAAATGGTAGGCATTACTAATGCTCTAAGAGGACTTTCGGTATCACATGCCACATAATTTTGGTTAGCGATTGGCAACATGGCTGGTGGAGGGGTCAGAAGGTTCACGTGATGGGTTCTAGTTGGTACTATTCCTAGTGGTGGTACCAAACAACCAGGGTTATTTGTTGTTTGGGATCCAAAGAAACTGTT
Source organism: Sequoiadendron giganteum (assembly GCA_007115665.2). NCBI lineage: Eukaryota > Viridiplantae > Streptophyta > Pinopsida > Cupressales > Cupressaceae > Sequoiadendron > Sequoiadendron giganteum. The sequence continues at coordinate 408,777,186 of CM021103.1, read as the reverse complement.
GATGCCAAAAATTGACAAGGTAAACAGCCTTATGGGAAACTCAGTTAAAGGGGGGACCTATTATGCTAAACTGAGTGACCTCCGAATTTTCAAAGAAGTCAACTTCTTCTATAACTAGGGTTGTGAATGGGAAAAGGATGAAGATATAAAGATAAAACATCTAACTAGGGTGATGCACCAAGATTTAGATGTAAGGCACCATAAATCTATCTTTTGGATGCGATTTAAGGACCCATTCAACAATCTGCTATGTCCTGAAATAACAATCATCAAAGAGAAAGACCTGAATAATTCATTCCATAACATAAAATAATTTGCATAGAGATTTACTCAAAAGAAAGAGTCAGAGACATGGTCTTAAATCAACATTCTATTCAAATCATTAAAGTTGCAAACAAACTATTCAGTAACATCACAATATAATGTTTTCAAATAGTTAAGAAATAGAGAGTCCAAATTACAAGGGTACAATATGCGAGTCTTTATAATTATCTAACAAAACAAGAGGTTTAGTGTCTTCCTAATTCTTCTGCAGGTATTCCGAACTAGATTTTGGTTGAAAGAAGCAGTATATATAGCCAAAGGCTTCCACCGCTTGAAAGCCTCTAACGGAAAAGATTATCAATCATGAGCAATGATGTTCGCTGCAATGACTCATCATGACCGTTGCTACAAAAAAGATTTTGAAGCATGAACATAGTCACCCGCTAGCCAAATGCATCCCTGTGAATGATGGCAATGGTCCCAACGTTTGAAAAGCTAAAGCCTGAACAAGCACGTGTCACAGTCCCATAGAGTTAGTTAGAATGTGTGGCAAGATAGTGGGGATTGAACTTCGTTCCATCATTTCCATGAATGAAATGCCCACTTTAAGGACATGTGGAGGAGCCCTCAACATATCGACACCATTGTGGGGCCCGCTTAAAAGTGTACTCAAGAGGAGGCGACGTGGCGTGCGGTTGGGGCCCAAAAGAGAAAGGAAGGGAAGTTCCCCTTTGATGAGCGATTAGATGACACGTGGAAGCAGCGGGCTGAGTTCATTTCAAAGGATGGTCAAAGGACTTTGAAAACATCAGGCACGATTGGAAGTGAAGAAAAATAGCAAAGCAACCTAAAGGGAGCATGGGATATATTTAATATCCACACATATGTCTCGTAGTTTATTTTCTACACCTAGTAGCCAAGATCCATTCTTAATATATATCTAATCCCTTCCAAATACTCAATTTTGGGATAGAACAAACATAAAAGATTGTACTACAAAAAGAAAGGTTAGATACACTTACAAGGCACAAATATCAAGAAAAAACATACTTCTAGATTCTTATTAGACCTTTTATTAAGTCTAATTTCATTATAGTACAATCAATTTGATAGTTTGAACAAAGTAGAACCTCCAATTTGAATTCATTAGCTCATTGGTTAAAATTTTTCCCAAAATCCCATTTTATTTTAAATTGTAATCAAATTTTAAATACATTGTCCTAAATTAGCAATAAATCATCAAGTACAATCATAAATTCATCATAAAACCATTCTCAAGTTCTAGTTTTTTAAAACCTAATCATATGTTCATAATTTATTCACTAGGGTTTCAAATGCAATTTGTACATGTACCATGAAACCTAGGATTTAAGTTTCAAAATTTAAACTTTAGTTTTAAATCCACAATATTAGATTCACATATTTTCCATTTCATCCAATTCAATATCAACATGAATCCAAATTTCCTAGATTTTTTTTATATTTGCATAGGTTCTTATATTTTCATAACCTTTCTTCCTAGATAAGCAACCCATGGTTTAATCTCTGTTTTTCATAAGTACAAAGTATTTTTCACAATGTATCTAATTATGATATTTCATTTAGGATTCCACTAAATATTTTTTAATCAAACTTATTGACCCATATTTCATGAGTTGTGGTTCACACAAATCCATATTTCATGATTTTGTATTCACACAACCCCATCTCTCATGGGAACAAATAGTCCACTTAGCACTCAAATCATCTAGGTGATACTCATAGAGGTGAAGCATCAAAACTTCTTGAGCATCACCTCTCTGGACATCACCTACATATAATGAGTGCTAAGTGGACTGTTCATTCTCATGAGAGATGGGTTTGTGTGAACCACTACCCATGAAATATGGGTCAAGGAGTTTGATTCAAAAGCTATATAGTGGAGTTTTAATAGAAATATCATAACCCTATTTTTTATTTTCACTAAAAAATTTAAATCCACTACATTATAAGATTTCCAGCTCTAAGAATTTGATTCTTGCAATCAAATTATAAAATTCCATCTTTCCAAATATAATTCTATTGCAAGAAATCATAAATTTCACACATAATATCTATACAAGATTCAATCATTAATTCAAAATCAGCCTTAGTTGATCTAATTATTGGATTAATTTTTTTCTAAATATTTTCACGTATATGAATCTTTAAGTGCATAAAATTGGATATTCACATGTGGAAAGTCTAATTATGACCTAATGGTTTAGCACATAACCCACTTGGAGTGATTAAAATATTATCTCTAATAATACTAACTAATGGGAATGATTAGTTAGCTTGTAGGTCTCCCATTTTCCTTTTGTTTTATGTTTGTCGATCATTTTCCTAACCTCCATGCTTTGTTTCCTTCGTTTTGATTTTTGTCTCTTAAATGAGAAAATTGTCCGTTTAAACCAAATTTCCCTAGCAATTCTACAATCACCTATGTCATTCCAAATCACCCCAATGACTCTATTACTAGAAAATTTGGCAATTATTTCATTTTAACATGTTCATGTGTAATTTTACATATGACTTTATTTTGGTAGTATTTTTAGCTAAACAACTCATTATTACTTGGTCCTTTAATACACCAAAAATATCTAGACCTTATTCTTCACCAATTTTAGATTTTGGATCTTTAATAGATCAATTTATTACAATCTTAGGAATCTTATCCTGTAGCAATTTTAAATTTTCTTCAGCATAGGCCTCCATTTTTAGCACATGTAACAACTTTTTAGTGTAGTTACTATTTAAGGGGAGAAGTGCCATTATTTTTTACTTGTCCATAATTCCTACAAAAATACCATTATAATTTACCATCACCATATAGCCTCTAGGTTACTTTTTCATTTATAGCAACAAAAATTAATAGCCTCAAAGTTCATCCTTGTCACCTCCCCTTTTTATTGCTTATTAAAGATATATTTATTCAATAATTAATTGATTAATTGAGGTGTAGATAATCAATGCTTTAAACCATACACTAAAAATGACGGCATTATGTTTTTCATGATATTATAGTAGTTTGATAATTCATTATCTTTGTGGAATGTTCTCGATTTAAATTGATGGTTGGATTGTACATTATATGTGTACTTGCTTGTCATTATGGAATGGTGGATGTTTCTTAAATGTAATGTACCTAACTAATCTAAACCGACATAGTTGGTGAAAGAGTGTTTGTTAACACTATTTAATTAAAATAAATATTAATAAATAATAAAGGGCCTTTGAGGCCGACCCAATTGGTGTTGGTGCTAAATGTATATTTGAATTTGAATTTATTTTGGCTGACCTTTCTCAAGTTGGCGTGTTAGTTTATTATTTATATGAGATATTTACTTGTCTGAAGATCATCACGAGTTTGGAGTTCACCTCCTCCCAAAATCGATGAGGGCATAGCTCTTCCTACGCTGGCATCAGGTACTAGATGTAGTCTCAGTCCTGAAGACTCATGCTTGGTTCTCATTCGACATACATTTGCTCATTTCTAGTTTGTTCATAGGTTATAGGTTTGGCATAAGGTAGTGATTACTCCCTGGTTGATCACGTGAAAGCTCCAGTCCACAGTTCCGATGCACGCACATCACACTCCATCCATGTGGGCTAGACTCAACACCATTATCGTCGACTTCACTAGAACACAAGAGTAGGGAGCAATATATAATGCATTCATGTCGAGCTTAGCAGCTATGTACGACTACTCTATCTGTCCCAGATCGACACCTTCGACCCATAAATTCAAAAATTACACAAAGGGACGAATTGCTCAACTTATCAAAAATGTGAAGGGATATCTAACACATCATATAAGGAGATTCTCCTACAGGAACGAGCAGCACATTATTTAATCTTGACGAGTGGAATTCGCTTGTATCACAGCCTGAGGTCTTTTTGAGTGGAGCATCATCTATATTGCAATCAGTAATAGGGTGCCTTGGTCAATGCCACTGTAATGGGTGGCGACCCAATCGCTCTCCCAATATCGAACTCCACCAGGCCTATGTACATTCGTCAATTTCTGAGCAATTGTTTCCAAATATTTCTTTAGTAATTATATCATAATTTAAATTATGTACCTATGAGCTATCAATTGATTAGTATAATTGCTCTCTGAACAGATTCTGGGACAGTTGATATTTTGTTTATTACTCCATTATTATTTGGATCAGTTTGCACAATAAACCTAGAATTTTATAATGTTAATTCATTCGGATCTGAGTTAGGATCTACGTGCAATGAAATTTGTTATATCCTAATATGCAAGATAAAAACTACACCAAACCACCTCAAGATTGGGCTATGTTAAACACAAATAAAAGGAATATAAACAAAAAACACAAAAAGATTATACCTTCTATCCGTGTTGATCCTTGATTGACCCTTGATAAGATTGTTGATGTGTGCTCTTTGGATGATAGCTTGCAATGATGGTGGTAGATGGATGAATGGAGGTAGGTGAATGCAACAATAGATTCTAGATGAAAATGAAAATACTAAGAAATGACAATAAATGACTAAGATAGCTCAAGTAGCTTGGAAGCATAAGTTTGGTATGCATACAATCACTAACTCAATTAATGAGAAGAAGGGGTTATTTATAGAAAAAATTGACTTCTCTAGAAAATTAAACGGTCAATATTGAACCACCATGGCCAAGATGAAGGGTTGTGGTGAGTTGAGGACTAACAAACCCTCACATCTTCACATGTGGAGGGTGAGGTGCTAAAGGGGATGATGAGATGGAAAAGGGTACAAGTGAGGTGGAAAAGGTCATGTGGTCCCAAAGTCTTTGTATGGGATGAGAGAGAATCTCTACAAAAAATAATCCCTTATCCCAAGTGGGGTTGAAAGTGACAAGTGAGGACTTTTAGAAAGTCCACTCTTGTCAACATGGAGATTGAAGATGGCCTTGGAGGAATAAAAGTGATTTTTTAATTCATTTTTTGGAAGAGACCAAAGAGTAAAATAAGATTCCTCTAAAAGAGGTTTTTTTTTCCTTTGGGTATGATGTGACATATGAGGTGTCATGGGGAAGACAAATGCATGGGGGGAATAAGTGTGAATTTTTTATTCACATGGGAAAGACGTCAACCCAAAAAAAGTAAGTACGAAGAAAGGTTGACCTAAGGACATGCTAGAAAGAGTAAGTGATTAGGATTAGGATTGTGCAAACAGGTAATTAGACTAATTAATGATGATTAGAGGCAAGTGGCTAGATTTGGAGGATGTGTTATTAATCCTAATTAAGGATATGCACATTTAAATGGAGGATTAATTAAATTAATCCAGTTTAGTGAAGGGATTATGGAAGATGTGACAAGGAGAGAGAAAGAATGAATTTAAAAATGAAAAGGATAATTGACTAAATTAAATAAATTGATTGCATTTATTTAATTTAGAGATGAAGTGGGCCAATGTATAAAGTATTTAATTAATTGAATTAAATACCTTAAGAACATTAGGGGAAAGGGGAACATTAATTAAATAAATAATTCAATTAATGTTTGATGAAGGGAATGAAGTGGATTAATGAAAGGGATAAATTTGACCTTGTGTAAAGGGTCAAATTTAGGTGTCTACATTTTTCCCCTCTTCGAAATATTGTTAGAATAACAGTGTTTCGAAGAAAAATAAAATGCAAATAATTTCATAAAGGAAGCAACTGGAAGAAAGATGCCCTGGAGGTTGTGTGAGCTTCCCAAATGGAGGGTAGTGAAAGGGGATGCCCCGATCAAGCGGGAAGATGACCAAGAAATAGGTGTGGATGGATTGGTAGGGTATGCCCCCTCGAGAGGGTGGTAGGGGAAGAAAAAAAGGGGCCCCAAGTGATCTCTCGATATAAATAAACAGAAGGTACCATTGAAAAAAGCTCAAAAAATTAGGCAGGTTTTCCTTTTGAACGGAGTCGAACGGACGTACGAGGTGCAAACGGCAACCTCGAGAAGTTGGCGGATTAAATGGAAGAAAATAAAGTTAAATAAAGGGAAAAAATTCCCTAAATTTATAAAAGAGGGGGGAAAGTTATAAATAAAAAATTTAGAATTACTATTCCTCATTGTGACAGCTGTCAGTTGAGAGAGAGAGAGGAGAGGAGAAGAAGAAGACGAGAGAGAGAAGATGTCAGATGATTATGATGACAATATCATCCACCGCAAAAATGAGGTGCAAAGTTTCTATGTCGAGCGCGTCGTCGTACACTAAGCTAGGCTAAAAACCCCCTTTATGATTTTAGCATTTTTAGATGTATTTTGAATTTTCAAGCATTTTTGAAAACATGGGTTTTGATTTCAGGGTAGATTAGAAAAATGGGTAGGAGACAAAATTTGATTTTGTCAGGTGGGTTGGGAGAAATTTCCAGTAGGGACAGGGATTATAGAAAATAGATAAGTGGGTTGGTTTAGAAATTGTGCATGTGTTGCCCCATACAAGGGCCGCCACGCCCAAAACATGGGCGTCCCCATCCGACAAAGGGCAGTTGTGCCCTGTAGAAGGGCGACCACGCCCCAGAGGGGTGGTCGCGCTCTGGACAAGGGCGGCCTTGCCCCGGGAAAGGGCGACCTCACCCTCGACAAGGCAGCCACGCCCAATGGAGGGGGTGGTCGTGCCCCAAAAAGGGGCGGCCCCACCCGAGGGGGGCGACACCCCAGAAAAGGGCGGCCCTGCCCCAACAAGTGGCGGTGCCCCGAGAAAATGGGTGGTCGTGCCCTAGCACAAGGGCAACCACGATCGAAAAGAGAGCGATTGGCATCTGGAAAGTGACACACCAAGGGCATGAAGGGAAAAAGCGAAAAAAGAGAGAAGGCGGAGGAAAAGCCTCTGAGGGAAGTGTGTTAGAAAAAAATAGTGTGAATAGGAACCCGATGCGGGAATGGAAGGAAGGAAAGAGTGTGGGAAGGTTAGGGAATGATGTGGTGATTGATATATTATGGGGTTTGACTGCAGAGGTTCGAGACTTTGTAGATGCGGGAGAGGAGATCAGAGGTGCTCGCAGCGACACATTGAGTGATGATCGGAACAGATCATCAATGTTTGGTGCAGGAAAGGATGTTGCACTTCTTAGGGTATCCCTCCATTAGGGTGCATCAGGCGATGCTGACAACCCTGATCAAGCACTGGGATTCATCGACTTTGACATTCCATCTCCCAACAGGGGAGATGACAGTGATGCTAGAGGATGTTTGGCAGATTTTGAGATTTCCCATAGCAGGGTGGCTGGTGAGTGAGCCGAGGTCAGAGGGAGAGGAGCTGGATCATACCATATGGGTCTTGTTCGGGCGAGAGGACATGTCGGTAGAGAATAATGGCTTGGACATGGATAGGTGCTTGGGGCTGAGAGTACTGTTGCTGCCTTTGTACCTTTGTGGGTTGATCAACGAGATACTGATTCCGGATAGGAGTGGGAGACGTTGTAGTCTTGGCTACATGGAGGTCATTTGACATATCATCGAGGGGAGGGAGGGATAGTTTGCATGGGGTCCATGCATCTTGGCATAGTTGTACACAAACATGCACGTGATGTGCTATCGGGGAGTTATCAGTGTGTGTCACATGACATTGTTGCAGGTGTGGGCTTGGGAGCACATCAATGTGGCTAGGCCGGATGTGGTGAGAGTGGGTCAGGAGGAGGAGGTAGTGCCTATGGCCTGGTGGTAGAGGGCAGAGTATGATTGTATTATGCGGTATCGAGGTGTAGGAGATTTGGATAGATGGAGGAGATTGTTGGATGATCTGGAGGAGGAGGATATAGTGTGGAGGATATACATGACACGATTTAGAGGATGGAGGAAGGAGGAGGTGAGGCATAGGGATTACTTCATGACACATTGCTATTTAGTTGGGAGAGAGCCTCAAACAGTAGATTCACACAGGCCAGATTAGTGACGCGGCAGTATGGGTTGACACAGGATATTCTAGGTGCCCCGAAGATGTTCAGACGGATGACACGGGAGTAACCATGGGAAGATGCGATTTCATCAGAGTTTGCACGGGAGCACTAGGCGACACTGGTGTGCAAGCTAGTAGAGTACCTAGGGAGGGTTGAAGGATCAGTAGATGTAGGGATCATTGTTAGATATGCATCATGGTTTATGCGACACTGTCCTATATAGATTACACCTGAGGTGTCGATCGTACAGGTAGTAGGGTTCAGAGAGGAGGATGAGGCCAGAGTAGTGGGAGGGGGGAGGAGACGATAGGTAGGCGAGGCTAGGAGACAACAGACCAGAGGGGTTGGGATAGCCCGAGCAGGAGGAGAGGAGCAGCCAGGGGCAACCGTAGCAGGAGAATGACAGAGGAGAGTATCGAGATTAGGCAGAGTAGCAGAGCAGCAGGAGAGAGTACTAGAGGTAGCTAGGGCAGGTGGACAACAAAGGGTGCCAGAGGTAGATAGAGAAGGTGGATAGCAGAGGGTGCCAGAGGCAGACATAGCAGGTGGATAACAAGGAGTGTTGGAGGCATATAGAGTAGGGGGAAAGGGGGAGGATCCAGGGGGAGGTCTGTGGAGATCGACTAGGAGGAGGAGACGGAGGGCTCAGGTCCAACCCGAGGAGGAGAGACGGGATGTTGAGGCGATGGAGAGGGAGGAGGGGGAGCAGAGGTGATGGAAACATATATACATGATAGCCCTCCCTTGACGATGATACCACTAAAGGTAAAGGATTTGGTCACACAATTCAAAGGAGTAGAGGCGAGATTATATATCATCGAGTAGAGGTTGAGAGACTCAAAGGCAGTGAGGAGGAGACTGGAGGTGGAGGCTATCAGAATCAAGGCCGAGGGGCAGAGGCTTCAGGTAGAGGTGATCAGATTAGAGGCCACAGGACAAAGGGAGTATGGCTTCATTATTGACCACTTGACCTCACAGGTGTAGGATGCAGGAGGGAGAGAGATGTCTTATGCAGTGAGCTAGACAGGATGACTGGGGACCGAGATAGAGTATAGGCAGAGGTGACCCATTTGGAGGGGGAGGTGGCGAGGGAGCGGGAGGCAGGAGATTCAGCGATATTGGAGAAGGACTGACTAGAGGCTACTGCAGTGATACTATAAGCAGGGGGTCAGCGAGAGGCTAGAGGAGGTTCAGAGCAGATACCGACAGAGGTTTTGGTGGAGGCAGAGAGAGATATGGAGGACTTGAGGAGGTAGGTAGATGGACTGCTAAGAGCAGAGGGAGTTTAGACAAGAGTGGGATGAGCTTCGGGAGAGAGTGGAGGTGGCAGAGGAGATAATGGGAGATATGGGATTGATGCAAGAGAGAGAGGAGAGCATGAGGGCTCGTGTACAGGAGATGGAGTCAGAGAGGAAGGCCTTGCAGACAAAGATGCAGGAGAGGGAGGAGACTATGAGGATTCAGATGTAGGGGATGGAGGCAGAGAGGGAGGCCTTTCGGACATAGATGCAGGCACTGCGAGAGGAGAGGGATGCAACAGTGGTACAAAGACAGGTTATGGAGAGAGGTGCAACACAAGGGCAGACACAAGGGGTGTGGGCAGAGGAGAGGAGAGTCCTTATTCAAGATCAAGACAAGTATAGCCAGGGGCAGAACATTCTTCGGGGTCATGCGATAGAGAGAGATGAGTACATGAGAGAGGCATCCTTGTGGATGATTGCTTATCAACAGGTGGTTCCAGATCCGTCGCAGCGCACGTTTCACTTTGAGCGACAGGCATCGCAGATTCCCACACCATCCCAGTCACTGGGGACACGAACCTGACGATACAGTGGCTCTCAGATGACTATCCCTTGCAGAGGGACGGTGCCTGAGTCTCCACAGAGGTCAGATGTGGGCAATTCATGGTTCAAAGGACCAGAGGGATAGGATCCTAGCTATTGACAGGTGCAGGATGGGACACAATATAGAGTAGTAGAGGTCAAAGTAGATCCATAGCCATGTATTCATACTTTATTTTTGGTGATAGATGATATATATGTATTTGTGATTATGATAGATATTATTATGATGTGATGATGGATTGTATTTTTTGGATTTGGGATATGATTTGCGAGAGCCCTTATTGACACTATATGATGCTTATGTGATGGATGATTTATATATGTATATGTGTATGTTTATCTATATGGATTTATGCTTATGCCTAGAGGGATGTATGATTATGATGCATAATGATCATGTTGATACCTAATGTTTATAATGCAAGATGTGATTTTTATGATTATTTCTATGTGGATGATGTCTAATTTCTATGATACAGGAGGAAATGGATGATGTGTTATGTAAAATGAGATGGTTAATTAGGAACGCATGATGTCTAATGAGTATGATTTTGTGAATGTTATGATTATTGTTATGAGGGATGATTTATTTATGACATGCATGATGGTTATTGTGTATGATGGATGTCGTAATGGACCTAATGATATGAATCAAAATGAATATGCTAATGAATGAATGTTAAGATGCATAGAATAATTAATTAAAATTAACCTACACAACTCAAAATGTAATTCAATTTAAGGAACCTAAAATGAGAATGCTATTAAGTAAAATGCAATATGATCCTAGATAAAAATAAGGGTTTGCATAACGATGGAAGTGAAGAAGGCGATGGGTGTGTGACTGCACCTGTCAAGAACCATAGGACTCCTAAGAAGAAAGGAGAAGGTGGAGGGAATCACCGTTTGCACAATCCAAAATCCTAAGTCGGGGGAAAATAAGGGATGAAAGATTTGATAATGCAATGCAGGATAAAATGAAATGCAATCCTAATGCAAGTTACCATTTGCAGAGCACTGATTTTTGCTATAGCATAAGACACCAGTTACCATGATATGTGGAACCAGGGTGGATTAGTGTCTAATGCATAAACAAACAAAACAAACAACAAGGCTATCCCAATACCCCAAAGTCACAATGAATTTGGTTGGGCCAAGTATTGGGATAACCATGAGCACAAAAGGATGTCCCAGCGTAACGCAAGACCTCGGGGGTCTTGGTGGGTACTACGCAGGACAATCAGGAAAACAACAAACAAAATAAAATCAAGATATGCCCCTATGTAAATGAGTCAAAACACATCATAATATGAGAGATTATGATGGCCTTGATGAGTGATGATAGGGAGCTCAAATGATAAAAAAAACCAAAAGCATCAAAAGATTGCAATCAATTTCAAAACATCCTTTGCCATAGGATCAAGATGATGGATGGGGTTGATGCGGTCTGTTAAGAAGGATACATCCTGTTGAGACCAAATATGGATGCTAAGCTAAAAGATCGATAATGACGTAGGATATGTGAAAACTGATGAAATTTTATGATACAAATGGATTCCATTTGTGAGGTACCAGTGAGATAAAGACATACCTTGACAACATGACACAAGTCTAACTCACCCTATAGACCTAGGGGCTCGGGGGTTGATCAAAGATCAACCTTGTCTATGTGAAAGCGCAAAGCCCTTGTAGTTCAGGAAAATACCATGATAAAAGCGGAAAGAGGATGATGAAAACAGATGATGGGAGATGATGATCAGATACACCGACCACAAAAGAAAAACAAAGGAAAGCAAAGAAAAGCAAAGGAAAGCAAAAAAAAGCCCCGGGGGCAGATTAAATGATCAACCTTGCCTACGTGCAAGCGCAGGGGCAACGTAGTTCGAGAAGGACAAAAGACCAAAGATGGTTAAGATCAGAAAGTGGAAAAATGGTGACGGATGATGGAGGACAAAGTGCCCCAGGGGTGGATCAAGTGATCGGCCTTGCCTACGTAAAAGCACAGGGGCAATGTAGTTCACCAAACACGGACAGACAAAGATGACAGACAAAACAAAGCCCTGGGGGTAGATCAAATGATCGGCCTTGCCTACGTGAAAGTGCAGGGGCAACGTAGTTCACCAAAGACGAGATGGGATCTAGATGGAGACAAACACGGTGAATGATCATAAATGGAGACGAACAAAGTGTCGAGGCGACACACAAGCTCAGATTAGGATAGAAGCTCAGGATGTTAGATAGCGGATGATGTTCATCCAATGCTCAACCAACAATATACCAAGCAACCAAGGGATGCAAGCGGATGGGAGGATATGATAGGATGATAGGGATATTGAGATCTGGATGGATAAAGCATAAAGTGATGAGGACGCGAGGTAGATAATGATTAATCCCTATACGAAAGATGCCTGTTAACAGGTTTTCACCAATCATACGTATCCAAGGCGCCACGCAGGGGTGGTTTTCACCATAAGATGAATTATTTCTCTTTACTATTTTTGGATTTTATGATTTTGATTTTGATTTTTGATAATTTTTTACTTTTTTTGTATTTTTGAGATTTTACCAGGAAGGATACCCCAGCTGACCTAAGTATATAATTTCTTCAAATGCATGATGTTGATGGGTTCTTCCAAGGGTTCTCCTTCAGGGGTAGATAGCCTATATGCTCTAGAACCATATTTGGTGGTGATGACATAACCAGTTAGCTTCAAACTTACCCTTCTTATCTCGATCTTGTTGATTCCATTGATTTTCTTTGAGAACTAAGTCACCAACATTGAATTAACGAGGGCGGACTTTCTTATTAAAACTTATTTTGAGCTGGAGTTGATAGGATTGCAAATGGTTATAAGCCTTGACCTGCTTTTCATCCAACAATTCCAATTGTCTGAGTCGTGCCACTCAAGTGTCTTCGTCAGTGATGAGATTCTTTAGTGATATTAAGAGGGAGGGGATTTTGACTTCGATTGGAAAGATGGATTTGGTGCCATAGACATGGGAGTATGGAGTAGTGTCGGTGGGGGTGTGAATGGACATGTGGTAGGCCCAAAGGGCAGGATGTAGGTGGAGGTGCCAATCTCGACCAGTGTTATTGACCATCTTCTTAATTATTTTAATCAATGTTTTATTGGTTGCCTTTGCTTGTCCATTACCCTGGGGGTAATAGGGGGTAGACCAACGATGTTGGATATGATACGTTTCACAGAGGAATTTCATGCATATATTCTTGAATGGATTTTCGTTATTAGTGATGATGGTGGAGGGGATTCCATACCTGTAGAGGATATGGTAGAGGATGAATTTAGAGATCTGAACACTAGTGATTTCAGTGAGCGGTATGGCTTCCACCCACTTGGTGAAGTATGCAGTGGCTGTGATGATGAAGGTGTGACCATCGAAGGATAGGGGGTAGATCTTGCCAACCAAATCAAAACCCCATTGTGAAAATGACCAAGGTGTCATGATAGGTTGTAACTCTTGTTTCGGGGCATGAATCAAATCTACGTTGCTGACAGGGAAGAAATTTTTTGACAAACTCCCAGGCATCATGTTCCATCGTAGGAAAGTAATACCCTGCTCTTAGAATCCTTTTGGTTAAGGTTGTACCATTAGAATGGGCCCCACAAATACCACTATGCACCTCATCTAATGCAGCGCGGGCTTCGGTTTCATCTAAACATCAAAGGAGAGTTCCATCATACCCCCGTCGATAAAGTGTATCACCAATAATGGTGTAGCAAGTGGTACTTTGGATAAATGATTTATGTTGGTTTCTTGTGAGGTCAGATGGTAGGGTAGTGTCACGAAGATAAGTGTAAATATCTTGGTACCAAGGGGATTCAGGGCCTACAATGTCACAGACCATTTCGTTCTCTGGGATGTCGTATGCAGGGATTAACAGTTGTTCTACCAGGAACTCACATTCGGTACGATATCTAGGCATATCCAAAAGGGAACCAATAGTGGCCATGACATCAATTGCTTTATTCTGTATCCTAGGGATTTGGTCGAACTGGATGGAGATGAAATATTTCTTGAAGTCGTCCACCATGTGCTTGTAGGGTAACATCTTTTCATCTTTTGTGAGGAATTCATCATTAACTTGCTTGATCACTAGTTGGGAATCACCAAAGACATACAAGTGTGAGATACGCCATTGAACGACAATCTTAAGGTCTGTGAGGAGAGCCTCATACTCAACAATATTGTTGGTGCAAGGAAAAGTGAGTCTGAATGATTTGGGTATGTAGTCACCTTGGGGGTGATGAGCAATACTCCTACTCCAAATCCATTGTTAGTGTGGGACCCATCAAAATATAATGTCCATGTGGTGGCTTCTAACACTGCGAAGACCCTTCATCTGGAAAATTTGTCTCTAAAGGATAAGGCATCGACCAGTGGAGCATCTGCTAATTGATCCACAATAACTTGTCCTTTGATTGCTTTGTGATCCATGTATTCTATGTCAAATTCACTGAGTAGCATGACCCATTTAGCCATGCAACCTATCAATGTTGTTCTTGATAACAAATATTTTAGTGGATTAATTTTGGCGATTAGCCTAACCGGATGGCTAAGCATGTAATGTCTGAGTTTCTGGGAGCTAAAGACGATGGCTAGGTAGGCCTTTTCCATTGGAGAATAATTGAGCTCATAACCGACCAAAGTCCTACTAATGAAGTAAACTGTGCATTCTTTGGAGGATTCATCATGTTGTTCCAATAATTCCCCCAATGCCACAGAAGTAGTTGAAATATAGAGGAGAAGAGGTTTTCCTAGGATAGGTGGCATGAGAATAGGCAGGTGAGCCAAGTATTCCTTAATCTTATAAAATCCAAGCTGACATTGTGGGATCCATTTGAATGCAGTGTCTTTCTTGAGGAGGTGTGCGAATGACTGACATTTATCAACAAGTTGAGCAATGAATCTACAGATGGACTGGAGTTTACCTTGTAGGCTTTTGAGTTGTTTTAGATTACGGGGCAGAGGCATTTGCATGATGGCTTTAACCTTAGCAGGATCAACCTCAATTCCTTTGTGGGAGACGATAAACCCCAGGAGTTTTTCGGTGTGACACCGAACACACATTTCTTTGGATTGAGGTGTAATTTATACTATTCGAGGCGATCAAAGATCTTTTTGAGGATGGTTGGGTGCTCTTCTCTTGTTCTGGATTTTCCTAAGAGATCATCGACATAGTCTTCCATGATTATATGGATAAGGTCATGGAATATAACCGTCATAGCCTATTGGTATGTTTCCCCTACATTTTTAAGGCCGAAAGGCATGACATTGTAGCAGAATGTACCCCAAGGTGTTGTGAAGGCAATCTTGTGTTGGTCCTTAGGGGAAATATTGATTTGGTTGTAGTCGAAGAAACCATCCATGAGGGACAACATCTCATGTCCTACAGTGAGGTCGACCAACATATCAATGTTCGGTAGGGGGAAGTCATCTTTTGGACATACTTTGTTGAGATCTCAGAAGTTTGTACAAATCCTGATGTCTTCGCTAGGCTTAGCAACTGGGACTATATTAGAGATCCACTCGAAATAGTCGATCGGTTGGATAAACCCTTCTTCTAACAGATTTTCTAATTCTTTCTTCACGAGGAGGGCCACTTGAGGGTGCATTTTTTTTAGCTTTTGTTTAACATGATTTGAGTCAGGACGAACATCTAGGTGGTGTACCACCAAAGCTGGATCAAGGCCAGGCATATCTGAGTATGAACAGGAAAAATTATTGATTCCTTCTTTCAGAAGATTGATGATGCTAGAACTTTCTTCTTCTGATAGTGCCTTAGCCATATAAGTGATCTTGGGGTTCTCTTATGTTCCCAAGTTTATGGTTTGTGTCTCTTCGATCAGGATAGATGATCGACCGAATAAGTGAGTTACGACAAGGGGAAGATGAATGTCCCCATCTTCTAGTGCCTCTTCAAGGTTTTCACTATCAAACACACCCTTTTTTCTTACTATTTCTAAGTCACAAAGTGCCTTAGGGAGGTTTTCACTAGGTGACCCTTTTTTATTTTGTTTCTTTTTGTTTTTGCGACTAGGGCGTTCATCTTCCCCCAATCCCATGAGATTCACATACTGATCCACTGAGGGAAATGTGTTGGGAGAAGTGGTACCTTGTAGGTCATAATCTATGAGTTCGGGATGTTGGAGGGATAAGGTTATGGTACAAATGGATAGGAATTCAAACATGGCAGGGAGGTCAACATGATCCAAATCATCGTACGCTTGTATGATGGATTCTTCCTTTGGTATGTCTTCGATGGAACCATCGGCGACACTAACATTGTTAGAAGTGCTAGAGAATGTCACAAGACCTTTCTTTTTAGTACCATAACCTAAGCCCCAATTTCTTGGCCAGATGGTAGTTGCTTCAATGGGCTGGCGTTTTCCTTGTTCTTCCACACCAAGACCTCTGCCTTGGTAATTGCACTTTTCAATGAACTTGGAGGCACGTGGATAAACTTCTTAGAAGTATTCTACGAGGGGACGTGGTGGCTAAAGTTCTTCTCTATAAACCCATTGGTTGATATCAGCTTCCATTTGATCCTGAAGGGAACACAAATCGTTGAATGTTGTCGAGCCCATGTTTTTGGAAGTGAGTGTGAGTGTCTTTTCTTCTTATTTTGCAACTGATGGAGATGGTTGCCCATATGTTGGTGGTGAGGTTGGAATGGTTGCCACATTTAGTGCGGTACACATTTCATACTCGCCACATCCCTTTTCGATGATCTAGACTTTGGTGATGGTGGAACCAAGTGCAGATGATGGCGTGGATGAAGGAGTGGATGATGTGGTCTTTAGTGTATTGGTGGATAGATGAGAATCAGATGTTTGAGATGCCTCCATTTCAACTCCAGGGTAGTAATGTGAATGTGGAAAGGAAGCTTCTAAGGCACGCCAATATTCAAAAGGTTGAGGATCAGCCTGTATGGTGACTTCCATCCCTTGAAATGGGAACTTCAAACATTAACGGTAGGTGGATGGGACGACTTGCATAGAACGAATCCATGGACGACCAAAGAGGATTTTGTATGGAAGTTCCAGGTCCTGAACATGACACATAGTATACTGTATAATGGGATCCACATGAATAGGAAGATAGATCGTGCCCTCAGAATCTCTTTCTGCATTGTCATATGCCTTAATGGTGATCACCTGATTATTTAGGTCAGCCTGGGTGTATCCTACCTGTTGAATAAAATTTAACGTACAAAGATTTAGGGCCGAACCATTATCTACCAATACCCTTTTCACTTTTTGACAATTCGCCCCGAGCTCAAGGTGAAGGGGACAATTATGGCTTGAGTCAAGGCGTGGCATGTCCTTCTGACTCAAGCCTAGTTGGTAGGTTGTGGGCAGATTTCCTACCAATGCTTGAAACTATGTGGGATCGATATCGTCAGGTACTTGGGTGTTTTGTAAGGCTTTGTTCAAGATGTCCTGATGCATGGGGGAAGACCTTAGAAAATCTACGATAGAAATCTGAGCTGAAGTCTTGCCTAAGTGGTCAAGGATGTTGTATTGTGAACTGACGGTTGGTGACTGGGTGGATGAACGAGCAGCTAGGACCGTGATGCGGGTTCGATGGGTGGTAACAACGCATTGTGGATCTTTTCCTTTGAGGCATATCATGGATACACATGGCTCCACTAGTTCGACGTATGTGACCACACCTTGGTAATTGTATGGCATATTTTTATAGCTTATATTATTTGTGCTATTATTTTGATTGTTGTTGCTGCTAGGGCCAAGATTAGAATTGGATGTACTAGGATCCTGAGTGTGCTTGGGGAAAGCATTTTGGTATATTTGGAGCTGAGCATTGGATGAAGATGTCGTGTTAGCATCCACATGAATCTCACCCCAATCTATTAGACCTTGAACGTAAGTTTTTAGTCCTTGACACTTATCCAATGTGTGCCCTTTAATCTTATGGAAGTCACAATACTCGTTCTCTTTGAACCAAGTCGGCTTGGGCTTGGACTCATTGAGGGGCTTGGTGACAGGATAAGTAATGGGGTAGCTGGCTTGCAGAATTTTGTGAGCACAACGCTAAGGGGTTCTCCCAATTGAGTAAATTGTCGTTAATTCCCCCCTTGGTTGTTTTGGTTTGATTGTTGTTGAGGTGCTCCTTGGGGCACATATATGGCATTCGGTATTGATTGTTGTTGTTGTTGAGGAGGATATTTTTGTGAGGTGGTGGCTACCTGAACATGTTTGGTGTCTGTAACACCATCATTGACAACATTTTTCTTTGTGTTTTAATATTGAGGCTTTTCCCCAAAGGACTTCTCTTTATCGGAATTGAAAAGCTTGACTTGCCCTTTAGCGACAAGGGCTCGTTCTAGGATGGGACCCTTCTCCACGAGTGTTACAAAAGTGGTGATGCAGTGGAGATAGAAATTATGAGCCATGTCTCGATGAGAATTTTTGATGAACAATGTGACCATGTCCTTTTCTGATAGTGGGGATTTCATCCGACTGGCTAAGGCACACCATCTTTGTAGATAGCTAGTGAAGGTCTCCCCATCATGTTGTTTTTCTTTTAGGAAATCAAGCATACCAGTGTCCTTCTCCAGATTGAAAGTGAAGTGGGAGACGAATTGCTTGGATAGTTGTGCAAAGGTTTTGATAAATCATTTTTCAAGGCCCATAAACTAGTTAAGGGCAACCCCTTGTAGACTCTTAGGGAATAGTCGAATAAGATAATTGTCATTATGCATGACCTCTTGGAAATGGGCATAAAATTCTTGAAAATGGACTATGGGGTCCTTGGTTCCCTTATATTTATCGAATTTCAGTATTTCAAAATGCTTGGGAAAAGGAACCAAGGAGATGGAAGGATCAAAAGGATAAGGACAAGTGTCTTCGAACTTGAATGTTTGTTTACCCGTTCCAGCCTATAGATCCTTTAAAGCTACTTTTACTTCTTCCAAGTCCTTATTGACTGGCGCTGAAGGAGTCAAAGGGGGTTGATTGTATGGATAGTATTGTGGGTATGATGAGGATGGCCCTACCGTGGTTGGATCATAAGCAAGTTGAGATGCATACAATGCGTTTTATGATTATAAGTGGATGGATAGTTGGATGATGGATTGTGATGAGTGGAAGCCACTTGTTGTTGATAGTAAGAAATGGGGGACGGGCCCTATTGTTGTGTAGAATTTTGATAATACAAGGAGGTAGGACCCCCTTGTTGATGTGATGATGATTGTTGGTAATAGGGGATGGAAGGTGCACCCTGCTAGTAAGCTTGTTGTTGTTGAAGGTAGGGTGGATAAGATTGGTATTGTTGTGCCATGGTGGGTTGTTGCATAATGTATGGGGGTGGATTTGATGGCTGCTGGTAGGGATGATTTTGTGATTGTGGAGGATTGGTATAAAGTGGCGGTTGGGTCTACGTTTGGTTTTGAGCATTTTGAAGAGGATTCGCATTGAGGTGGGACATGGCAGTGTATGTACTGGATGGATGATAGAGATATTTTGCAAGCAAATTATTGTGCATTTGTGTAGGGATATGTACATGCTACTATGGGGGTTGTTTTTGTGGCTGTTGGTGGTGAGATGGGTGAGATGAAATGTGTTGTTGTTCAGGAACAACTACGGAAGTGCCCTACGGCGGTTGTGGTTGTTGGGATGATGCTTGCATTATCTAATGTGGTGGTTGCGTGTGAGCCGAGACATTTTGTTGTGGGATGGAAATTTTTTGTTGGGGTGGTTGTTGATGAGGTGGTAGAGACAAAGCAACAACCATAGTAGTGTGTTGGTGGGGATTGATAGGAGGTTGTTGGAATGCAGGTTGTGATAAATTATTAGCGGGTGTAGACCCTAGAGGTGGCATTCAAGCAAGGGTAGGTGTGCCCCCAGTGTTGATAGATGGTTGTTGAGGTGGAAGCGATGGAGCAGACGAGATGTATGAAGGCATCTCGTAGGAATACTGATTATGGGGTTAGAGTTGTGCTACCAAAGCTATAGTTGGGAGACAGGGATAGCTAGCAGCTTGATGTATTACAACGTTGCCAAACTCGGGGTTATACTAGTTATCTGCAGGTGCACCTTCGGGGATATATGAATACCCAGGGACATTTTGAGATGTTTGTGGGTCAATATGTGTGGGAAGAATGTGGGTGGAAACTTATTATGATGCATCAAAGTTAGATGGTGGCTTGACTCCCCTCATAAGCAAGGTGGCAAGAATTTTATCTCCACATTCATTTAGGGGACAACCCGTCATCTGGACTTTAACAGGGTCATTGAGGTATTCATTGACGGTGACTTCGAGTTGGTTGACCATGTTCTCGACACCGGGTGGTGTGGTATTCTGGATGTTAGTGTTTGATTGGGATGAGGTGCCGTTATGGGGATCTTGCGGATTGCTCATAAAATTATTGTGATCTTGAGGGATATTTGGTTGGGAACCTTGGGTCTTTTGGTCTGCCATTTTCTTTTTCATTTGTGAACGTGTTTGAATGGACATGAACATGCAAAACAACTAAGTGATCTAAGAGGCAACTAAGGTTTTAAATGATGATTTGGATTGGATAAAGATTGTTGAATTCGATTGGATGTTGGATTGATTAATAGGATGATGGATCAATTGATGATGTATCAATTAATCTGATGATTGGATAAGGATTGGATTTGACTGGATTTGATCAACGAAATGATTGATAGAATTGGATGAAATTGAATTCGAGATCAAATGATTGGATGATTGGAAGGGTTTCTAAACTGGGTTCAGAGATCACCCTTGGTGATGTAAGGTGCCGATTGATTGAGTGAAAGGATAAACCAATGATCACGATGCCAAATTTTCCTTGAGATGGAAGGGGATTGAAAGGGCCGAGAATGATGATCGACTTAGGATGGATAGCGATCCTAAGCGGATGTTCAAGGATGACGATCAGGTTTAGGCACCTAGGTCAATTCAGATAACTACTTCAAACGGAGTTTAGAGGATTCAGATTGATACGATGATGATGGATGTGTAACTTAAAGATGATTCAGATGATGATGCAAATGGATCGTGATGCAGGCGAACGAGACGCACAAACAACAAGGCAGTCAACGAGCCTTTTAGAAACCATGAGAGGCTGGTGTTTTGGATCAAATTCATAAACAGGTGTAGTTTTAGGTTAGGGCCGCCCAAAATTTTGGGCAAGGCTACCCAAATAGGTCAAAATTGCTCAAACAAGTCCCGATTTTAATTTAGAGCAAAAAATGGTCAAACGATGTCGATAATCAGACTTCTAGAATGGGTAATTGGATTTTGCAAAACAGGAAAAATACCACTCAGAGCGGGTGAATGGATGTAGGAGGCTATTAAAGAGCACTCGAAATGGGAAAATGAGCTCTCGGAACAGGTGAATAGCTTCCCGAAACGAGCAAACAACTGAATGAAAAAGGGGAATGGTGCTCGAAATGGGTAAATGGATGTTCAAAATGGATGAACGAATGGTCAGAATAGGTTAACGGGTACCCAAAATGAGGGAACAGTGCTCAGAATCGGAAAACAGGTTCCCTGAACAAGGTAATGACAAGTGAACGGACGTCCAAAAATGTTGTTTGGAAGGTCAAGGTTTCCCCTTTAGGACAAGGCCGCCCAAACTTAGGTCAAGGCTGCCCAAATAGGGAAAACTTGGAAAATTTTGACTTAAGAAAGGAAAACAACAGTTAAGGCAGGGGGTAGGGTCGCCCATTTAGGTCAAGGGCGCCCAAACTTAGGTCAGGGCCACCTAAACAATGGGCAAGGTTACCTCTACAAACTGGTATGAATCTAACTTAATAAAAAATAGTGATGGAAAAGGATGAAAAGAGCAAGGAAAATGCCAAAACTAATTGACAAGTATTGGTTTTGCACAAGAAAACACTTCAAACAACACAAGCCTTGTTTTAGTGTTAGGTGTATGATCAACACGGTTCTTCTATCTAGGCTTAACAAGTTTACTAAGGGCGTCCCTGATATATGCACAGTACGTGGGGCACAACCGCGAACACCAGCCTATCTACAAGCATGAGTCGGGAGCAACCAACGAGAGACTGGGAGCTCAGACCAACTCTTCACGTCTTGTCTAAGTACCACCCTAGCTTTGACGCTCTGCCAGACACAATGTGACTGGATTGAGGTACATAGTTTTCTCTCCCTCCTTTATATACCCCACCAATAACACATGGTTGGGATCGTCCCTCGGGTGATGAAATCCCAGGCAAGTTCCACTAATAAAATAAAAAAGGGGTATAAAAATGAACTAAGTGAGCTATGATTTCTCTTCACCCAGGATCGACAAACAATGCAAGGGGATTGGATAGGTCAATAACCCACTTTCAGACACGGAAAGCAAATCCTTTGATCCTTTAATTAGTTCTATGTTCCTATTTTAAGGAAACCAAAAACACAAGATTATTCAAACACAATTTCTCCACTTGCAATACAATTGTTAGTAGTTTTGTTTCCTATCTTTGACAACCGAATTATGTCTTCTGGACGTGGCCGCCTCTGTATTTTGGACATGGCCGCCCCTTTATGAACCTGTAGACAAACAAAGATCAAAACAATGAAAATAACAACAAAAATAGTTAGTTGTTTGGACAGGGGCACCCCTCCTGGACAAGGCCGCCCTTCTGTGAATCTGCAAGCAAACAGAGGTCAAAACAGAGAAAATATCATAAAAAATAGTTAGCTATTTGGACAGGGCTTCCCCTCCTAGACAAGGCCGCCCTTCTGTGAATCTGCAAGCAAATAGATGTTAAAATAGTGAAAATAACATAAAAAACAGTTAGTTGTTTGGGCAGGGCCACCCCTCCTAGACAAGGCCACCCTTCTGTGAACCTGCAAGCAAACAGATGTTAAAAATAGTGAAAATAACATTAAAAAATAGTTATTTGTTTGGACAGGGCTGCCCCTCCTGGACAAGGCTGCCCTTCTGTGAATCTACAAGCAAACAGATGTTAAAAACAGAGAAAATAATATAAAAAATAGTTAGTTGTTTGGACAGGGCCGCCCCTTCTGGACAAAGCCGCCCAAACTTAGGCCAGGGCCGCCCAAACTTAGGTCAAGGCCGCCCAAATAGTGGGCAAGGTCGCCCCTCTGTGTCAAAATTTGCAAATCTTCAAAAAACAACAGCTGTTAGTACAAAGGACCCATGACGAGGGTCCCACCGGGCTCGCCAAAAATGTGTGCAATGAAATTTGTTATCTCCTAATATGAAAAACTAACTAAAGAATGCAAGATAAAAACTACACCAAACCACCTCAAGATTGGGCTATGTTAAACACAAATAAAAGGAATACAAACAAAAAACACAAAAAAATTATACCTTTTATCCGTGTTGATCCTTAGTTGGCCCTTGATAAGATTGTTGATGTGTGCTCCTTGGATGATAGCTTGCAATGATGGTGGTAGATGGATGAATGGAGGTAGGTGAATGCAACAATGGATTTTAGATGAAAATGCAAATACTAAGACAATAAATGACTAAGATAACTCAAGTAGCTTGGGAGCATAAGTTTGGTATGCATGCAATCACTAACTCAATTAATGAGAAGAGGGGGCTATTTATAGAAGAAGTTGAATTCTCTAGAGAATTCAACAGTCAAGATTGAGCCACCATGGCCAAGATGGAGGGTTGTGTTGAGTTAAGGACTTACAAGCCCTCACATTTTAACATGTGGAGGGTGAGGTGCCAAAGGGGATGATGAGATGGAAAAAGGTACAAGTGAGGTGGAAAAGGCCATGTGGTCCCAAGGTGCTTGCAAGCACCTTGGGATGAGAGAGAATCTCTACAAAAAATAATCCCTTGTCCCCAAGTGGGGCTGAAAGTGACAAGTGAGGACTTTTAGAAAGTCCACCCTTGTCAACATGGGGATTGGAGATGGCCTTGGAGGAATAAAAGTGAATATTTGGAAAAGACCAAAAAGTAAAATAAGATTATTCTAAAATAGGTATTTGTCCTTTGGATATGATGTGACATATGAGGTGTCATGGGGAAGACAAATGCATGGGGGGAATAAGTGTGAATTTTTTATTCGCATGGGGAAGAGATCAACCCAAAAAATGTAAGTACCAAGAAAGGTTGACCTAAGGACATGCTAGAAAGGGTAAGTGATTAGGATTAAGATTGTGCAAATAGGTAATTAGACTAATTAATGATGATTAGAGGCAAGTGGCTAGATTTGGAGGATGTGACATTAATCCTAATTAAGGATATGCACATTTAAATGAAGGATTAATTAAATTAATCCAATTTAGTGAAGGGGTTATGGAGGATGTGACAAGGAGAGAGAAAGAATGAATTTAAAAATAAAAAAGATAATTGACTAAAATAAATAAATTGATTGCATTTAATTAATTTACAGATGAAGTGGGCCAATGTATAAAGTATTTAATTAATTGAATTAATTACCTTAGGAACATTAGGGGAAAGGGGAACATTAAATAAATAAATAATTTAATTAACATTTGATGAAGGGAATGAAGTGGATTAATGAAAGGGATAAATTTGACCTTGTGTAAAGGGTCAAATTTAGGTGTCTACAAGATCTTTTAAGTGGTATTAGAGTGTTGGATTCTGCCAGCTTGTGGGTGACCATTGATTGATGCCATTGAACCAGCATGATATGAGAGTCATTGACAGAGAGAGGAGAAAACCCGAGGCATCTACCTAGGACAGCAATAGGGGAAAATTGATGTCATTGTCCCTTACTGTTGCAATGAACAACAATAAATCTGGTTCCAATAATGTTGAAGAAGGCCAGTCAGAATGTTCGAAAGGGGGATAACATATCAAGACCTCAAGGGGATCTACTCACAGACCCTCTCAACCAAAGTTCTTCTGAGAACATAAGCACATCATGAAGAAGAAAATCAGCTTAGCTATGGAAACATTGTACAAGATTATATGAGATTGGACGTTGAAGATCAAGCTGCAATTCCCTTTGATCAGCTCTACAATGCTAGAAAAAGTGAAGGGAGATAATATTGAGGGAATAAAGATCTTCAACACAAAATCAGTAAGCTTTCACTTCCTACTTTTGATGGTTCGAGGAAAATGACTGCACACGATTTGGTGCAAAAATTGAATACATATTTCTCTCACCCCCATGGCCAAAGATGAAGCTATCAAATTTTCCATCTTGCACTTGGCAGAATTAGCTCACGAATGGTGGCACCATGGTATTGTAACCCAAGGGTTTGTACTTGTGACTACATACGAGGATTTCACGCAAAATATGATGGAGAGATTTGATAGGAAAGATCCCAAAGTGTACTTCTAGGAGTTGACAAGATTGAAGCAAATGGGCACTATGGATGAATATGTTTTAGAATTCCAAAGGCTTGTTGTGATGGTGCCAGATGTTTCAAATAAGAGGCTCATGTTCTTTTTCATTGAAGGTCTATCAGATTATTTTCGTGGCTTGGTAAGGGCTTTGGAGCCAACAACACTAGAGGAAGTTATTCGTAGAGCTTTGAGTCTAGAAATCTCCACCAAGAAGAGTAAACATATTTTCAAGAGCACACCAATAGGGCAGCCAAGGAAGCCTTTTCCTAAGGAAAATCCTCCACCTAAGGATTTACCTCTGAGACCTAATGGATCAGACATGTCAAGGAATGAGCTTTGTCGGAAGGGCCTGTGCTACCATTGCTGATAAAAATGGAATGAGCACCACAGATGTAGAAGGAGAGGCCAATTTTACTACATTGAGGTAGTTTTAGATAATGAAGCAGAACCCGAAGAAGGTGGCAATGAGGAAGTCACTAATGAAGAACGACAAGATATCATTGTGGAAGGAGGTCCCATTGGGGATACTCTTGTAGCACTATCAGGAGCACCACGATACCATTCCCTTTGTGCTTGAGGAGTTCTTGGGGGACAGAGAGTGACAATATTGATTAATAGTGGAGCTACTCATAATTTCATCGACACAAAGACAGTGGCCAAGATACGCTTGGAAGCAAAATAATTTGAAGGGTTTGATGTTGCAGCTATAGGAGGAAATATCCTTTCTTGCACTAGGCAGATTCAAAAAATGGAGTTGACCCTAAGAGGACACAAGATGAGAGATGACTTATATGTTGTTGATCGGTGACACAGACATGGTCTTAGGTTTACAAAGGCTTCATTCATTGGAAGAGTACACTACCAACTACCAAACCATGGAGCTTAAATTCAAACATGATGGCAAAGAGGTTGTCCTCAAAGGCCTCTCTAGGAATGGGCCTATGGTGATTTCAGCAAAAAGGATGGAGTGATATTTTCATAGAGATGAAGTAGCATGGGCAGCAAAGTATTTGGTCACAGATACTAGTCCTCCAAAAGAAGGAAGAACCTACCCCATCGACATTCAGAAAATCTTGAAATAGAAGTGCAAAGTGTTCCGAGAGATTTCGTCTGGATTACCACCTGATAGAGGATTTCAGCATGTGATAGAGCTAGAGGAGGGAGCCAAACCAGTCATCACCACTCCATATCGACATCCTAGAATGTGCAAGGAATAAATTGAGAAGGTTATCAAAGAGTTGTTGGATATGGGACATATTCATCCAAGCTCGAGTCCTTTTTCCTCCTTTGTGGCACTGGTCATAAAGAAGGATGGGACACTCAGGATGTGCATCAATTATAAAGCACTCAACAAAAAGACAATCAAGAACCATTATTCCATTCCCAGGAGCGGTGAGTTGATAGATGAGTTACATGGTGCGGTATATTTCTCTAAGATTGATTTACGTTTGGGGTATCATCAGATTAGAGTGAGGGATGAGGATGTGCATAAGACAACTTTTAGGTGTCATTATGAGCATTATGAGTTTTTGGTGATGCCATTTAGGTTAACCAATGGCCTCGCTACATTCCAGTCATGTATAAATTAGGTATTCATTCTTCAGTTGAGGAAATTCGTTTTGGTTTTCTTTGATGACATCTTGATCTATAGTAAGACATGGGGGGCTCATTTGAGGAATATAAAGGAGGTGCTTAATATAAAAAATGAGAGGCATTCATTTTATGCCAAGATGTCAAAATGTGAGTTCTAAATGACTAAGATTTTGTACTTGGGCCATAAGATCAACGCTCAAGGGGCTAGCGTTTATGATGAGAAGATCAAGGCTATTCAGGATTGGCCTAGACCCAAGAACTTAACACAATTGAGAGGATTTGTGGGTCTTTCTAGTTACTATAAAATATTTGTGAAGGATTTCTCCCAGCTTGTAGCACCATTAACCAATTTGACGAAGAAAGGAGCTTTCTCTTGGAGTCCCATAGCACAATAGGATTTTGACAAGCTTAAGGAGGTAATGAGCTCATGTCTTGTTTTGGGCCGATGCAAGAAGTTGGGTTTACAAAAATCTCAAAAAGTGGAAGTGTTTTTGTTGTTTTTCAGAATTTGTCACACTTAAATTGAAAATTTGAGGTACTTACGCAATGAATCTTAAAAAAAGTCAGTAATATGAAATTTTGAATTTTGAATCTAGTTTCCAAATATGTAATTTATTCAAATACCTAGATGATAGAAATTAAATTTTGATAGGGATGTATAAAAACCACTTTTTAAAATTCCTTGTTTTTTTACCATACCATGCACGTGTACAGACACCACTTTTTCACCCAAATAAAAGTATTTTTCTAATTCCTTTTGGGGAAAGAAAGCTAACAACATGAAGATTGATGAGGAAATTTTTCTGTAATTGTTTTTGAATATTATTTTTATTGGCCTTAATTATTGTTTTTAAAAATCAATGTGTACGAACAACATAATTGGACCTAAAATAACCATTTTTTGAATTTGTTTTTCATTTTGTAAAGAATTGTCTGAAGAGTGATGCCATATAAATTTTTTACAAGAAATTTAACCAAAAAAAGTTATTAAAATTAGAAAAAAGCTTGATATTTCAATTTTACGGACTAGTTTGCTTAGAAATAAATTAAAAAATAACAAATATAATCCAATCTTAATAAAAATTATATATTTGGAAACTATACACCGTGTTATCTAATGGGTTTTAATTTTATAAATTGATTCAGAAAAAAAAGTCTATCAGCCATATTGCCAAAATTGGACATTCTTCTTCAATTTGCCTTAGTTTTTTAGTTGTAGATCAAAGGCTAAGGGTTGGATTGCCAAGCCTTTTTCGAACCAAAAACCAAAGCTACATGTGTGTTGGAGATTCATTTTTTTAATAACGTGTATGCATTTTTAAAAACGTCTATGCGTTACAAAACACATACGCGTTCTTTATTTGTTTGATTATTTAAAAAATAAATGATTTTTAGAAACACGTACACGTTTTAAAACATGTACGTGTTTCTAAAAGGTATTGATTTTTTTTTAAAATGATTTGTACATGTTATATAACACGTACGTGTTATAATGCATACGCATTTTTGTAGCACTTACGCATTTTTTTAGACTCGGGTACCCGATGCACAACGCATACGCATTTTTAAATAATGTGTACGCGTTTTCTATGAGGATTTTTTTTTTGTCGAAACTTCCCCTCTTTGTAGACCCAAATTCTTGCTTTTACCCTTTTGGTTATTCCAAATTTCTCATCTCCTTTTGTACTCGAGGGTAATGCTTCAAGAGAAGTTATTGGAGCAGTGTTGATGCAGAATAAGCATCCCATAGCATATGCAAGCAGAAAACTTACAGATTCAAAGGTCTTCTCCATCTATGATAAGGAGATGTTGGCTATCATGCATGCCCTTGCAAAATTCCGGCAATATTTGGTTTGTGGAAAATTTGTGGTGAAGACGGATCATAACAGCTTGAAGTACTTCCTTAACCATCGTGATTTGAATGATAGACAACAGAAATGGATAAGCAAACTTCAAGCCTATGATTTTTATATTGAATATGTGAAAGGAAAGAACAATGTAGTAGTAGATGCACTATCTAGGAAGCCTTATCTTTGTGCTATGATTGATATATCGATTGATTGGAGAGTGGCCATAATACTTGAGTATGCTAAAGAAAGTGATTGATGATAGGTACAAGGTGGTTGAGGATCTCATCCTCTACAAAGATTGGGTATACCTTGTACCCCACTCCAAGGTCAAGGATAGAATTGTAAGAGCTTGTCATGATACCCCTCTTGCTGGTCATCCCGGATTCTACAAGACATACAAGCAAGTGAGGGAACATTTCTCATGGAAGGGGTTGAAAAATGATATATTGCAACATGTTAGAGAATGTTTGGTGTGCCAACAAAATAAAACGGAACATGTGTTACTAGTTGGGTTGTTGCAACCCTTACCCATTCCAAATCAAAAATGGGAAAGCATATCAATAGATTTCATCACTAGACTTCCGAGGGTGCAAGGTAAAGATTGCATTTATGTTGTGGTGGATAGGCTCACTTATATGCCATTACTTCAGAATTTAAGGCTCTTCAAGTTGCAAATCTTTTTTTTAGAGAGGTGTTTAGACTCCATGGACTACCAAGGAACATTGTGTGTGACAGGAACAACAGGTTTATCAACTTTTTTTGCAAGAAATCTTTTGTTTGGCTCACACGGAATTAACTCCCAGCACTAGCTACCACCTCCAAAGAGATGGACAAACGGAGATTGTAAACAAATGGATTGAAGGGTATTTGAGGAACTATGTTACAGGGCAGCAATCAGCTTGGGTGAAGTGGCTACATCTAGGAGAGTTTTTCTACAACACCACACATCACATGTCCATTGGTATGTCTCCTTTTAAAGCACTCTATGGTTATGCAACTACCTCCTTCATGAATCTAATTCTTGCAGATAGTAGGGTTCCAAGTGTTAAAGACGTGGTGTAGCAAAATGTGGATATCATGAACTCCCTGAAAGAAAATCTTCAGCATGCCCAAAACCAACAAAAGTTATATGCAAATTAGCGAAGGACTGAGAGAGTTTTTGAGGTCAACGACATGGTTTACTTGAGATTACAGCCTTACAAACAGTCACCCTCAAGGGGAATGGAATGGAAAAGTTAAAACCAAGATTCTATGGGCTATTCAAGATCACAAAGAGGATTAGGGAGGTTGCATACGAGCTTGAGTTGCCTCAAGGGAGCAGAATGGATAACATCTTTCATGCATCGTGCTTGAAGAAGGCCTTGGGACAACAGATCACACCGTCAATGGAGTTACCACTCCTTGATGATGAAGACAAACTTATTCTTGAGCCTGAGACAATGTTGAACGTGAGAGAGAAATGACTGAGGAATAAGAATATCCTAGAATACTTGGTAAAATGGAAGAATCTTCTCGTTGAAGACGCTACATGGGAGGGAGTGGATATTTTCGAGCATCCTAATTTGCGGTTGCTTGAGGACAAGCAACAATCTGGAGGGGGGACTGTAATGTCCCTAACTAATCTGGGTCGACATAGTTGGTGAAAGAGTGTGTGTTAACACTATTTAATTAAAATAAATATTAATAAGTAATAAAGGACCTTTGAGGCCAACCCAATTGGTGTTGGCGCTAAATGTAATATTTGAATTTAAATTTATTTTGGCCAACCTTTCTCAAGTTGGCGTGCTAGTTTAGTATTTATATGAGATGTTTACTTGGTTGAAGATCATCACGAGTTTGGAATTCATCTCGTGCCAAAATCGATGAGGGAGTAGCTCTTCATGCGCTGGCAGCATGTACTAGATGTAGTCTCAGTCCTGAAGACTCGTGCTCGGTTCTCATTCGACATACATTTGCTCATTTCCAGTTCATTCGTAGGTTACAAGTTTGGCATAAGGCATCAATTACTCCCTGGTTGGTCACGCGCAAGCTCTAATTCACAGTTCCAACGCACGCACATCACACTCCATCCACTTGGGCTAGACTCAACACCATTACTATCGACTTCACCAAAACGTAGGAGAAAGGAGCGATACATAACCCATTCAGGCCGAGCCTAGCGGCTTTGGCCGACTACTTTGTCATGTCCCAGATCGGCACCTTTGGCCTAAAAATTCAAGAATTACACATAGGGACCAATCGCTCAACTTATCCAAAATGTGAAGGGATATCTAACACATCATATAAGGAGATTCCCCTACAAGAACGAGCAGCATATTGTTTAATCTTGACGAGTGGAATTCGCTTGTATCACAACCAGCGGTCTTTTCGAGTGGGGCATTGTCTACATTGCAATTAGTAATCGGACGCCTTGGTTGACGCCACTGTAAAGAGCAGCGACCCAATCACTCTCCCAATATCGAACTCCACCTAGGCCTATGTACATTCGTCAATTTATGAGTAATTGTTTCTATATCTTTCTTCAGTAGCTATATAATTGTTTAAATTTTGTACTTGTGATCTATCAGTTGATTAGCATAATTGCTTTGTGAACGGATTTTGGGCCAATTGATATTTTGTTTATTACTCAATTATTATTTGGATCAGTCTGCACAATAAAGCTGGAATTTTGTAGTGTTAATTCATTTGGATCTGAGTTAGGATCTTTACATTAAATTATATACAATTGATATCCTTATTATTTTAGGATTATGATTTTTTGATAATGACACAAATTATCATTGAATCTTGCATGAATCTATAAATGAAAACAAGTATCAAAATTCAAATGGTAATAAATGATCGAGTTTCTGCCACATTCATAATAGCTGGAATAGAAACCACAACAAATTACTAGCTCATTCAATCTAACCATACCTCAAAACCAGGGTAAACAAACCATCATGGGTAGAACTTCATGTCACCAACACATCAACCCAAAACTATAATCAAGTCCATGTCTATCCACCACTTTGATCATCCATCCTCTTATCACAATGCGACATACCAATGCACAAATGACCACAAACAAGACCAATTAACTAACTTTGCATCAACAATAAATGATTTGTGGATATAGACAATCCACATTTCAGTCAGCATCAACCAATGGGTAAAGACAACCCATTTAATTACACAACCCTTAGATCCTAAATAGTGAAACATGCAAAATCGTAATCACATTAGTAATGTGTTAGGTCTCAAATTCACTACTCCGCCTCCTAGAACAAATTCTACTCACAAGGCTAGAGTTGTCATCATGTGGGTAAAATAGTTCAACAATAGAATGGTGGAGGGTTCTAACCTAACTCAACAAGTGTGGGCTATATCTTCTTCACTTTGAGCTTATCTTAAACCTAGGAGGGTATTCCTTGGGGTATACCTAAATAGGTACGAAAATCACTTAAGATAAACAACAATAATGTAAATGATAACTAAACCGAACCTATCTGATCAACCCCAGTAAACAAATTAGCTATGAATAACCCCTATATAGTTGATAATACAGCTTGGAAACATGTGCAAGGTGTGGTAAGCTTCATGATTTATAGATAATGGTTTTATATGTTCCCTACAAATAATAATAGCATTAACTCGCTAAAATAATTGAATACAAATGATTTTATGATTCTATTTTGATGTGGATGAATAGAACACATACAAGAGACCGATGCCTTATCTTAGGCAACAAATTCATAATCAACAAGGAAGAAATCACAAGGGGAGAACAAATTGATATAATCTACTTGTCAAGACAATTTTTGTGTCAAATGACCAAAGAACATTTTGGAAAAAGAAGAGAAAAAGGTTTTCAATTTTTCTTTAAAATGTAACAAAAAGAAATAGGTGAATGAGAGAAATATAAGATGGAAATAATAAATTTTTGGGCTACATTTAAGTGATATAATATAAAAGGGGAAAAATTCAAAGGTTTACTACCTCTTCTAGCACTAAAGTTTGAAATGAGAGGGAAAAGATTATGTTTGTTCTCTTGAAGACTTTAGATACCACCCACATTGCAAGGAATTGGCTAGGGTTTTTGTTTGTTGGCGTTGAGAAAGACTTTCATAGAGGCATGAAGAGATCTCTTAGGGCATGTTGTAGTGGAAGATGGAGGCAAGTCAGAGAAGTTTCTGGAGATTTTTACACCTTATCCACATGTTTCCAAGTTCTATACTACTCAGTTATTATGTGGTATGCATTTTGTACCCTACCAAGTATATGTGTTGCCATTTTAAAAGGAGGTTCTTATTGAGTCAGTAAATGTTTGTTAGAGATAGCTAGTGTTGCCATTAATATATTTGTTTATAACCTTTGAAGTGGGTTCATGAAACCAAAAGGGAATATAGTATTAAAAGCAGCCTTAGTTGTGAATTTTCCTTTTAGGAAATATTGCTTCTATTGATTAAAGATAATCTAGTTTCTTTTGGTAATATGGAGAATGAGTTTTACTTCAAATGTCAAAACAAAGATAGAATGGTGTGTTTCATCCACTAAACCTACTCTAGTTCATACTTTGATCAGTTAGTTTGGGTCTGTCATTCTAAGAAGGGAAAACTGCCAAAAAGGGTTGATAATGGGAAATGAGACTATAGATCTATGGTTAACAGTACACAATGAGAAGCTAAAGGTGACACTAGCATCATTGAGAGAATAAATAACAAGTGACAGTAAGAATATTGAAGTTGCAATGGTAGCATGATAGTTTTAAAAGCAATGGATGCACGGTGACAAGGATGCAAACCTTAGGTCGTGACAAGTAAATGATTCTAGTATTCAAATGATAAGACTAAATTTGAGATGATATATTGTTGTTGTAGGTTTTCTTTATATAGTCAATGAAGATCCTATTGGATATCAGAAGCCTCTGAATACGTGTAGGAAGGGTGATATGAGACCAAACACTAGAAGGCAGTCCTATAACAATTTTGATATTCAACATAATAGTCCACATCAAGTGACATTATGAGTACTTTCAATGATATTGAGCCAAGTATAGTCATATAATAGTCCTAGCTAAGTCTCTTAAACCATTTTTCAAGAGCCTCACTATTATTTAGAGCCATGAAGTATGGTAGAGCTCATAAAGGGACGGTGAAGGTAATGAATGATGGATAGTCATACTATGAAGGTTTACAAGTCATGCCATTCTTGAGCTATAAGAGACAGAGCTAGGAGAATATACAGTCCAAGGATGAATCAATGTTTAGGCGGCCTGTGGAAACATTTAAGGACCTTCATAGTATGAAATTAATAACAGAGATTTGATAAGCGTTGTTATCAATTGAAAAGGCAGTGATCTCTAGGTGTTGTGGTTGATTCATTAGATTGAACTAAAGGTGTATATGTTGGAGGGGGTTTCTTGGCAGACAATTTCTAATGTTGTGTACAATGATATGATCAAATTTAATGATAAAATAGTTGAATTGTATTCTAATGAACTAATTCAAACTTCATAAGCAAATTGTCTGATGTTCTTTAGGCTTAAACTATTTTGGAAGACAATATACTTTGTGGCTGGATCAATCCTCTTCACTATTGAAGAATACTTTAGAATCAACAATCAAAATTTGAAATTACATTGTATGGTCATCATGGAAGGGAACATGCCATATACCTATGGTTTTAAATTCTCATCTCATATACAATGGTTTGTCTGTTATTGCAACATATGACAAAAGACATGTTGACCTTAAGGAGATCTGCTAAGAGTTTAATGTTTAAAATGTTACACATGATGGCAGTTGGGCATGACTACTTAAAATGTTACCCTGGTGTTTCATTGCCACTCTTATGTGGCATTTCTCTTAATGTTTGTAAACTTTTGTGTAACAAAGTTTGGATGTTAAGAGGTGTAGCTATGATGGTAAAGGACTAGTTCAAGGAAACTGAGAAGATCCAAGAAAAACTAGAGCAACAAGGATGATAACAATCCTCAATAATAAAAGACAGATGACAGTTTGGAGGACATGTTGAGAGATTTCTAGGTGAAGTCTAGAAGTAATGGAGAATGCTCAATGAAGAAAAACACACATAGGCCCAAGCTTTGATGATGTGCATGAAGACAGACACAGGGTAATATGGGTGACTAAGATTTCGAAGACATGATTGTCAAAGTCATGCAAAAACAGTGTCCTTTGATGGACATCAAAGGGATAGTCACAAAACAATTATCACATGAGGCAGTCACAAGCATGCATGGAAGAGTTGATGATATTAGAGATGTTGCATGTGCAAAGAGATAGAAGACAATGATTTTTTAGGGAAGATTAATGCGTCTATGAAGATACCTAAAGTATGACAGTCCAAAAACAAGAGACAATGACTACCTTGTCAAAAGTTTTTAGGACTGTAATGTATGATAGTGACTATACTGGGACCTAAGGGCGGTCTTTATGACTGTACTAAGGATTCTTATAGAGGATAGACCCTAGCACAACAATCATAGGACGGTCAAGGAGTGGCAGTTGCAAATGTAAAGGACAAAGCTTTCAAGGAATGAGATTAAAGGAAGTTTTTTTAAATGATGAAGATATTTGCAAGTATAATGACAAATGTACAATCCATATATCCAGGAAAATGGTAGTCACTTGGTGACAGTCAAGACTCATTGTCTAGGGTATTTGACAATAATGGTATATGTCAATGAAAAGAGGAGTAAAGGGGATAATTTAGGATGTGATAGTCATGAATGATGTTGATATTGCTTGTGAGGATACTAGTCTAATACTTTCATCAGTGAAAGTCTTCAAAGATAAGTAGGTGTTACAGTGTTACTGGGTTTGTATGAGAACATATGAGGCAATAGATACAATATTTCATGTGAAGATAGTGCCAAAAAGTCAGCTTAGGGTGAAATGGCAGAGTTTAGTGAAGATTTAACAATGGATAGAGTTGTGCACCATGAAAGGAGAGGATAACCATAGTAGGGACCAAGTTGAGAAGGCAGTTAGACCTTGAAGATAGGTGGAAAACAATGCAAAAAGTTAAAAAGACAGTCAAGTATTGATGCCCAGTTACAACATAGAACACTGTCATACATGACAGTCATTACAAGGCAGATTATGATTAATGCAAAGATCAATACTGTAGAGATAGTGAGCCTTAGTAAGATTGAATATGTGTATATTCCTACACCTCTGGAAGGCTTGTTGATCATTTCAAACCTTTGATACATGTTTAAAAGCTTAAGTAAGGAAGGTGGCAGCAATTTAAAAGATTATGGACTAATCAAGAGTCTATTGCAAATATTTTGGAGGCCAATTGAGGGAATATAGCAGTAGTTGAAGAGTTATAGGGTACAATTTGATGACTTGGACAATAGTTAGGAGCATCTAGGAGACAATTATGACAATTATGACACCTATAGCAACATATGCAAGCATCTAGGTGCACAAGGAGTAGATATAGGAGTTGATAGCATTTGAAAGGGTCGACTCATCTCTTCTTCAATGTCACCAAGGATTTTTTTCAAGCAATAAAACATGAGAAGGCAGTTTCAAGCACCCAAAGTTCAAGGAAGCAGTCAGCATGGTCATAAAGGGTCCTTTAATTGTCATTGGATGTTGTCCTACTTTTCCTCCAACATAGGATAGACAAAAGGAAGCTCACTTTCATTTGTGTTCAGTTCTTTTCACTTTGATGCGGCATTGTAAACTTGACACGAAGTTTCTTTCTGGTCACTTTGATATTGTAGCTCATATTTTTCACTTTTCAAATTGAAAACAAATACTTTGTAACACAATATCAAGCAAAAGACACATGTTCTCAGATTATGTATTACTGTAAACACATCTTCTATCAATAAAATGAGCATTTTGGCCTTCAAATTTGATGTCTTGGTTGTATGTGTGAGGTAATTGATGTCATTTTTTGTGTTTTTAATGTGCAAATCCTTAGATGTATGTTTTACTTCCATCATTTTCAAGCAGAAAAGATATATTTGTGTAGGTTATTGATTGTGTCATAGTTCAAATAAGTGTTAGTTGTGAAGAAAAACACACTTTCTTCCTTCTAAACTGCAAGAAACACAGACCTTTCAATGAAACATTTATATTCAAATATGTCAAACACTTACGTTGTACATAAACAATTGAAAATTTGATTAGTTGTATGACAAAACAATAGTCCAAAGTTTGAGAAAGCCACATTTTCGATGCATCACCTTAGTAGTAGATTCATTTCAAGCATTTTCTTTCTACCATTTTTCATCAAGTGAAGTAGTTATATAGAATAGACTAGGTGATAGAACCAAGAGAACCAACTCACTCTAGAGGTTAGCTCTCACATCCAAAACCCACAATTAGGAGAGTTATCCCATGTTTCACCAATGAGCTAAGTTTTTGCAACTTAGCAAGGGCACACTATTTGATTATAACAGTAATATTAAAAATAGCTCTTGAACATTTAAAGTAAATAATGTAAATAAATAAAAATTAAGATTAAAATTAAACTAAAAGTTATATATTCATGTATGTATATATAGTAAATAAAACAAATACGAAGTAAAATAAAATAACTCTTAAATACGTAAAATTAGTTCTCTTTTCATTTATCTGCTTGTCTATTTATGCGTCATACATACCTAATTCAAATAGATTATAAAATATAATTTTTACATAAATAAAATAAAATAACTATTCAAGTGAAAATTATTTTCATTAACTACAAATTACTTATTTGTATCTTTTTTCTATCCTTTTAATAAAATACATTTTCTCTAATCTTTACTCTTTTATTAAGAAATTTCTTATTTAAAAAAATAACTATATACATAATAAATCAAAATATGACGTAAATAACTTGATTTCTTTTTTGTTTGGCTCAAAACTATTGAAAGAAAAAGAAAAACTCTTTCAAATAGAAATAAAAAAAACTATATATAAATAAATAAAACAACATATAAGACTGAAAATAATTTGTTTTAGTGTAAATTTGGTTAGTACTGGGATGGGTGACCTCCCGAGAAGGTCCAATGCTTCACCTTTATTAGCATCACCTAGATGCAATGAGTGCTAAGTGGACCATTCATTATCATGAGAGATGAGTTCTTGTGAACCACTACTCATTAAACATGGGTGAATGAATTTGACTCGTAACACTATACGGTTGAATCCTAGTAGCAATATCACAATATATAATTTATTAATATTGTACATAAAATATCATTGATATCTTAAATACATCTATCTGAAATACCTAACTTATAAATTTGTTAATTTAATATAAGCACTTTAAAACTGATCTCTCCCCATCTTTTCAATGAAATGTATTTAAAATATTTATTCTAATTATATTATAGTTTACTCTGTTATTACATTTATTGTTATTGTATTTGTTATGTTTATCATTATAAATATTAAAAATTAAAAAACTAATCTTTAGAAGCAACAAATAAATTAGTGCAGATCATAACTCGAGGTCAAGCGTACAACTGAATCAGACCAACCTCTAAAATGCATTCTTTATAAGTTTCTGAAATGATTTGAAACATAGTTACCAGACTGAGATTCGGCAATTTTTAACAATCAAGATGCATAATATTTTACCAAAAACACGATATATTAAAAGATTGAGCCAGACTCGGCCAGACTTGCAGACTTTGGCTAAACGAGTCAGCAAGCCTCACTTTGGTTGGCCCGGACTTGGAATCGGAGATGTGCAGAATGCTCAGCAAGTTTTATGACACTGATTTTGAACACAGCTGAATTAGGAGTCGCGCAGTTTTCTCAAACAGCAAAGATCAGAATTAAGTAGAGCACACGTTAGCTTAAATTCATGCCCCTGTGAGGAAGCTAACCAAATTTCGCATCGTGTGATCATGTATTATGTATTTAATTACCATTTTTGTGGAATACATCAATGAACTAATAATGCCTACAAAGGGGAAACGGTGAATCTTGAAGATATAGCTATTGACAAATATTAGAATAAATTTGTTTTAATCTTT
Organism: Sequoiadendron giganteum; assembly: GCA_007115665.2. Taxonomy (NCBI): domain Eukaryota; kingdom Viridiplantae; phylum Streptophyta; class Pinopsida; order Cupressales; family Cupressaceae; genus Sequoiadendron; species Sequoiadendron giganteum. The sequence continues at coordinate 408,738,434 of CM021103.1, read as the reverse complement.
CGCAGCTAAATTCGTGTCAGACTTATCATTTGGGTTTGATCTTTTTCAAACAGCATATTTTGAATGAATACATTAAAAGAGAAAGGAGCCGTGAGACAGAACATGAAACCCATAATGCAAACAACAGTGGGGGTATTCTTTTATAGTAGAATAAAATTCATAATGTTACAGTTGGAAAAAAATGTTGCATCATACTCCAGAACATTACCATATTAACATCCTGAACCTGAATGATAACCAAAGCATCATATGGCGAACAAATATCTATCTAATCAAGTTTTAGGCAGCGCACTAAAAACCTTTATTGTCCAGGTTAAACAAAGTGACACTCACAATAAGACCTGAATATAAAACCAACATGCCAAATGAGAACCTTAGCTTTACAAGACATTGCATTGACAGAAAGATTTAACAGATATTCAATTTGAGCGTATTCAAGCATCTATTCGCAAACAAAATTTCCCTAGCTATACATTGCACAAGTATAAAAAAATTCAAATTATCATCACCATTAAAAGTTTTTACACATGTAAAGGGCAATACTCTAGGCAATTCATTGCACAGAACCATTTACAGCAAAGTCCCAACTATTAGATGGATCTAATGTACAATATCAAAGAAGCCAAAATGCTTAAGCACATTTCATGACCTGTGCAAAATTTCACAGTATATGCTAGTTTTTAATGACTAGTATTACTGCAAGCAGTTCCATCTTCCCATTGACGAGCCTTTTTCTCTCAACAAGGAAAAATTGTATGTGAGAGAAAAGGTGTTCAAATCCACTACATGATCAGAAAAATATTATAGCAAACACAAAGAACCTTATAACTGTGTTTCAGATTACAAACAACTTTTAAGACGTTCTCAAAGGTGGAGAGACTAATATAACTCCATCACCTCGAACAAACAGATATGGAACATGCCGCTTTGATGTCTGCAAGAAGAGAACCAAATAAAAAAAAAATCAATTAGGGTAAAAGCCCAAATGAACATTCTTGCAGCAAACAGAGCATGTATAGTCAGCAAAACTTAACTTCAAATCTATAGAAGTCATTTTTTGAACATAAGTCACAAAAGTGTTGTATTAAAAAGTGCATAAAAAATTACAATATCAAAATCAAGACATCTATGGCAGTAATGAACAGATATTAGTCAGGCGGTAGAATATTTCAACCAGCACAGTTCTACCATTTAGGGGCAAAGGCTATTCTCACAGTTTCCTGCCATATCCCCATCTAAAGGTGGTGACTGGAAACGGATTGGTGAAAAAGTAGGTAACTGTTACAGGCTTTTTAGGAAAAAAGTTGTTCTTAAATGATGGGGTTCCAGTCTGCCAGATTTGAAAATCTTGACTGGCGGATCCATGCAGGTTACTAAAATAAGTTTCTTGTCATGCTACACAATGTAATAAGCTAAAGCTGCCTCCTTGGGCTTATCATTGGCAAGAAGACAAGACTGATCCTTTGCATAAGGCAAATAATGCACATGAAGTCCACTTGCAATCAGGTCGCAGATCAATTGTAACCCCAAAAGACATGCTGCTACCTCAAAGTTCCAAGTTTCTACTCTGGGTTCTCAAATTTTAAAACCAAGTGGAACTGTGAAATCTCATTGTGGCCATGATGCATTGAAAACCACAGAAACAAACCATGAGCATTAAGAAAGAGTCTTATAGGACACAAATTAAAAGAGCATGGGTCATCAGCAGCAAAAGCTTCAAATATTGGCACAGATTTCAAATTCTGAGTTTGGGAAACCACTAAGCATCTAAAAGTGCCAGATTTCAGTGTGGCAACAGCCTGTTGAGCATATTGGTATTTGGCCCAACATTGTAGTGACCATTTCAGAATCCCAAGATATTGGCAGGAGACAAGGATCTGCAGGAGTGGTTCTTCTGATTACGTGCCTACCCATGTGAATCTGTCCTCTCTGAACTTCGTACTGCTCCCACATGTATATTTTTGGTGACTTTTGGCATTGGCTTTCATTTTTTGAAAAGAGTGTTTGAGCAGGCCATGTGTCTGATTGGAGTAATACATATTGGATTTAGAAGAATCAACCTTCAACAGACTCAACTTTAGAGGCAATTCTAAGAGAAACAGTAAAGAAGGAAATCAAATCTATCACACTATTTGGGCAGGCCTTGTGTCTGATTGGACTAACACGTATTGTCACAGCAAAGAAGGAGAAAGTTTTCATGGGTGTGACTGATTGGACTAATACCTATTGTCACAGCAAAGGAGAAAGTTTTCATGGGTGTGAAATTATCTCCTTAGTCAAGCTTGCAATTTCGATACCGATCACATCTGGCAGGGAATAACAAATACTACAAATGATCATCCACTAATTTATTATTAGTATGATGATAATTTGGCCAAAAAAAATCTTTGCTCTCCAAATATTATCTTCCAATATGTTGATATACAGAAACATAATTATAGCTGTACCAAGTCACACATTGGACTTGAGCATGACTTGGAAACCCAAAGAGTAAGATTAAATTCACTAATCAGAAAAGACTAGGACCAGTTCCCTCCCCTTGATATTATCTTCCAATATGTTGATATACATAACATAATTAGCTGTACTGAGTCACACCTTGGACTTAACTGTGACTTGGAGACCTAAATAGTAAGATTAAATTCACTAGTCGGCAAAGACTAGGACCACCTCCCTCCCTGCAATATACTAGCATCTCAATCAACCACCTCTAATCTTTAAGTATTCTGGATCATCTCCTTCCAGAAAAGGAGCTAATCAGCAGTGCCATCCAAGGCCATTACCTTCAGATTGTTTTGATCGTATCATCATACATCCTGACTATATTCAGCGCAATTGGACTTGTGACCTTGAGATTCACTTCAGTAGCTAAGCTGTTTGCAGATTGAGACTGATCATCAACATTAGGACAGAGTCTGTCACCTTTGCACTCTCCAGGAGATGGATACAGAAAAGCACTTTATATTCAAGAGGATTGCTCTATTAACTTCTGCTATTCCAATCAGAGGTTCCTGGTCCTTCACCTCCGAGAAGAGGTCAACTTCAGACATAAGGCTTTCAAGCCGGGGTGCTAGGGGTTACCAGGTTAATTACCTCATCCTACTATTTTCTAGTGGTTTGTAGAGTTAAATATCCTTTAGATGATGCATTTACCTAAGAATATGTTGATATATTGGTGAGATCATAGTTTTAAAACTTGCCATGTACTCTCAGACTCCTTGATTAACTCCCAAACTTTTAGACAACTTGAACTCTAGTTGAGGGTTTGATGAAAACGAGTAAATTGTGCTTGAACACATGACTCAACAGAAAACAAGTAAACCATCTGTATTTCTGTCTACATAATGCTTTACGCCATGGATACAACCATCTGTTTTGTTTCTGCCATTTTTCCATATGATGTACATTCCATTGGCAACATCCTCACAGCCACAGGGAGGCATCATCAGCTGCAACAATATCTGTTGGTCTAAGTTTCCTGTCACATTCATCCCAAACTTCCACTGATACATTTCGATGGCCAACTCCAAAATTTCGTCAAATACTCTGTCATGTTTTCTGTCAAGAATTGACGAACAGCCAAAATAGTGCTTCAAATTTGGCATCTCTTTCATGGGGTCAAGCTTCTGCATATCTGTTAAAATTTTAAAAACTCCCACACACCCACCACAGATTTGTTAGAAAATTTTGGGAAATGATCTCCTCAGGGTTTTTTCCGCCAGAATTTGAGTATTATTTTAAGCTGCTGAGTTTTTGGCGAGCCCAAGTTTTCAAACCATGGGTGAGACCGTGTCTTCCTCAATAGGCAGTCAACAGTGGAGTTCATTTCTCCTCTTCTTGTACCAGTCACAGTGGGTCTGCTCTTCAACACAGGGTATGTTACTTGTCCATGTCATGGGAGATCCAGTCAAACACATATTACTAGCTTGCTCTCTACTGCTAAAGAACCATCAGCTGCCAATGTTCAGAAAATTACTGGGATTATTCTTTACAGCATGCTTTCCCCTCCCCTTCCCTGCAAGGATTTCCCAACAGTGACCACTCAGGTCACACCATCATTTTATGGACATTATCACATCTAGTGTTGGCTTTTTCCGTGGTTGAAAAGGGATATCGGTCCTCTGTTTGATATAGATTTGAAACTGCCTTCCTGCCCTTTACGAACTTTGAATCACCAATATCTACTGCTCTGACAACGAGTTTTGTTTTCTCATATGATTTATCTAATGTTTGAAGTATATGACATTATCTGTGTTTTAAGTTTTTAGGGTTTACCTATTTCCATTCTACCAACCCTTCTTAGAATGAACTTTTTGCTAAGTAGCCGAATCGGATTCCGGTACGAATCTACTGTGGGTTCGCACAGGAATCAGTTTTTGATACCCGGAAACGATCTCGTAACTACCCTGACACTGGCGTGGTGATTCCAAGTGGATTCCAAGACGATTCTAGGCGCTGCGTACGGATATTTGACTTGTTCAAACGCGAAAAAGGCAAAAAATAAAGCCAAAAAAGGCCGACAAAATTTTTATTGGCTTCATTTCGCGAACACAGCAGGAGAAAACGCAATGCGGGAAATTGAAGGGCACGATGCAAGAGATTGAAGAACGCAAGAAGGACGCGATGCAAATATCGTAATCGAATTTCTCTATTTTTTAACTTATAGTTCGCGCAAAAAACCCTAGTTTAGAAGATTATAGTTATCGAATTTCTCCATTTTTTAACTTACATTTACGGTTTATATAGAAGATTAAACAAAAAACCCTTAGTTTAGAAGTTGTCAAAGTTATATATTTTAATTTTGATAACTTGATTTGCTTAATCTTTTAATATTTATATATAGTATTATCATATTTAAACAATTATTTATATATAAATATTAAAAGATTAAGCAAATCAAGTTATCAAAATTAAAATATATAACTTTGAAAACTTCTAAATAAATAAATATTAATTTATTAAATATTTTGTATTTATAGTTCAACTTTATTTATTATTAAATTACAATATACTATATCCATTTGCCATTATTAAAAACAATTATAATATATATAATTGTTTAAATATGATAATATTATAATTATATATTTTAATAAATCTATTAAATAATATATTTAAATATCAAGAAAATTAAAAAAGATATAATGTTTAGAGTTATATAGATTATATAAATAATAAGCTTATCTTTTAATTAATTAATTTGTTCAAACTTCTCTTAACAAATTGCAAGGTGGTTGTTGCACATAGAGAGATTTTTTCTAAATACCATGGCAGCTAGTAGAAATGGTAGAGCAATTCCAAGTGGGGGGACATTTGTTTGGATATGTCCTAGGTGTGATAAGTGGTATAATTTGTATGCAATTACTGGAAAGGGAATCAAAGTTAGTCCAAATAAAAATGGAATACCTATACCACCTTCTAAAATAGTAAAAAATGGAATACCTATATCACCTTCTAAAATAGTAAAAAATATTAAAGAGCAAGAGGAAGCAAATGCAAGGGTTGAAAATAGAATGGGGCATCCAACTCGAAGAGGCCACCTAATTCTTCATCTCACATACATACTATTGACTCCTAATATTGTAGTAGAAAGCCATCCTTTTTTGAATAGAAATGAAAATGAGACTACTATTTTGAAGAGAGCAAAGGGACCATTGGAAAGGGCATTTAATAATGATGTCAAAAATTGTTGACCAAACCATTGCGAGATGCCTCTATGCAAATGGTTTGTCTTTCAACGTTGTTCAATCACCCTATCGGCAAAACATGGTAAGAAAAATAAATGATGCTCTAAAGGGGGACAAACCCAAGTTATGAGAAGGTGTGTAGCACTTTATTGTCAAGGGAGGTTAAACATATAGAAGATTCATTATCTCCCATTAAGGCCTCATGGAAAGAAACAAGTGTGTCTATTATTTCCGATGGATGGAAGGATGCAAAAAATAGACCATAAATTAATGTGATTGCAACATGCCCTTAAAGGGCAATGTTTCTAAAAGTTGTGGATTGTGAGAGGCAGGTGAAGGATGCACAAATTATTATTGACATCCTTATACAGTGCATTAATGAAGTGGGTTCTCATAATGTTGTCCAAGTTATAATAGATTGGATCAAACAAATCTATGATGAAGCTAAAGAGATCCAAATGTTCATCACAAATCACCACATGTCACAAGCTATTTTTAGATCATTCTCGCAACTAAAGCTACTGAAGATAACTCAAACTTCAAACAACACAATTTTTTAATTTTATGTTTTTACTTTAGTAATTTATTTATTTTTAAATATATACATTTTCCATTGATTTAAATTATTTAATTTTTATTTTCAAATAGGTAGCTAAGACCAAATTTGCATCCAACACAATTGTCTTGAGACAACTTGTGAAGGTGCAAGAAGCGCTTTATGGTCTGGTCATTAGCCAATCATGGTCTATAAGGAGGCAATCAAACACTAAAAAGGCAGAAAATGTAAAACAAAAGATTCTAGATGACACTTGGTGGGATCGAGTGGAATTTCTTCTTAGTTTCACCAAACCCACCATAAATATGACACGCTTTACTGACATAGATAAGCCATGCTTGGGGAAGGTTTATGATGGCATTGACTCAATGCTTGAGAAGATGAAATCCATCATAAATGCAAAAGAGCAAGATCCTAAAGAAACCTTCTTCAAAGAGGTGCAGTCAATTTGTGTTGAGCAGTGGAACAAAATGACCACCCCACTCCATCTTCTTGCCTTCACTTTGACTCCCAAATATTACAATGAAGAGATCATTGCTATACCAACAAGAGTGCCACCATATCATGATACAAAAAATAGTGAAAGGTTTAAGAAAGCTCTTACTAAACTCTTCACTCATCTTAATATAGTTACAAGTGAATTTGCTGATTTTGTTACCTCTCGTGATCAAAGTGCTTCTATTCTTCATGACAAATATAGGAAGGATGATCACTCTTGGTGGTACCACTCCAAATTCTTGCAATAAATTTTTTATCTCTTTTGAATTTTTACCACTCTAAATTTGATTTTATCATTTAAAATGTGTTATTTTCGAATTTGAAAATTGATTTACAAAATTCTTAATTTAACAACTCTAATGAGAGCTCTCTTTGCTTCAATAGGTTGCTAGTTCTTCTACAATTGAACGGAATTGAAGTACATACTCCTTCATCCACTCAATGAAGCACAATCGATTGGCATCAAGCAAAGCAGAGGAGTTAGTTTTTGTTCATTCCAACTTGCATTTTCTTACTCATAAAAATGATGAGTACAAGGGGCAACAAAGTTTTGGGATGTAGAACTGGAGCGAACTAACTTGGATCTTTCTTTTGTTGCACAATCTTTAGTTTTTGAGGAGTCAAGTAGCCAACATACTTTTAGTGCAAGTGCTAGTGGGGTTCCATCATCTAATGTTAATGTTGATGATGATCTTGGTCTTAATGATGACCCATATGATGCAAATTAGTGAATTGATTATTAATTGTATTATTTAGATGTTAAACAATGATTATCTATCACGACATTCAAGTTTGATTCTTTTGATATTGAAAACTGAATTTAAGTTAGTACATTATGTTTCAAAATTTGAAATTTGTCATGGTTTTGTCTAGCATATGCATTGGTATATGACATTCTAAACTTAATTTTGTTTTTATGTTGCATATATAGATATATTATTATATTTTTGTATAGACTACTCAAAATGTACCCAACTTCCCAACCACGCCCCCCCCCTTCCCCCCCACCAAAAAAAGTCCTACCGGCTATCATACCCATGTATACATACTCAATTCAGCAACTTAGACTTTTTGTGCTTTCCACTTGCGCTTGTTGTCTCCACATGCAACTATTTTGATTGGAATATTGAGTCCCGTTGACCTACTTTAATCACTCTTGGGCATTAAAATAAAAAAAAAATCCCTTTTCTTTTTTATCTTGTAATGTTGGCATATTGTTTTCTATGACCTAAAACCCTAAACATGAAACATTGTTAATTGTTTTGTCTTCCATGTTATCTGTTGTCAAAGCAACACTCTCAACTCCTTGTTTTACTCCTCAATTTTTAGATCACTTAAACTGTAGTCTCAATTGTCCAACTTTATTGTTTCTTTCATGATAAATATAAACAATGGAACATCTATTGAACATTGTTACTTCCTTTAGCTTTTCAATTAATCAATTCTCGGATCTCCTTTAGATCATTTCTTCTGCTAGTTCATGAGAACTTTTTTCTCTCTTTAAATCCCCAAGGCTGCTGCCAATTTTCCATTTGTGGCCATAAACAATAGTTCACTAATTGCCCAACTTTGTTGTTTCTTTAATGATAAATACGAACAATGGAAAATCTATTGAAAATTGTTAATTTAGCTCTTCAATTAATTGATTCTCCTTTAAATCATTTATTTTGCTAGTTAATGAGGACATTTTTCTCTGTTTGAATCATCCCCAAGGCTGCCGCCAATTTTCCATTTGTGGCCATATATGCTTTCCATAACCTTCTAACTGGATCTTCAATAGAATCACTAGCCCCTCTTTTGGTACTCCTATCTAAAAGGAGAGTAAGATTATCGCAAATCAAAACAAAGTTCTCTTATATGAGTCTACTTCAATGATTATGTATTCATCCTTCTTTGAAGAGTGATGAAATGAGATGGGTCTGCTCTTCTTATTGAGCAGTAGTTGTTGCATGGCTTGTCTAAGCTATTTAAAATCCCTGGTGATATTATAATAAGGCAAGGCCTGGAAACATTATCCATAGCCATTCTCAGTAAGTGGGCTAACCTAACAGTCTGTTTGTCAAGATGGTTAAAACTGTGGTATCAAAATGCTGAGTAACTCGCCTACTCGCAAGTACGTGTGAGCTGGAAAGGTTCTCACCAAGTTACTTGCAGTAACACACAAATCCATGACGATAACAGCAGTCAGTTGTTAAAAAATAAAAACATAAAAGCAGAAATCGAGAAAAGCTCACAAGTAATCATGAACTGCCTGTTTTGGCAATTTTTAAGGATTTTTTCCCTGAGAACAATTAAATCCCTGGAACAATTTTTTAAGGATTTTTTTCCTCAGAAACCATCCAAAAATATAACGACTTGATCAGCAAAATCACAACAAATCACAAGTTCTAATGATTCTTAACAGTTTTCTGTGATATTTGCTTTTCCAGGCAATTTTTTCAGCATAAAAACAGTTTGCACAGATATTTTTCGCATTTTTAATTTTTTTGCATAGATTTGTTCCATAAATATGAGCAGGGTTGGTTTGCCTGATTATGGCAAGAATTTTTTAGCAGGGCTTTCCTATCACTTTCCGAAACTGTATAAAATTATTCATTATATAAATCTGCAATGATCCCATCTGGATCATAATTTGCTTTATACCCTTTCTGAAGAATGGTATTCTAGAAAAGAAATTTGTGATAAGTGATAACCATTTGAGGAGTGGAAGATGGTTATGTTTAGGAAACTTGAACTAGAAACCAGTTATTTCTCAATTTTAGTTTTCAATTTTCCTAAAAGTTCTGATTGTGAGTAGTGATATTTCTAACAGCTGAGGTAAGATAAATACCTGTACCTTCTACATTGTCAAGTCCAAAAGATTCACAAGACATAAAGAGCCAATGAATAGTCCCTAGGCTCAGGATGTCCTAAGGGAGTCCTAGACTTACACTATCTGTCCTGGGGTTGGTTGGACATCTCTGTATTTTGGTCCGGGATAAAGGAAATGTATTGCAGATGGCCTCCACGACTTGGGCACAGTTTTGTGCTTCCCTCGAAAATGCTTGTTGATATTTTAGAATGTTTTTTCATGAGAACAACTTAGAAACAAGCTTTAAATGATTCTGCTTGTTTAATTGTTGTTGGAAAAATGCCACTGTTACTTGCTGCTTTTGTTCCATGTAATGTTGAATCTTTATACTGCATATTTCCACATTTTTTATAGGATATAAAATTGCAAGGAAGCAAACTATTATTTACATTTGCTCTCTATATCTCTATTCTATTAAACGCCTTCAAATTTTTAAAAACAGCAGGATTTGCTCTTCTTTTTCTTACATTTTTCTGCTTCTTTGAAGCTCCATTTTTTTCCCAATGAGAACACAATTTTTATCCCAATGAGAAAAAATCTTTATCTTCTGGTTAGCCAATTTTTTTCCTGAAATGATATTTGCTGTTATGGTTAAAAATACCAAAAAATGTCATTCTTTGGTCTTTGTTGACTTCTGCTATTGTGCTATGTCCCTTTGTGATTGCATTACTTTTCCAGTTGCTTTAGAGTAATCTTCAACCGATTCAATGGATTTATTGACAAGATCTTTTTCCCAACACAATTTTTGCTACAATGGTTAAAAACACCCAAAAAAGTAATTCTTTTGGTCTTGCTGATTTCTGCTATTTGTGCTCTGCACCTTTGTGATTACATCATTTTTGCACTTTCTTTGGAGTTATCTTCGACCAATTCGATGGATTTATTGACCAGATACCAAATTTGAAAGGTATGTAGCTTTTTTGTTTTGTTTTTCATATAGGTTTTTTCTGTTTATTTTTTAATTTTGGTTGTAATCGAGCACTGAGTTTTATATTTCTTTTTTCCCATTTTCTTCCTTTTGAAGCTAGGGTCTAAAATATCTAGAGTTAGAACCTAAATTGTTTTTTTTCAGTTTGCTAGGGTTTCCAACTTTGCATATAGAGATACCAACCACCTTGCTGAAGCCATAGGGGCCTACCAAGTCCTTAACCTTGCTAGGCAGTTGAAGTTAAAAAATGTGTGGATTGAAGGGGATTCTAACAATATTATCCAATGTATAAAGGGGTCTCAAAAACCTTCCTGGACCATAGAGAATTGGATTAATTTATCCAAGGAAATCAATAATTCCTTTGAGAACCACTTTGTCACCCATGTCTATAGGGAGATCAATACGGTGGCGAATTACTTCGCAAATATGGGGGTTAAGGCTAATAATAAAGTTACGTGGCAAAGAAGTGATGGCTTAGAGGCTAACATCACGGCCTTAATTAAGTATGATCAAACCCATGGGAAGGTTCAATTTCCCTTTCCGAATAATGATTAAGGTGAAGGCGTGTTTTTCTAAGCAATATTGGAATTGTTGTTTCATCGTTTTTCATCAAGGGATGGAGTACCGTGGAATTAATTGCCTAATTAAACTTTGGTACTTCCCATGCTTTCTAGGTATTTTTGCGCTCAATTGTAGAGGAATTTTGAAGTCTTCGAAGAAAGGTTGCATTGCAGACAAAATGGGTGGCGATCGCTGTAGGTTGGAACCGGCAGAATGCAAAGAGCTGAAGACCAATGACAAATTGTGGAGGGTGTTGGAGAAGGGTGGCCTTACGGGCTATATGGAGAAGCTCCATGGTAGGAATTAGGAGGTTACAAGGGCCTTTGCAAAGGATTGGAATAATGGCAAGATTAAACTTTTCGGGAGGAAAGTGATGATCAATGAACAATTGATATCTAATGTTACTGGGATGCCTATGGATGGACTCAAGTTCTACAGAGACAGGAAGCTCTCTGACCAGGCAGTCAAAAATTTCCCTCGAACTGACAAGGAAAGGGAGGATTTGCTGAGAGCGACCAAGAGCAGCTATGATGCCACTAAACTTAAGCTGCTGTGGAGGGAGGTTTTGAGGGTGATAATGGAATACATCACATTGGACAAGAGATACACCAGAGTTTTTGGGTATCACTTTGTGCTCTTGAACCACTTCAGGCACCAAGTCAGGGTTTCCCTTCCTTACTATCTCTCAACTTCTTTAAATTTGAATCTTCAGGACCATGTGCCTAATCCGATGAGATATCCCATTATTCATAAGGGTTTACTCATTCTCATCTATGAACACTTTAAAGCAATGTCGGCCATCTCCCATCAAATCCCTTCTCCACACTTTGTTTTTGATAAGGAGGAGTTGGGTGATAGTTATACGGATAAAGATGAATGGGATACACGAAATGGAGGGGGAGGAAGAGCGACCTGTGAGAGCTAAGAAGAAGGGTAAATCCAAAAAGCAAGCCTAAAGCGTGTGCCCTCCCTAAACCTAGTCCCATGACCTGAACTGGCAGGGCAAAAATTATTTATTCGGGGTCTGATGTTACTAAATTGAAACCAGAAGGGACTCCCAGTGTTTCTCCTCAGAGAAGGGTAAAAGAAAAATTGAGGACCCCTCCTATCACACTGACCAAGAGGATTCCCAACACACCACTTCGTTTGAGAACTCCAGCTATCCAGCCACGGATAAGGAGGACAGGCCTCGGTTCCCCGATGACCTAAAGGAAGATGACCACTACTTCAAAGCTGAGCGTGAGTACCCTATTGATATCCTTGCAATTGCCCACAACAATTTTGTTGATATTTTTCGTCTGTTTAGGTGGGCCTTCTTTGAGATAAAGGAGATTAAGCTTAATCAAAGGGCTTATAACAATACGCTGGAAAAGGTGGAGGTGGTTGATAATACGAGCAAGGATAAAGATAGAGCTAAGGACCTGTGTACAGAAGATGAAAAGAAGTATATGGTTGAGTGCCTGAAGAAAACAGTGGAGGATTTGGAGCATTTCAAGAATAACCATGATGTAAAGCTTTCTGATATGGAGGGGAGGCTAAAGAATGTTAGAGATTCAATTCAGAAAGTACTGGAAATGAGCCACAAAATCCTTAAATCCACTGCTAGTACCATGAATATGATGGTCGAGAATTTGGAAAGGGTTCTTTAGGCGAAATCTATGGTGGAAGTGGAGGAAGACAAAGAACAAAGCCAGGCTGAAGGGGTTGGGCCAAGCAAACGTACCAAAGCCAACCTGAAAAGGAAGTTGGACAAGACCCCTGTGGAAATTCAAGAGATGAAGAAAGCAGCTATAAACATGGACAATCTGGAAAAGGAAGTCACTGATATTATGAGAAATCTGGCTTAGTGGCTGGTTTCCTGCTGGTTTTTAGCCGGTTTTTTGGCTCTATTGTCTCTGTGCTGGTCTTTGGTTTTTCTTTGTTGGCAACTTTTCATCTTTTCTTGAACTTTTAATGCTTTATCTTTACTTTATCTACTGTTAAAGGGTTTCGAGGTCCCTTCAAAACCTGTTTTTACTTGAATCAAAAACTTTGCATATAGAGATGGCATCCTTTAAGTAGCTATTGTAATAAAAAGTCTAGAGAACTTTGGCAAACCAGGTCCAGAGACGAGAATAGTTCTATGCAATTATTGTGGCTTTCAAATAAGAGGAAATATCAATCACCTAAAATCTCACCTTGCATGAATCTATGACAAACATGTGCAGTTGCGTATTTCAATGGAACCTGAGGTTACAAGAGAGATAAAGGCATTCCTTGCTAATTACAAAGTGAAAAGAAAAAAGAAAATGAAAATGACAGCTACGGCAATTGCAGATGTGTGAATTCTCCTCCAAATTCATACACTAAATCAGTAGGCTCTTGTCTTGGTCCACAAATGCAGAGCTCATCCTTGCAAAGAGTTCTAGGTGGTAACATTCATAGGACTTCTTAGTTCCTCATAATACTCCTAATGTGCATTCTCACTCAAAAGAACTGCTTGGAACCACAGTAATGTCAGTAAACATCATCAAGCAAGAATGGCTGCAACAAATTGAAGTTGTCAGTATTATAATAACAGACCAGTACATGTTGCGAAGAGCAGATTGGGAATCGGTCAATGCATTGATTGTTGACGAGAAAAGGTTCAAGCCACTTTGTCTGCATAATTTGGGTGGACCCTTGTTGGAGGAAGCCATGAAAAATACTGAGGTGATAGTAGAAAATCAAAACGGAATTTGGCATAAGAAGGCATCTAGTACTTTGTTTGATGGGTTGCCAAATGGCAAGAACCACACATTGATCAACAACCTAGTGGCTTTAGGAGAACGGATGACAAGAGTCACAAATTGATCAAGTTCCTAGTGGCTTTTGGTAGATGGATAGCAAGAATCATATATTTATCAACTTCTTAGTGGCTTTTGGTGAACAGTTTGTGTTCTGAGTCAATTGATGCTTCCTACAAAATGAAAAATGCTAAGACTTTGTGCAATATGTTGGAGGAGGTGGCCATGGAAGTGCACATTGATAATGTCATCTAAGTTGTGACAGGCAATGCAGTAGCATTCATAGTAGCAAGGAGGATTCTTGAGAAGAAGCATTGGTATTTTGAAGCCCTTGTGCGGTACATTGGATTAATCTACTACTTGGAAAAATAGGCAAACTAAGAATACTAACAAATAATATATAATAGCAATCAGTTGTTAAAAACACCAAAAAATGTCATTGTCAATATACATCTACAAAAACCCTTGTGTGTTTAACTTGATGAGAGAATGCACCAAAGAAAAGGAGCTTGTGCAATTGAGAGTCACACAAATTGCCACCAACATCATCACATTGTAGCCCCACTCAAATCTATTAAACAAGATGTCCATGAGTACTTGGTGGTTGGAGTCTCCAAATAGAAAGAAGGCCAAAGGGTTAAGAGTTTTGAAGACCATTTTTTATGATATGTTTCCCGAGAGCACAAACAAGATACTCAATGTAACTTTGAACTTAACAATTACCAACTTACAAAGCAATCAATTCCATTGTTTTGTAAATTTGTAAACCTTAAAAAAAAAATCAGACTTTTTATTTGTCGTTGTGGGTCAAACTTTATTAATTTTTATATTGAAAAATCATACTATTTCATTTTAGGTGACAAACTTTGGTTGGGGTTATACTTTTGGTGGTTGGGAAAAAACCCAATGGGTTAAATGTATGATGAGGTTATGGACAAGCCTAGGGAGGCTATCTAGCATTAATATAGGAAATATGGGAAACATAAAAGAAAATATGAACCTACTTCAAGCGTACTTGATCGGTGATGAACAAATGTAGCTTCACTAACACTAACATGCAACAGCTTATTACTTAAACCCTAGTTTTTCTTCTCTAGTTCCTTTAAGGATGATATAAAAGCTACACATGACCTCAACGCTACTTAGGGAGGATAATGCCCAACAAAACCTTAAGAAACACATTTTTTAGGCCAACCTCACAAAGAAGTGCAATAGATTGACCCAAACATGCCCCAATAGCCTCGTTTTTGTGCACTACAACCTTTGTCTTTGCATCAAGAAGGTGGAGAGGGCATAGACTCTTGGTGCACTTGACTTAAGATGATACCAATCCATATTCCGATTGGATTGTTGAGTACACAGAGCCCCGTTTTTTGAGTAAATCTACTAAATCAGTAATTTTGAAAAAAAAAAAAAGCAGCAAAAGCAGAAAAGGAGGCGAAAGTGAAAGCATCAAGAGGGAGGGCTGCATTGGATAATGATATCCTTGATGATGAACCTACTCTTAAGAAGAAACTTTTAACATCCAATTTGAGGGCACAACCAATGAGGGGCTTTAGTCAAAAGAGAAATTTGACAAATATTCAATGTATTTGTAGTTTTCTAAGATGATGACTAATCATCATATGACACAATGATGTACAATGTACTCCTTTTTTATCTAAAACTAATAAAATTATAGTTGAGCTCCCTGAATTCAATTTCATGCAATTTAAAAGTAATGCATGTTATTTAAGTTTATTTTGCAGATTTATGTACTTTTTTAATATGCCAGTTTTTGACATGTCCTAAGTCAGTCACATTTTGGGCTTCAAAGTTCCACTATGTCTTAAGTCCAAGTCAAAATTTTGGGCTTCCAAGTTTTTGCCAAGTCCCAGCAATTAAACCATGAGCAAAACAACACCCATTTTTTCCAACCCATTCCCAATAAAACAAGACAGTGACTTAATCCCTTCATATTCAACATGTAACCATGCAATGCAGAATTTGATCCAATTGATCCTCGAAGCAGGTCTAAAAGAGGATGAGGGTATTAATTACTCTCCGCCTCTAAAGGTTGGATCAAGGGCCATTAGCCAATCATCCAACATTAGCACAAGGGCCTTTAGATATTTCATTAAGGAAAATCACATCCATGATACCACTCAAATGAACAAAACCAAAACCTAGATATCCAGGAAACAAAAAATTGTGTGGAGAGTCCGAAATACAAATTCTTGGAAACAAAGAACACTTGACAAATGAACTTTCAATTATAAGAACAAATAGACTACTTTGATACTAACTGTACACACCATAGAAGCATAAATCTGCAAAAAATCCCAATGTTACCCCGAGTTTCCGGGACAGGGACAATGGAACGAGTCCCCAAGTTTCCGATTTTTCAGGTCAAATTTGAGGACAGCGGGGGTACAGCTATATAAAATATAGAAAAAACTTAAATACATAGGGACACTCAGCATATAACATTTGTGTTAAGAATTCATAGCCAATATAGTTTTCTTCCAATTACAATATGAAAATCAAAATAAAAAAACATGGTACACTGCTGTTGTCCCATGGCTGTCCCCTGTCCCCGGGACGTTTCCGGGATGGGGACCGGGGGGGTTTAAACCCGGGGACGCACCCCCGGGTAACACTGAAAAATCCCGATTAATCATGATTTTTAAAAAATCTGCAAGATAAACGATTTTTTCCCCCATTTTTTGGTCAACAATTTTTTCCCGTTTCAAACTGCAAAATCGCCAAAAAAACGCGTTTAAAACCTGCAAAAGAACACGGATAAAATCACGCTGATTTTTGCACGAAAATTATTAAAAAGAAAACCCCCTTTTTTGTGCCAAAACCCTATTTAGTCCACCCCGCGTGTCAGCTTCAGGCATGTTTTGGAGGCGATTTCTGAGCCACACACTTTTGCTGCTTGCGATTTCAAGCTCCCGCAATTTCTGAGCCACTCATTTTTGCTACTTGCGATTTCAAACACCCGCAGGCTGCGATTTCTGCTACAAGCCTACAGGTAGGCATTTCATTGTCTTTGTCTATTTTACCAAACAAACCACATTTCTAAACAGTTCACTACCTTGTCTATGCATTTGCTTGTCTATTTTATCAAACAGACCACATGACTTTGAAATTGAGGCATTTTATGAAACAATTCACCGCCTTGTCTATGCTACCACATTTTTCATACATGTCTATGGTTACCAAACAATTCAAACAATTCACCGCCTTGTCTATGCATTTGCTTGTTGCATGAGACCACATTTTTTTGAGGCATTTTATCAAACAGTTCACTGCCTTGTCTATGCTTACTATTATGCTTTGATAATTTTTTGCCAAGCATCCATTGCATGTTCAAAAGCACCTGTTTTAGGCTTTTAGCCATAGCAGCAAGGCAATGAACTTTTTGATAAAATGCTTTGGCAGACATGTATGAAAAATGTGGTAGCATAGACAAGGCAGTGAACTGTTTGAATAAATGCCTCAACGAAATGTGGTCTCATGGAATGCCATGACAAGCAAATGCAATTGGCAGCTGCTCCTAGTTATTAGTTATGCAATGGGAAGTAATTGCATAACTGCTTAGGTTGACTTTGTAAAAAACTATATTGTAATTGAAATTTTGTCATCTATCAACATCTAGTTATTAGTTATGCAATGTGAAGTAATGCATTGAGTTTGAAAGATGTGCAATGCAATGTAATCAACGATATGAATATTAACTACAAAAATCTATTTTCTACAATTCATTAGTTAAACTCTTTATTTTATTTGCTCTTTATATCGCTATGCTATCGAAATGCCTTTCAATTTGAAAAAAAATATAGTTTTTACCTCTTGTTCTACAATTTTTTACCTTTTTTTTAAATCCGATTTTTTCCCAATATTTTCCCCAAAAGATTTTTGCTGCTATGGTACACACAATAGACCATAGAAGCATAAATCACAAAAAGAAAATGTGATTATTCACAGATCACATCTGCTAGCAAACTAATCTTAAACTGAAACACTGATTTTTCCTCTACTCGCTGATGCAATTCTCAAGAAAATTTTATTCTCAGTTGAATTGTTTTTTTGAATTTTCCGTAACAACTTCAATTTTACATTGCAGATCTGGACTTTGGAAAAGCAAACAAACATTGGATTGATTAGGCTTTTAGGAATCACTTGAGGGTCTCATTCTTTAGCAAATATTCATTCCATTCTCACTCAGCTTAAGCTTAATTTCTGCTTTACGGTCTCAATGCCTTAGTTTTTTTAAGGGATTGGAGCTTGGTTAACAGTGAAAAGTTTGTAAAATGGCATGTGCCATGAAGATCCATGTGGCCTTAAAAGGCCTTATTTGGGCATGGCAGCAGTTTTTTTAAGGGATTGGAGCGGTAGGGTATTTGCCTCTCAACCTTACCCTGTATAACAATTGTGAACACACTTGTGTAATATCCCCAACTCAAATCAAGATGATTAGCAGCCGATTGGCTGATCTTTCCTTGGATTATCCAAGAGGAAGAGGATGTAGAGCATCATTGGGTAAGATATGGAGTCTTTGGCTTGTTTTAAATTCTCTTCTTAAGTTGTGTGCATGTCTTTTTATGCAACTTATGCAACTTAAGTGAACTTAAGTTATTTTAAGTTATGGGCATGTCTTTTTAGGCAACTTAAGAGTTTCTTAGCCAAAGGACTTAAGTTGTCCCCTTTTTGTGTACTTAAAGTGACAAATAAAAAATAATAAAATTCAACTGAGCCTTTAAAAGGAGATGAACGCAAGACATTTGGGCAAATTGTGATGAAGTTTTATGTTTATTGTTGCTGCAACTTAGCTTGAGGATTGAAACCCTTAAGTATCCCTAATTTCGGTGAGACATACGGGCTCTCCCTAGTCAAAAGAATGTGTTTCAGTGGAAGAACTTCAGTTTGTGAAACCCTAGCACATTATTTTTTTGGGCTGCAAGTATTCATCAAGTTTGGAGGCCAAATTAGAGGAGAATCTCAGTGCTGAGCACTCGGATCTGGAAACTTCTATAGCTGCAAATCGTCAGTTTATGAGTTTTTGGTGGACGGCTGACGGCTACTAAGGAGCATATAAAATATACCTAGTGCTAACCATTTTGGGAGCCTAACGCCATTTTGAGGATCGGCTAGGATTTGGAAATAATTTTGAACCATTTTGAGGTATTTTTAGGTGTTTAAAATCTGCATATCTATCTTGGTTTAAACTCTGAAATTTTAAGAGGAATCATTGTAAGGCTTTTCTGAAAATTCTAGGTTGTTTAGTGGATTTTTTGCAACATTTTCAGGTTTAGAAATTTTCAAAAATTCCTAAAAAATCAGAAAAATATTTTGAGCTCAGATCTAAGTTTGTTTAAGGGTTTTCTATTTGAAAATAAAATATCAGAATCTTTTATTGCATATATTTGGAGATATCGTTGTTTTTCTATTATCCCTATTTGGGGATATTACAATGGTATCAGAGCTGCAAAAACTTGGCAGCATGTTTGGGTTGACTGTATGCATGGAAAGGGTGGTCATAGCTTGGAAAAGCAGAAGGAATTAATGGTGGATCCTAGTCAGCCACCATCATCAAATGAAGAAGTCACAAAACAAATGTTTTCAGAGATGTTGAGACTGTTACATGATAACAATCTTTATTTAAGTCAGATGGTTCATAACACATCATATGGAAGAACTTTAGTGCATATTGAGAAACAAGCAAGTAGCAAAGCTGCAGAAAATAAGGAACATTTTACCAGCAAATCCACGGGTTAGTCACAATCCTGATCGTTCATGCCTACTTTCATACAAGAAGAGCCTACACAAGAGGAACCTATAGAAAATAATGAGGGTGCTGAAATATTAGCTAAGTATCAAGCTTTGGGACCGTAATTTCAATCAGCCATCTCTTTCAAGGACTACTTGGAGGTCACCAAGCGCACAAAGCCCAAGCAAAAACAAAATCAACAGAAGCAGAAATATGGGTTGCAAAAGAGGTTGGGACAGCTATCCCTACCTAGTTTTGATGGATCATCGAAGTGTACGGCTAGAGCTTGGATTCAAAAATTGGACACTTATCTTGCCTTGAATTAGATTAAGGAGATAGAGGCCATCAAGTTTCCTACCCTTCACATTGAAGGAGCAACACATGAGTGGTGGTATCATGGGTTAGTGACACAAGGACATGGAGTGATAGAGCAATTTGACCATAAAGATTCAGAGGCACACTCCAGAGAGTTGGCTCAGTTAAGACAGGTTGGAACACTTGATGCACATATTTTGGAGTTTCAACAATTATCAGTTATGGTTTCTAATGTGACCGAGAGAGGTTGATTTCTTGGTTCATAGAGGGTTTGTCAGAACCTCTTAGAGGTTGGGTCAAAGCTTTTGATCCACCATCCTTGTAGGATGCTATTAAGCATGCAAGGAATATGGAGTTATCTACACCACAAGCTAGGTTTCCTAGCAAGTTTTTGCAGAGATCCTCACCGCAAAATTGGCCACAAAGGAAGGACAAGAAACCAGAGTATACTAGACCAACAGGAGGGATATCTAAGCCAATTGGTGGGACATCTCGTGATTTGAGGGACGAGTTGGAATGGAAGAGGCTTTACTTTGACTATCATGAGCCTTGGACACCTCAACATAAGTGTAAGAGTGGGGTCGAATCCCATTGGATTGAGGTCTTCGAGGAGCCAAGTGCTGATGAGTTGGAGGAGACCCAGGTTCATGATGAGCAATAGGAGCAGATGGATGGGGAGTCAGCCGCAAATGGGCATCGAGATGATTTGGCATGGATGGAGGGTGCAATTGCAACTCTCTCTACCACTCCTCATTATAATGCCTTTAGAGTTAAGGGCATTATGCAAGGACAACAAGTTGTTGTATTGATTGATAGTGGGGCTACCCACAACCTAATTTGTGTCTTATGTGAAAAGCAAGATTTGAAAGTTGAAGAGCATGATGGTTTCGATGTGAAGATAACAAATGGCACATTGCATTGTGTTAACCTTGTGCCACAATTAAGTATGTCTTTGGGTAACTACACCCTTACTGATGATTTCTACGTGATTGACATTAAGGACACCAATGTTGCATTGGGTGTTCAGTGGTTGCATTCTATAAGTCCATATGTCACGATCTTTAAAACTATGTAATTGAGTTTTACAACAAATGGTAAGAAGGTGGTGTTATGGGGCTTATTTTCAGAATTTTTTGGCATTCAAAAGCTAAGTGTGCAATGCAGTGTTTTATTTCAGATAAGTCTTCGGATATAGGACAGCATAGATATCATGTTGACATACAAGGCTTTTGGACAAGCATAGTTTGGTGTTTTCGGATTTACCACATGGACTACCTTTGGATCGTGGATTTGAGCATGTCATTGAGCTTGTGCACAACAAACTAGTGGTTACAAATCCCTACCGTCATCCTAAACGATTCAAGTATGAGATTGAGAAGACTATTCGAGAATTGTTGGATGCAAGACATATACAGCCTACTTCTAGTCCTTTTGCTTCCTCTATTGTTTTGGTGAAGAAGGATAGTACGATGAGGATGTGCATAGATTATTGTGCACTTAATAAGAAGACCATCAAGAACAAGTATCCTATTCCATGTATTGATGAGTTGTTGGATGAGCTACATGGAGTGGTCTATTTTTCCAAAATAGATCTTCAATCAAGATACCATCAAATTCGAGTTCGAGAGAAGGATGTACACAAAACAGCTTTCAGGTGCCACTATGGACATTTTGAGTATTTGGTGATGCCCTTTGGATTATCAAATGCCCTTGCATGAATCCTGTGTTCAATAAGCAGTTGCGAAAATTCATGTTGGTTTCTTTGATGATATCTTAGTATATAGCCAAACATGGGAAGAGCATCTTTGGCACCTTGATGATGTATTGAGTATCTTAACAGCTAATTCTCTTTTTGTGAAAGCCTCTAAGTGTGAGTTTGGTATGATTGAGCTATTGTATCTGGGATATGTCATTGGGAATGGTGGAGTAAAGGCAGATAGGGAGAAGATTCAAGCTATACTTGACTAGCCACCACCCAAGAACATGTCACAATTGAGGGTTTTCATTTATGCACATGCTATAGACGATTTGTAAAGGGGTTTTCTTCATTAACCGCTCCTTTGACAGATTTGACCAAGAAGGATGCTTTCATGTGGACGGATGAGAATCAAAGAATCATGGATCATATTGAGAAAGTAATAAGCTAAGTCACAGGATTCGCCGCATTTTATGGATGAAAATCGAAATTCGGCGAATCCCAATAAAATCTAAAAAATTCGTTCTAATTCCCCAAAAATTCGTACGGAACAAGGCTAAGGCTAGGGTTTTTTTAATTAAAATATTATCCACCGTCTGATACACGAGGAAGAAGCAAGAATCCCTGGAACATGATGCGGCTTCTCCTATTTTCTACAGAACCCTGGAACATGACGTGGCTTCTCCTATTAAAGAGCTTCACTGGAAAATCTTGCAGTATCAATTCAATCGGACTGCAAAGGATTGTATTGCCGTCGTAGGCAGGCCTTGTATTATGGAAAACTGCGCGATTCTCTTCAATGACTTGTTTATAATGTCTCTCTTATCTGCCAATGACCACAGGCACTCTCTTATCAGGCTGGAATTTGAACTTGAAATGATTTACCAAGAGATCAATCTTTTCACCAGAGATAGGAGCTTGTTGGCTTGAACTTCCTTCCGTTCTCCCTCGACCCTTTCCTCGTTCGACTAATTGCCAATTATCTCTATCGTCCATGAATTTTATTTCTCTTGAACAAATTTATAATTTAACATATTTATTATTTATATATTAACAAATTTAAAATTACAATTTTGAACACACTTATATTATAATGCTTTTTAAATTTATTATAATGTATTCAAAATTTAGTATAATATTGATTTACTTTTAATAATCTTAATTTAATAAATGTAAAATATTAATATTAGTTTTTAAATTTAATATAATATTATTTTATTTTATAATATATATTATAATTTTATTTTAATATTTTTTTTAAATCAAATTTATATAGGTGAATATAATCCCAAATTTTTTTCCAAATAATATAATATTATTAAATTTCATATTTATATTATATAAATATTTATAGATTTTATATTATATATTTATAAAAATAAATAAAAAATTACACAGGGGAATTTAATCCGAATTTTTTCCTTACCGAATTTCATCCGAATCTCAATGTTGCCGAACTCGAATTTGAATTCGAACCTTGTGACTTAGGTAATAAGTACTTGTCTTGTTTTGGCTGTATCGGATTTCTCTAAACTTTTTGTGCTTGAGTGTGGTGCATCTAGTATTGGTATTGGGGCTGTTTTGATGCAAGACAGGCATTCCATTGCATATGAGAGCCAAAAATTGAATGAAGTTGAAAGAAGGTTCTCTACATATGATAAGGAGATGTTGGCAATCATGCAAGCACTTGAAAAGTTTCGCCAATATCTTGTGGGCAGCAAGTTTATAATGAGGATTGATCATAATAGCCTCAAGTATTTCATGGAGCAAAAAGGATTAAATGAGAGACAACAACGTTGGGTAAGTAAGCTACAAGGGTATGATTTTGAAATTGAATTAGTCAAAGGGAAAACTAATGTTGTTGCTGATGCATTATCTAGAAATCCTACATTTTGCTCACTTTCAAAAATTTCAGCCTCTTGGAAGGATCACATGCTAACTGAATATTCAAAGAATCAGCATGCTTGTGATATTTTAAATGGTAAAATTGATATTGAAAGATATAAAGTGTTGAATGACACCATCTATTACAAGGATAGAATCTACTTAGTGCCCGAAAGTAAGCTAAAGCATAAGATTCTTATTGATGTTCATAACAGTCAGCTTGCCGGTCATCCTGGTTATTTGAAGACATATAGGCACATTCATGGAAGGGTATGAAGGATGATGTTCTTAAGCATGTGAGGGAGTGCATAGAATGTCAAAGGAACAAGGCTAAAGTTTCTTTTCCAGCAGAACTGCTACAACCACTTCCTATTCCCAATCAAAAGTGGGAACAAATATCGATGGATTTCATTACGATGTTGCCTAAGGTAAATAGTAAGGACTGTATTTTTTGTCGTGGTGGACAGACTTACAAAATATGCTCATTTTATGACAATGCCTTTCAAATTTAAAGCACCACAGGTTGCTGGTCTATCTTTTGAACAATTTTTTAGACTTCATGGAATGCCAAAGAGGATTGTATGTGACAGAGATTGCATATTCATCAACACTTTTTGGCAAGAGTTGATGAAGTTGGCTAGAACAAAACTTGATCATAGCACTAGTTGTCATCCTCAAACGGATGGTCAAACTGAAATTATTAATAAATGGCTCTAAGGCTACTTGAGGAAATATGTTTTTGGACAGCAAAAAGCACAGGCAAAATGGTTACATTTGGCAGAATTTTTTTACAACACTACACATCACATGAGCATAGGCATGACTCCTTTCAAAGCTTTGTATGGATATGAAGCTTATACATTTGTGGATTTGGTTTTTTCTAATTCTCAAGCTCCAAAAGCCCTTGAGTGGGCTAAAGAGAATCAAGATATCCTCAAAGCACTCAAAGAGAATATTCAAATTGCACAAGAACAACAGAAGATATAT
Source organism: Sequoiadendron giganteum (assembly GCA_007115665.2). Taxonomy (NCBI): domain Eukaryota; kingdom Viridiplantae; phylum Streptophyta; class Pinopsida; order Cupressales; family Cupressaceae; genus Sequoiadendron; species Sequoiadendron giganteum. The sequence goes on along the minus strand of CM021103.1, from coordinate 408,713,951 downwards.
GTTAATCGCTATCGAGTTGAGAGGTCTTTTGAGGTGGGAGACATGGTATTTGTGTGTCTTCAACCTTATAGACAATCTTCATTGAAGGTAAGTGGAGCAGAAAAGCTTAAAACAAGGTTTTATGAGCCTTTCAAGGTGACTAAGAGAATTGGTGAAGAAGCATATGAATTGGAGCTGCCATCTACAAACAAGAATCACAATGTATTCCATGTGTCATGCCTCAAAAAGGCACTTGGACAGCATGTGATCTCTTCAACAGAATTGCCTCCCATGGATGAAGAAGGTAAATTGATACTTATTCCAAAAACAATTTTGCAAGTAAGGGAGAAAACGTTCAAGAATAAAGTAGTTTCTGAATATCTTGTCAAGTGGCAAAACTTGCCTTTAGAGGATGCAACATGGGAAGGAGAAGAGATTCTTAAGCATCCTAGTCTTCTAATGCTTGCAGACCAGCATTCTTTGGGTGGAGAGGACTGTAATATCCCCAACTCAAATCAAGATGATTAGCAGTCGATTAGCTGTTCTTTCCTTGGATTACCCAAGAGGAAGAGGATGTAGAGCATCATTGGTTAAGATATGGAGTCTTTGGCTTCTAAATTCTATTCTTAAGTTGTGTGCACGTCTTTTTATGCAACTTAAGTGAGCTTAAGTTATTTTAAGTGAACATAAGTTATTTTAAGTGAACATAAGTTATTTTAAGTAATGGGCACATAATTTTAGGCAACTTAAGAGTTTCCTAGCCAAAGGACTTAAGTTGTCAGCTTTTCATGTACTTAAAGTGACAAATAAAAAATAATAAAAATATTATAAGTCACTTTATTAAATGTTATAATATCACTTTATTTAACAAAATGCTCTTCTAGAAGCTAGAGGTGGTTACATTTGGATTCTTCTAGAAGATTTAGCTAAGCCTTTAAAAGGAGATGAAGGCAAGATATTTGGGCATTATGTGATGAAGTTTTTTGTTTATTGCTGTTGCAACTTGGCTTGAGGATTGAAACCCTTAAGTATCCCTGATTTCAATGAGACATACGGGCTTTCCCTAGTCGGAAGAGTGTGTTTTAGTGGAAGAACTCCAGTTTGTGAAACCCACATTATTTTTTTGGGCTGCAAGTATTCATCAAGTTTAGAGGCCAAATTAGAAGAGAATCTCAGTGTTGAAGACTCAGATCTGGAAACTTCTACAATTGCAAATCATCAATTTCTGAGTTTTTGGTGGACGACTACTGAAGAGCATATAAAATATACCTAGCACTAACCATTTTGGGAGCCTAGCACCATTTTGAGGGTCGGCTAGGGTTTGGAAATAATTCTAAACTATTTTGAGGTTTTTTTGGGTGTTAAAAATCCGCATATTTATCTTGGTTTAAACTCTAAAATTTTAAGAGGAACCATTGTAATGCTTTTCTGAAATTTTTGGGTTGTTTAGTGGATTTTCTGCAACTTTTTCATATTTGGAAACTTTCAAAAATTCCTCAAAAATCACAAAAAAAAAAAGAAAAATATTTTGAGCTCAGATTTGAGTTTGTTGAAGGGTTTTCTATTTGAAAATAAAATATCAGAATTTTTTATTGCATATTTTTGGAGATATCATTGTTTTTCTATTATCCCTATTTGGGGATATTACAATTTGTGGCATTGGCTCTTAACCCCTAAAAGGAGCAACCAACTCCAAATCCCTGCTCTAGTTTCAAAAAGCAAAAAAATAAAAATTGTGTTGGGCTGTGCCAGATGGAAAAACAACATTTTTTTCTTTTATTTGGCTTAAAATAACAAAAACAACATTTTCCCTTATTTTTATGAATTTTTCAATGTTTAATAATTCCCTGATTAAATTCCGTCCAATCCCCATTAATGCTACAATGGAACAGATATGATCTCTTATGAACTGTCCCTAATAGTGAAGTCAACACGATCTTGCATAATTGTTGGTCCAGCTAGAAAACACATTTGTCTATAAAGATAAAAGTTCTAGTGAAACATATTTGGTTCATTACACCTACCTACAAGATATTGATGTCTGAATAAGAATTATCATAGTTAGAAAGACCACAATGTTCTAGAGGAAAATCTCCATTGCCAAAGGACAGATATGTCCAGAATCAAACTTTATCATATTGTTTTACATATACGTATCATTTTGACCCATGGACTGTTAGAATTCATTGTTATATGCTTTATTGAACATTTGGACCACATCTTGAGTCTTATATATGGATTTTAATTGTATATATGTGATGGTTTATCTCAGCCATGAGACCCGCTGTCATCATATATTATGAAGAGGTAATGCAGTGTTACAAGACTCGGACTCGGCAAGCCGATATTTGACTCAAACTCGGACTCAGAGCCCAAACTCGACACAAACTTGGCAAAGATACCAAGCCCAAATGAAGACCTTCAAAACCACACAGACCTTCATGGTGCACACCATTTTCATATTTTTTGTAAATCCTAGATGGACATGTCATAAACCAAACAAGCATTGAAAGACTGTAAATTTTTTAAAAAAATTTAATTAAAATGGCCAAGTCTAGGGGTCGAGACTCGCCCGAACCCGATGAGTCTGGCAAGTACTTGGCCCCCAAGTCTTCCAAAACTCATTTACCCCTGCCCGGACCTCAACTCGTCGAGTTTTGGCGAGTTCCTGCGAGTCTTGTAACTATGAGGTAATGTATGTGTTATGAAGGCCTATAAGCAAGCAATTTTGAGGTTATCTCTTGTTTCATCTCTATGGATTCAGTTGGATGTGAAGAAAATTCATGATTAGATAGTGATCATCAACAACAATTCTTGAGATGGGAATTTGCTCATTGGAAGTCTGTCCATATGCGTAAAAAGCATCACCCTTTTGGAACATTTGGTGAACGTCCCATCCACTCAATGATTATTTGTTCTATGCTAAGAGAGAATAATATTGTTTACACAAATAGAAGCGTTGTATGGATGAAAATAGATATAATACAATTTTTTTGTTAAGAGTTTTTCATATGGCATTCATTGTGCCAGCAACTCATTTCTGAATTCTTCCATGAAATCACTTATGATAAAGGACTATATACATGCATTGTATGGTCTTTCGGGATTAAAGAAGAATGTTTCAAGGCCTACATTTATTTGAATGGGAGTTAAATTGCTTCTTTGTTAAAGATAGCGATGAATGGTGTAAGATAAACTAAACCCATACACAGGAAAAAAATCTCAATGTTGCAATGCCCAGTTCAAACCAATCCTTGCTACTACACTCCATACATAACTACTTTTAAACTCAGTACCAAAGCAAGTCAACAAAAAGAAAAATGGTATAAACAAATACACATTAGAATAACTCACCCTAACAATCTCCTCATATGTTTCGTCATCAATCTCCACTGTAGTAATGACTTCTTCTACATCTCCAAGGATCATGTTTAGGTGCTGATCATAAGCCTGCAAAATCATAAAATCCAAAACAAGACAGACTCAGTGTGTGGTTTGTAACTAGAAAATTTTACAAGTCTACAAAAGGTTGGCAGATATTTCCATTTTGAAAAACTAGAAATATAACATAGACTAATTTTTAGCAAAAATAAGATTTTTATATTAATGCTTGTAACTTTTAGTCAAATTATTAACTTGTCATACATTTTACATATAAAAATTATGCAATGCTTTTTCATATGATTTACTAATAGGACTAATATTTTAAAGCGATGTGAAAAGACAACCCAACTAGGATTGTTAAATTTAACCCCAACATCGTTAATCCCAGTGCCAACATTGTCACTGCTTAGCACCATCCTTTTAAAACTAAAAAATATCCATCATGAAAACATGGTTTACCCCATTGTTGCCAGAAATGAGAAACGTGTTAGCAATGATAACATAACATGACATGGGATTGGGAAGATTTCCTCACCAGAAACGCATCTACATACAAATATAAATATACATCTAATGGTTCAAACATCATAAGTGGAGATGAGACAAACATAGCAATGTTTTGGACAAGCTAAAAATGAACCATCTAGAGACTAGCAAATACCAATAACAGAATAGAGAAATCCAAAACTTTGTAAAGTCGGAAACATGTAAAATATGTCCATCAGGTGGTGGTGTAATGGTTATTGGGTATCTTTATATATCCGTTGCCCCAAATTTGAATCTCACTCTATGAGAAGGTGGCTAATCACCCAGATGGAATGCAGTAATAATACAGTTTAAATTGTGGCCAGACATAACATGCTTAAATTCCCATCCTGAGTATGGCACCAGACCTCGGGCTGAGGCCCAATGATGTGCCAAGATAACAACAGTAAAAGAAGCATGTGTTGTAATGGTAATTGAGTTATCTTTATATGCTTATTGTCCCAAATTCGAATTTCAATCTGCGAGAAGGTGGCTAAGCATCCAAATTGAGCACATACATTTGTAATTGTAGGCACACATAACATGCTTATATTCCCAGCCTTAATATGGTGCCACACCCGGTTACTGTGAGCGAGAAAAACATGGTGTAATGGTAATTGGATATCCAGAGTAAAACTAACCACCCAAATGGAGTACCATAATAATATATTTTAGATCATGGCGCAACGTGCTTAAATTCCCCTCCTCGATATGTTGTCACACGCAGGCTGAGACCCAATGATGTCCCCATGTACAGATAGCAAAAGGACCATGTAGAATGTTCAAAAATTCACAGGCACATTGCCAACACAAAACAATAATTTAAAAAACAAAAAAAAGAGATGAAATGGCACTAGGATTTAACCTGACGGTTCGAGGGTTCTTCAAACATGGGATTCACTCTTGTCAGCGAGAACTCGCCTTGAGATAGAACATTAGGGTTTTTAATCACAGAAAGGTTTTGCTGCTAATTAGGGTTTCTACACGACTGCCACAGAGAGCAGTTAAATGGTAAATTCTGAAGTTAGTAAAAATGGATTTTGTATTTTATTGCTTCTAGGTAAGACCGAAAACGAAAACAATATTTGCAAAATTGAAAGTTTAAAAAAAATTAACAGAACACAAAAGTAACGAGTTACGTGTAATTTGCCCCTGAGCTCTCTGTCGGAACGTAGTTTGACATAAATACGTTCATCGAGACTGAGGCGGATGAGATCGAGAGGCTCCTTCACTGTACTCTCTTCTTCGCTAGCCATGGCCATGTATCCCTCAGTGCTCCCTCCTCTCCCTATCAACTTCTACTTAGAGAGATAGACGAGGTAACCAACCGGTATCACAGTGACGGCTTCAGAAGGGATTGCAGAGTCTATTATAGAAAGACAAGGGTTTATTGACTGGAGGGCTACAACAAAGATGGCAGGGTTTCTATGCTGGAGGAGAAAATTGCAGGATTTCGTGATCTTCTCTTTCAACCGCACCAATAGGATTTATTAAAAGGAGGAATTGAGAACAAAACAGAGCACGAGAGTAGCAAGTCCGGAGTCGCCTCCAGTTAAGAACAGGCTATCGTTTTTTACCTTCTCAGAAGCAAAGCTATTATAGATGCTTTGTAAACATAAAATGCACTTTATCTCTCAACCAATCTAGAGTAATCAAATGAAATGTTTCTAGCTCGCCAAGTAATTAACTTTATTTAAACGGGATGGATAGTTTTAGATTTGATGGGATAATTGTGATTGTGATTTTGAAACTTAATTTGTCTTTAGATTGAAAGTAGATCTTCTTTCTTTAAGTTTTGACTTAGATTTTGTATAAGATTTTTAATTTTTAAATTGAGTCTATGGATCATTTATGTAAATATAGATCTCTTTTTTTTTTTGTGAAGGTATAATCTTACAAGTTGTGTCTTCACTCTCATTTGATTTTTTTCTCCTACTCTATTATAAGGACTAGTGGTATTTATGAATACTTTTAGAGGATTGTTGGATCACTAGAAGACAAGTTCTCCTAAGTCATCCTTAGAAAAAGACTAACTTTACAATCATGCTAATGATGGAGAACATCAATCTTCAAACATACAAATGTTGTAGAGTGATGTGATTAGAACTAGGCTCTTGGTAGGTGTTCCAATTGAAATATTCCAAACATGCTTCATCTTTAAATGTGAATGATATTCAATGTTATCCAATGATGTTAAATGAATGCAATTGAATGCCTTTAAATATAATGGCCTAGTAATAAATTGTGCAAACATGTGTTTTGTCAACTCTAGGCTAAAAAGGAATAGGCAAGAATTAGTCAAAAATTGAATGAGTTTTGAAATTTCAAGGGTCATAACCCATGAGTGCAGGGCCATTCTTGTGCTTATGGGATTGACCTAGGATAATAAAGTGCTAGAATCAAAGTGGGGGTGGAATATTTGGGAATAAGTGCCTAGACAAGTGTCATAAATGAATAATCAATATGAATGTATCAAAAATTTGTGGGGAAAGGTGTTTCAACCTTGCCCCTAATGTTAAGATTGCAAAAAGTGTGATTTTTAGATATAAAATTAAAAAAAACTCAATTTCTAGGTTGCAAAGTGATTTTTTTGTCAAAATAAATATTTCTAATTGTTCAGCATCGTATATGAGGGTGCCTATTACATAGATTTTTCAAGCTCTTCAATTTAAAAACAAGGGCCCAATTGACCTACCAGATCAAAAGTTATGGCCTCTAGAAGTTTGCATAGCATTGTAAATATAAAAAGTTGGACACATAAAACAATTGTAAAGGAGAGTTACACCTATTGATTGACTTATGATGCATGGTATGACACATCATAACACATCTTAGATTGTGTGATAATTTAGGTGCCAAATTTTGGGTGGTTTTAGCTCATGGATTTCTAATTACCATTTGATGGTTTTGGATTTTGTATCTCCTATATATTAGGTGCTTGAGATGGAGGTGTTAGTTTTCATTACATCTTCAGACACATCATTGGATGTGGAAGCACTCAATATGTATAATCCCCCTTCAGGACCTTTTGAAACAGCTATATTTTTGTTGGCATTAGGTTCTAATAGAGTGAGGTTACCATTCGAATAAAATGAATATGTAAGTGGCTTCCTATTCTTATTCCTCAAAAAGTAATTACTTTTAGCCTAACGGAAGGCCTAGATCTCATCATATTTTGTTTCTTGCTCATTTTCACCTTCAAAGGAAACACGTGTGTCTGAGATTATTATAGTTTCAATGTATCCATACTTCCCACAACCACTTTAGATATCATCCCACTTTGTTGGTTAGCTTGTGTTATTTCAAAAAAAAAATCTCTTTAGACAATTCAGCTTTGAATGAGTTAAAATATCATGAAGTCTACACCAATTAGGTTATGGATTTAAACATACAAAATTCATTGAATTGACCTAACTTATTGAGGGAATGTTTACATTATCCACATGGTTAGGAGCATCGCCATTGTTAGGCCTAGTGTTTTATTGTTTATTACATCTTTAATTTTAGAATCCTTTATTCTAAAAATTATAATTCTACGAGTTATTCTTATTATGAAAACTATTTTGGTTTTGGAATTACCTTGACTATGATTTTATCTTAGAGGAGGATTAACCTTCATTCTTGTAAGATCTTTAGTAACTTGTGCAAGATTATTCTTCTAATATAATTGTGAAGTTTGATTAGGTGTCAACTATACACTACTTGATGACATACTAATTCAATTTTTTGTTTCCATGGAAGTGATAGAAATCCACCTTTCCATGTGGTGTTCAAAGAATGAGAAACCTAAAGGGTGCAACATATTTGAAACATTAGGATTATTTTGAACCTGCCTTGAATAGGGTAACATGAGGGTGGGGTAAAATTGATACAAGGTTTGTTGATATGGGAAATGATTTTTCCCTTATGGAACAATTCCTAGTATAGGATTCAACAAAGGAGTATGATTTGTGAGTAAATTGTTAATGGTGAGGATTTAATTAGTGATCCCTAGATATCCCAAAGAGGGTAAATACATTGTATCTCCTCAAGTCAAAGGATCCATTTGATGCTACAATCTCACTACTTCTATATAAGCAATGGTTAAAGAATTCATGTTTTCTAAAGTTCTAATAAATAATCTAATTAAAGGGTCCAAATCCCTGAGGTATGTTTGGAGAGTAGCAACTTCATTCATTTCATATGGATGTGCCAACCTCTTGTACAATTTATAGAACCCGATGTTAAATACGCCTATGGGTTCATTAGGTTCCCTCTTGCATGAAATAAATTGATGGTACAAGATAGTTGGGTTAGTATAAACCTTAATTGTTTAAAAAATGCATCCTCCAAAATTCTTCAACTAGTAATAGAACTAATGGGTTGACTCAAATACTATCTATATTCAAAATATCTCAAAGAAAAGAGAAACAATCTACACACCACATCCTCATGTTCAATTTTATCCCTAATAATCATATCCTAGAGAGCCTTAATATGATATTTAACACTCTTGTCTTCCCTATAAATGAATTTAACACAAAAAAAATAAAGGATTTTTGGGTGTCTTATTGCCAATAATGGAAAGAGGTGACTTTTGTATAATAAAGGTCATTAGTGGAGGTGGAGGTGGTACAAGTGGGAGAGGAGTGATTTGAATCTAAACATAGATTAGGGATGGAAGGTGTGACCTCCTTTTTAGTAGCTTTCCCTTTATCACTCCTTATCTTTCTATGCCAAATCAATTCAACATATTGGTGACCTTTTTATTTAAGGGATACAATTTTGGTCACATTCTTATACTTTCCACTAGATGGTGGATTTGAAATAGTCTAGCTTGATCAAGCCCTCCTTCTAGGTCCAAATGTATTGATGGTCCTTATGACACATGCAACTCAAGTAGAACAAATATCACTCTACTTCTCCTCAAAAGTTGATTGATCTTGGTAATCGATCAATTACAAGGTACTATATGCTAGGGCATGGAAATGTTAGAGTATCCAAGTCATCTATGTGATTTATTTTTTCAAGGGGCCTATGCTAGTAAAATATCAAGCTTGACAATTCATGCATGTAAAATGTTAAATCTACTCAAATAGCTGGTAAATATTTCTAAATCTCGAATAAATATAGTTCTAATCTATTCCTAATCTATCAAATTATTAAAAAAATATATATATGTTGGGGTTTAAAGAAATGAACATAAATTTAAACAACCAATGATGTTCTCAATTTTAGCCTTAGTTATAAAATATTTTATGAAATCCAAATAAACTATAAAGTAGTGTTTGTAGAACTTTCCCCTAATACCTAATTAAGTGGTGTAGCTAATCATACACACAACTTAGTGGACTTGAAGATCCTTCATATCTAAGTAATTCATTATTAAAAGGGGGGCTCATTTAATTGTCAACCAAGGAATGATAGACTTAAGATGATGTTGGTTTTGTATATGCATTCAGGAATCCTATCTTAATTAATTAATTACAAGTACCAAAAGAATAATTCAAAATAACTTCTACTTAAAGAAAACAAAACAATTAATCTAACTACTACTAATTTCTATGGGTACCTACTACTTCTATGGACTGTAACTGATTAGTCCCATGGTACAGTGTGCATCTATCCTAACTTAATCATCGAGTTGGATATAGAATTAAACATTGAATTGGAAATCTTAAAATAACAATGAATTACATTGTAAACTAAGAATCATAATTAAAAACTTCAATTCATATTCTAACTAACTGCTATTGTGTGGAGTTGGTAGTACCTCAAGTGGCCCTTGCTAATACTTGGTCAATGAGTGGAAGGGGAAGTGGTCTTTCCTAGTTGTCGCATTCAACTCACAATAGTCTACACACACTCTCCATTTACATCCTTTCTTAGGTACAATTAATGGTGGAGACACCCACTGACTGTTAGAGATTTGGCAAATGAATCCTACATCCAACAACTTTTGTAATTCTCCTTTAACTATGCCACAAACTAGAAGGTTCATTCTCCTTTGGGGTTGCCTAACTAGTTTATAGCCTTCATTGATGTAAATATAATACATGCATAGGTTTTGGTCTATACCCTTCATGTCATGGTAATCCCATACAAATGCAACTGCATATGCTTGCAACACATTCAACAGTGAGGTGTGTTGTCCAATAGTCAATTGATTATTTACATTTAGTTTCTTGTTTGACATAATCTCTAAAGTCAAGGATGATGTTTGAACAAATGAAATGTCAAGACCTACTATATTTGGAATATAGTGATGTGGAAATAAGGTGTGGATTTTTTTTAAATAGACTTAGATGTATGGGTGGGAATTATTTTTTGCAAGGGCTCTTGCAAACATTTTAGAAAGTCATGTTGTTGTGGGTCCCTACCATAATCGTTCTACATGATGTTTGCAATTAGTTCATCTTCATCTTGGTTTTCTAACAAGGGATTGTGTTCAATAGTCATTAGAGTTTTTAATGAGTACTAGTCTTCCTCATCTAGGGTAGGCCATACAGTTTTCTCCAAATATGTATGTGACTAGTTAGGTGGATAGAGGACTAGTTTCTTAGTCATATTTCCATTGGAAATGATCATATTACTAGACCTGCAACTTATAAAGGTATCTACAGTTGTCAACCAAGGTCTCCTGATGAGGGGATAACTTCCAAGATTAGCTTTAGGTTGCAATACCGTAAAGTCTGTAGGATACTCCCATGAGTCTAATGTTATTACCAAGTCTTCTATGATTCCCTCAAGCTTGACTATGAACCCATTTGCTAACTATAGCACAATAGGTGTAGTTCTAAGCTCCATTAGTTGTAATAATTTTATGATTTCTTTGGTCATTATATTAATAGCTTCCCCAAGGTCAATTAAGGTATTCTTAATGAGAATACCATTTATTTTGACATCCATTACAAGGCTCCCAAGATTTACATACTTGGGGATAGTTATGTTTTCCAACATAATATCTGCAAGTTTTCCTAAGACATGCACAATTTGAGGGTCCTTATGTTTCTTTCTTGGCTTTTTAAGGCATATATCTCTCACTATTTCGGAATAAACAGTCACTTCCTTAATGGCCTAGATGAGGGGTATCTTGATGCAAAAATCCTTGATTTTTCCTAATAGACCAGTTTTAGCTTGTGAATGATGTTTTTGGACTATTAGTCTCTCAGGGAATGGAGGATTTGGACTCATGGTTCATGGGTTGACCTAATTTGATTCATGTTCCTTAGGTTGTTTGTCCATGGGCTCTGTTGGGATTTCCTCATCAATCAATTAAGTGATATAAGGAGAGGAAGGTCTAGCTAACATTTCCCCTGATCTAAGATGTACATCACTCACTTCAATACCACATCCTCGATAATGGTGCCAAAAATTTAGGGCCTCTCTAATTTTTGATTAACTCGATGCTACAAGTAGACACACAATTCAGAGGATGGCTTCATAACTGAACAATTCATTTTCATGAGAGGCTTCTTTTAATTATCAACCAAAGCTTTATGATCTTTTGATAGTGCTAGCACTACATATGCATTCATGGATTCTAACATGCCCTATATCAATGAGTATAGGTGATTACACATGTACAAAAAACTATAAAAGCTAGAAAAGGAAATGAATGCATTTAACTTGCAAAACAAGGGAATAAACATAAGTTGTTGCTTATGCTATGGGTACTTATCACTTAAGTATGTGACTATTAACTTCTAAGGCTAAACTATAAATAATTATTTTTGAAGTATGAAACACACATTAAGCTATAGAATCCAACTTAATTATAGGATCATATTCATGAATTCCACATGCATGAAATTGGAAATTATCTTAACTAAATTAAACAATGCATGAATTAATCTAATAACAGGAAATAGAGTGGAGAGCAGTACTTCAAGTGGCCCTTGCTTGATTTGTTGCTTCCACAATAGATATCAACACTTACTACTTAATCATCAAATCATGATATTGAACTAACTCCTTTATTGCATGGAACTCTGAACTTTGACAAGAATCTACTGAAGATTTCTCATTCATCAATACAAATTTTTATTCAATTGATAACAAAAAAACTAACAGCGATCAACTATTAACTGGTAATTTGGAAAAAAGTAACTAGATAATTGACTAGATTCACTCCTCACAACAAATCCCACTATAAAGGGTGTGCAAGGAGTCTTATTCCTTCGAGGATTGAAAAAAAAAGAACCATAATTTATTCATCCACTCTCCCTCAAAGATAGGGAGAGGACTTAGTCTTGTAACAAAAAACCATAATTGAAAAGTAGAAGAAGAAAAACTAAATTGAAACTCTACCCCAATAGTTAACCGCCATGATAGAGACATGTTTCATGGAGAACGTCACGTCATGGGTTACTCCTACTCAAAATAGACTTCTTCTTCCAACATCGTATTTTGTGGATAAGAATGTGCTTGTGGTGACTCATGATTGACCATTCAATGTTTACCTTCGCTCTTCTCTAGAATTGTCATGCTTCAACCATTTTGACTTCTCCCCTACCACTGCCTATGGTCCTTATGATGTGAACTAGAAATCTAATTGTCATGGGTTACAGTCCTTCTAGCTATAAGAAGTTAGTTTCATCCCTAAGGCATACACATTATTAACAATCATAATTTAAACATAGAATCATATCGAATCTCATGAACATTCATACATTCACACATACAAATGTCAACATATCATATTTTTATTTCCACATACTAAAGTTTGGTTTAAAGTGCATGAAAGGTATAAAAGATGTGTAAAGTCTTAGGAATATCTATGAAACTTGGTAGATTGAAATGATCAAACATAAACTAATGAAGGAAAACTAGCCATAAATTAATCCCATCACTATGAACAAGATTTTTTTTCACTGTAAAAAGTTTAAAATTTGACTTCATATGCACAAGTTATGATCTCTCTATTGAGAAATGTGACTCAAATTTACTGGCTTGATCGACTTCTTAGAGGAGTTGTGTTTTCCTCCTTCATCGGCCTAAGTTAAGTCGTTGGTTTTTCAAGTTTTTTCTAACTGAAGTTGCGGGGTTCTAAAGTTTCATAACCTCCTGACTTAGTGACTGTGAAGTGAAGGTGATTATCAGTGTGTCGTGGCTTTTGAGAAATTTACAACCTCCTTCTTGAGGTTTGGAAGTTCAGGTTTTGAGTGACAGAGCGATCCCTTTGATTGTCAGCTTGTCGCAGGTTTTTAGAACTTCGCAACCTCCGTCTTGAGGTTCAGAAGTTTGGTTTTTGAGCGATAAGACGATCCCTTTATTTTCGGCATGTTGTGAGTTTTGAGAACTTCGCAACCTCTGCCTTGAGGTTCAAAAGTTCAAGTGTTGGGTGACAAAGCGATCCTTCCTTTATCAGCAAGTCGTGGGTTCTGGGAATTTCACAACCTCTGACATGAAGTTTTGAAGTTCGGTTTTTCAGTGATATAGAGACTTGGATGCCGATGGTTGTGGGGACCACTTGGAGTGTTGGGAGTTAATATTTAAGTCTTTTTCAGGAGACTTGTTGAGAATATTGTAGATTCCCTTTTGTTGCTCTGAAATTGCACAAGTAGTGTACGCGTGTCTTGGTGGACCTCTCACCACGACAAGAGGATGTGGGACCCAATAGGATGGTAGATTGTGTCGAAGGCTGACAGGTGGTGATGATGTGGAGAAAAATTGGCATGTGGGACCATGTGATTGGTGAACCTTGGTGAGATGGTAATAAATGTCTCTTTGACTAGGCGACATGGTGTTAGGTGGATAACCCTAAGTTCGACATTGGAGATTTGTTCAACTATTTATTTGACGACCACAAATGTTAGATGATGGTGTGTGGCTCGAGGTTTAACCCTAAAGGGGTGTGGTAGTTGAACAATCGCAGAGACAGAAAATGTCTCTTTGGGAGTGAAGCCGAAAGGTAGAGTGTGGTGGTTACTTGGGTGTTGGCCGAGAGGCTGGGTAGCCGAGAGAGCATGGCAGTTACCTGGGTGTTGGCCGAGAGATTGGGTGACAGACAAGCCAAGAGGCTGGGTAGCTGAGAGAGCGTGGTGGTTACCTAGGTGTTGACCGCGAGGCTGGCTGACAAAGGTCGAGAGGTTGGGTATCCAAGAGAGCATGATAGTTACCTAGGTGTCATCCAAGAGGTTGGACAACAGACATGCCAAGAGGTTGGATGATGAAGGCCGAGAGGCTAGGTAGTCGGGAGAGCGTGGCAGTAACCAGAGATGGGCCGAGAGGTTGGGTTGTCATGAGCCGAGAGATGAATCTTGCAGAAGGTGAAGGCCGAGCAACTATATGATAGAGAGGCCAAGAGGTCGATGGTCAAGTCGTGAGGCTATGTAGCCGAGAGAGATGTCTCTAGCTAAGAGAGGTGGTTGTGATGGATTATGCTATCGAATATCCTCCAAAATGGAACAAGATGTAAACTCTATAAAGGCCATGAGCTTGAATTGTATTGTAACTATTTTGTTGCTGAATAATACAATGGAAATCCGGGCTATTGGAGTGTGGGGTTTTTTACCCGAAAGGGTTTTCCCCACATATATTTGTGTGTTCATGTCTTCTATTTCATCTTTCATGGTTGTTGGTTTTATTTCTTGAATCTGTTAATGGTGTTGTTGAAATTGGTTAAGCATTAACTTCTCTCTAAGGATTAATGTGGGAAATGAACTATGTCTATTTCCGCTTTATGGCATAGTAGTACATGTCTTTGAGGTGATTTGAAGAAATTAAAATTACCGAAGGCACTACTGATCTTGAATGTTTCTTTTTGAGATGACCACATATTTCCCAACAAGTGGTATCAGAGCCTTGTTCTGGGTTTTGTTCCTCCCTGGAGATGTTGGTTCTGGGTATTCCTTCTGTGAAGATTTCTTAGTCTGTCAGGCTTGAGGAAATCTAGAGGAATTGGCTAATGTATTGATCCTTTGATGAGTAGAAGTTCTTTCTTTTATGTTTAAGTTTCTCGAACAACACACAACATGGAAGATGGAGAAACTTGAGGTTGTCATATTGAAATGATGTGACCCGAAGCTCATGAGTTGGCAGTGGTATAACCCTCATGCATGGGGTGGAATATTTTTGTCTCTATAGTTGTGTTGTAGAAAGCTTTCATATTGGGTATCTATGTGAGAGGATCCCTGATGATATGGAGAAGCTTGGGTTGTTGTTCAGCCATGGAGAAGTGTGCTTATGCTGGGTGTTTTTCCTGGTATTGGAAGGCATAGTTTTATGTTACCCTAATTGCATGAAGGCTATGGATTTGATCATTGGATGATCTGGAAGCTTTTGAAATAGCCTATCACTCTCGAATGCGTGTACATGTTGGTGGTTTTGGAGTTGACTTGAAATGGGCCTAGAGTTCCTGAACTGTTGTTCCTTTTAAGGATGGTTTGTACTTGCATGGCTCTGTGGTTTTGTAGGTTTTACACAGTCAATCAAAGCTTGTGGTTATGTGGAGCTATTGTTAAGCTATTTTCTAGACCGTAGTTGTTGGGGTGTGATTGGATGAGATACTTATAGTTCGACGTGGTTTGAGGAGGTGTGATATCTTCTCTGCATGGGAGTGTTGGTATGTGATTTGTCACTCAACACTCTTGTGGTGTTGCTTGTTGGGTTCCTAGACTATGGTGCTCATTTTGGACATGATTGGCAAATTAGATTTGAGCTTGATCTGGTGTTTGAGTCATGTTGTCTGCATGGTTTTGAGTCATGTTGTCTACATGGTTATTCTCTTTGAGATCTCAGTTGTCCATTTTCCAGTGTGATGATGATGGGTTTGTATGTTTTTGTTGAATGGATCTACGGGTTGTGCAATGTTGTGGGTTGTCTTTACCTACATGTTTTCTATGGAAAAACTCGGAAGTGGACTGCCTATATCCACGAGGTTGATTCAAAGTTGGTGTAGACTTGTTAGTTGGCCTTGTCTATGGTCACTTGTGCATTGGTGTGGTTTCTTTGAGATGGGAGGATGAATGGTGTTGAGTACCTCAATAGTCGGTTATGACGACCTGTAGCATGTGTATCATTATGTCATGGATAGCTTGGATACACTACTTTGTGTAAGCTTTTGACTGTGATGGTCTTCTTTGCTTGGTTTGGAGATCTTGGTGCCACTTGGTATTATTGTCAGATGGACATGCTGCTATGTGGACCTGAAGGGTTTTTAGATTAGCAGATGTTTGGTCATGATGCTTGGAGAGCTTGGGTGTCACGGTTTAGTGGGAGCTTTAGTAATGATTGTGGATTCATCACTTGGTGGTGAATGATCTTCTTTAGTGTTACAAATATTACTAGGAGGGACTCGTAGATCTTGTTGTTGTAGAAGGGTTCTTTCACATTTGCATGGACATTATTTGAAGATACGCAACATCTTGGAGCCATGGAGGACTCTTGTGAGTCTTTGGTTGAGGTGTTGGTGGTGCTTGATAGGTGATGTTGGTTTAGAGTTTATTTTGTTTCATGACATGGCATACTATTGATTACGCATTAGATTTTTGGCATCATGCATTTCTCTTGAGACCATATTATGTTCACCTGGAGCATGGTATCTCCTAAGGGGGATGGTAGGTCATGATGTCATGACAAGTTCATGGTTCAGATGATTGGAGCTTTGACAATGGTTTGGTAATTCTCTATGTTTTGGGTGCATTGGTCATATGCTTGTGAACTTCATGATAGTGCAATGATGCATTTGGAGTTTATCATGAGATGATCGGTTGTAGGTTCTCATGGATACATGGATAATAAGGTGACACAATTGGCATTTAGAGGTGTATGTAGGAGGATTTTCTATAGGTATATGATGTGCAAACTTTCTCTCTATGGTCTTCGTTATGGAGACTTGTGGTGAGGGTTGTATAGGTTGTGCATATCATTGTGGATGGTTCCTTGAAACTACATGCTTACACACTCTATGTGATGTTGTTGGTAGACTCGTTATGCCTTTGATCTTTCTGACTTGGCATTACCCATGCAGTGGGAGTTCCTGGATGTGTTTTGTCTTCTTCGATTGGTTGGCACTTGGAGGTTCTATTTTGTTGTTGATGGGTTGGCTATGTAAGTGGCATGAGTTTGCTGATGTGTATACCTTGGAGGTATGTGTGATTGGATGGAGTAGCACTTGTTGTGTGTGCTATTTTTAGTCACGTGGGTTGATCAGTTGGATGGGAGCAACCATTTTTCTGGTTGTTGTTCTAGTTGATGTTCTATCTTGTTTCTGGAGAATGACTTCATGATTGTGTTCATGATTAAGGGCTTCGAAGCTGATGTTGTGTTGCTTTTGTATAGCTTGTGAGCATAGTGGAGTGATGATAGTGTTGATGCCCTTTGTCGTCTATAGGATCTGATGCTTGTGTTCTTGAGACTGGTGCATTTACACCTTGGCTTGTTCCTTTTTCCTATGGTGGATGGTTGGAATTGGTGCCTGAGTTGGTGGACATCTTGGATGTCATTGCAAGTGTCTTGGTTGGAGCGTGAAAGCATTGTTTAAGATTCTTGTTTTTTCTTTGGAAGGAGCCAGTAAGTTCTTCATCAAGTGGGAGAATGTTGAGAAATGTGTCTCAAATTTACTGGCTTGATCAACTTCCTGGAGCAGTTGTGTTTTCCTCCTTCATCTACCTAAGTTAAGTCACTGGTTTTTCAAGTTTTTCTAACTGAAGTCGCGAGGTTCTAAAGTTTCACAACCTCTTGAATTAGTGACTGTGAAGTGAAGGAAATTACTTGTGTGTTATAGCTTTTGATAACTTCACAACCTCCGCCTTGAGATTTGAAAGTTTAAGTTTCGAGTGACAGAGTGATCCATTTGATTGTCGTCTTGTCGTGGGTTTTGAGAACTTTGCGACCTCCATCTTGAGGTTCAAAAGTTCGGGTTTTGAGCAATAGGGCGATCCCTTTGTTGTCGGTGTGTCGTGGGTTTTGAGAACTTCACGACCTCCACCTCGAGGTTCAAAAGTTTGAGTTTTGGGTGACAAAGCGATGCTTCCTTTATCAGCAAGTCGCGGGTTCTGGGAATTTCACAACCTTCGACATGAGGTTTTGAAGTTTGATTGTTCAGTGATATAGCGGCTTGGATGCCGACAGTTGTGGGGACCACTTGGAGTATTGGGAGTTAATATTTAACTCTTTTTCGAGAGACTTGTTGAGAATATTGTAGTTTCCCTTTTGATGCTCCAGAATTGCACAAGCGGTGTACGCGTGTCTTGGTGGACCTCTCACCATGACAAGTGGATGTGGGACCTGATAGGATGGTGGATTATGTCGAAGGCCAATAGGTGGAAATGACGTGGAGGATAGTTGGCATGTGGGCCAATGTGCTCGGTGAACCTTGGTGAGATGATAATAAATGTCTCTTTGACTGAGCGACATGTGGGCCAATGTACTCGGTGAACCTTGGTGAGACGATAATAAATGTCTCTTTGATTGGATGACATTTGGGCCAATGTACTCAGTTAACCTTAGTGAGATGGTAATAAATGCCTCATTGACTGGGCAGCATGGTGTTAGGTGGATAACCCTAAGTTCGACGCTGGAGATTTGTTCAACTATTTATCCAATGGACAAAAATGTTGGATGATGGTGTGTGGCTTGAGGTGTAACCTTAAAGGGATGCAGTAGTTGAATAGTCATAGAGAGAGAAAATGTCTCTTTGGGAGCAGAGCTAAAAGGTAGAGCATGGAAGTTACCTGGGTGTTGGCCAAGAGGTTGGGTAGCCAAGAGAGCGTGGTGGTTACCTGGGTGTTGGCCAAGAGGTTGGGCAACGAATAGGCCAAGAGGTTTGGTGATGAAGGCTAAGAGGTTGGGTAGCTAGGAGAGCATGGTGGTTACCTGGGTGCTAGTTGAGAGGTTGGGTGATGAAGGCCAAGAGGTTGGTCGAGAGGTTGGGTAGCTAGGAGAGCATTGTAGTTACCTGGGTGTTTGCTGAGAGGCTAGACGATGGACAGGCCAACAGGCTGGGTGATGAAGGCCGAGAGGCTAGGTAGCTGGGAGAGCATGGTAGTAACTAGAGATAGGCCGAGAGACTGGGTTGCTATGAGTCGAGAGATGAATCTTGCAAAAGGTGAAGGCTAATTAGTTGTATGACAGAAATGTCGTGAGGCTATGTAGCCGAGCGAGATGTCTCTCATTGAGAGAGGTGGTCATGATGGGTTATGCTGCTGAATATCCTCCAGAATGAAACAAGATGTAAACTCTGTAAAGGTCATGAGCCTGAATTGTATTGTAACTATTTTATTTTTGAATAATAAAACGGTGATCTGGGAGTTTGGAGTGTGGGATTTTTTACCCAAAAGGGTTTTCCCCACGTATATCTCTGTGTTCATGTCTTTTTTTTTTCATCCTTCATGGTTGTTGGTTCTATTTCATGAATCTATTAATGGTGTTGTTGAAACTGATTAAGCATTAACTTCTCTCCAAGGATAAATGTGGGAAATGAACTATGTTTTTTATTTATTTATGGCATAGTACTGCGTTTCTTTGAGGTGATTTGAAGAAATTAGAATTACTAAAGGCACTACTGATCTTGGATGTTTCTTTCTGAGATGATCCCATATTTCCCAACACTCTCCAAGTCTAAAAAGAACATCCAACTTCCAACAAACATTTTTTGTCAAAATAACAAAATTTAGAAAAATCACTGATACCACAATATGGTACTTAGAACCACCTTTCCAACAACTATAAAAAGTCAAAAATCCAACACCCAAGGTGAAATGTATGCCCCTAGAATTATTTTCCCAATTCTGCTATAGAACCCATGCATGGTGGTGTAGGGCGATGGTAGGGAAACAACACCATCTACAGGGTCAAACCCAAGTAGAGAATCAAATCCATTTAAATTTTTTTATTAAAAAATTGGTGGATTGATATTTAAATCCCATAGGGGCTATAGTGGAGCCCCCAATGAACTAAGGGCCTGCATTGAGGGCTTAGCCCTATTGGTCGGTGGTGGCTACTAGTAGTGTCGTCTGACCTATCAGCCCGCCAGGCAGCTGGCAGAGTCGTGGGGGTCTGCGGGCCCGCACATGCTATTAATTAATTATTTTTTATTTTTTATTATTTATTAAATAATTGTGTAGCTTTGAATTTTTTTAATTTTATTTTTCTACAAATGAAAATTGTATGATCGTACGACAAGGCAAGAAGGGTAATTTTTTTTTTGCATTTTTTCACAATGATATAAATAGGCCAAATTTTATGTCAATCTTCATATCGCGAGCCTTCTAGATCCAATGGTGAGGTATGTTTTATCCCAAGAGGTCATCTAAAACATTTCCCCTACAAAACCCACATGGTGAACACCAAGAACAAAGTGTTTTTCCAACAAAGATTCATAAACCCAAATCTATAAAAAATAACCACAAATTTGCAACCTCAAAAGCTAAAATCTATAAAAACAATCTGCACAAAACCCTCATACCTTGCTATGCCTTCATTCTTTCCATGCAATCCCTATATTCAACTATGCACCATATCTACTCCAATAAGGGTCATAGAAACCACAACCATGGCTCTAATACCAAATGAAATGAAATATGCATCCACCTAAGATAATTTCCACATAACCCAAATAGGTAAATCTATGCAAACAAGTATTTAGAATTCATATGAATAGACACATACCATCAAATATGACACAAGATATACCCTAGGAAAACTCTCCAAAGGGAAAAATATGGCCTCAAAAAATATCCATCACTCATAAATTATTCAACAATAAAAATTACAATACATCTTTAGAGTCTTCACAAATTTCTTTGAAACATCAAGCCCTCTACAAGCACTCCATGTGAACAAGCATGCAACCACACATCCCATGCCATGCTTCAAACCTCACAAATTCCAACAAGAGATGTTCTCAACTCCTTAGCTAAAATAGCCAACTAGCCAACTCGCCAACCTTCGACAACTACCCATGTGCTTACTTTTATAAAAACAAAATCACACAAAACCACTAAGTGGTTTTACATAAAACCATTTGTCTAATACCATTAGGTTGCAAAACCATTAACTCTCACTTTGCTTACTTTTTGGTATTAAGTTTTCTCAATATTAAATATTATCCCAATGTCCAACCCCACATTAAATATTTATCACAATATTACATACAACAAATAAAGTGGCCCCAAGAATGCTAACCTATGTTATGCACACATCCCTAGATCCCCTAGGTGTACCACATAATAAAATGTTATATTATAACATTATGCAAGGTGAACAAGGCACCTTTTCCTAACATTCTTCCCCTATTATATCTCTACTACGTTGGCATGAGTGGTAGGAAGAATAGTAATCTATGGAGGAGGGAGAGAATGACATTAGGGGATTGGTGTTTGTATTAAAGAAGGAGGAGGTATCTTTCTTTCCTTCTAAGCTACTAAATCTCCAATCATTCTTCTTCTTTATAGAGGTTCAAGCTCTTCAGCCTCTAGGATGGGTTGCACAACATGAGACCCTTCTTTCTTCCTCTTTTCCTTCCCTTGTGTTGTAGTAGATGAAGATTCCCCTTGTTCCTTAGTTTCAATTGGGGCCTTATGAGGTTTCTATTTTTTAGGTTTGGGGTGAGGGTAATCCATGAAGTATGGATGCCTCAACCATTTTTGGTTCTTAGAATTACAAAAAAAATCCTTGCCTCTACAAAGACATATTCTACCATAAACCACTCTATCATTGCTATTAGTTTATTAAAAATGTTGAAAATATTATAGGAAGGGTCTAAGACATTACCACCCTCATGCATGTTCTTGGGGAACTTCTTAATATTATAACCTTTACCAAATGGAGTATCATCCTACAATTTATTCTTACCTTATGCTCATCTAAGAAATCAACTTGAATGTATTCTATTGTAGGCATATGAATAAAAAAGGAACCAATCAAAGGCCCATTCTTACCAATTGGGTTAAACCTATCACTAATTTCATATAAGTACATTTTTATTTGTTTCATCTCTTGTGATTCTACTTTGGCATGTTGGATGCTTGAACAAGAGTAGTCCCCTACCTTGATGTGGAAACATATTCTAGCCTTGTGCTTGAGAAAAATCTTATAGATCTCAACCATATATATAAAGATCTCTATAAGTATTATATTGACATTGGGGTACCTATGGAGTTTGTAAGGTGGTTTGTGAAAGCCACCATTTCCTATACATGAGAAATTTTTGAATAGCTTTGTAACCATTACTTATGTTGCCTCTAGATACAACCTCTTAGCATAGTCATTTTCCAAGCATGTGATGATGGCATATGAAAATGCATTATTCACCCTATAATAATGCTTCCATCTCTCTTTCAACTCTAGTTGGGGATAGTGTTGTATACTTTGGTTTCACCTAATTTCAGGATACCCACTTGACTGAAGCCTATAAATTTGGCTTGGAAATCCAATAGATAGGACAAATATGAGGTCATATGGAACCTATAGGATTCTATCACTTCTAATAGCTACTTTTAGAGTCACTAATTAAGGTGGCCTAATCTATCTTCTTCTCATCTATAATATTGATTATAAAGAAACACATCTAGTGGTAGAATTCCTCAAAATTAGGGAAACCAAATATCATATTCAAAAGGGTGATGAAAACCTTAGCATCCTCTTGAAACTCACTTTTGCGGAGGAATTTTACCATCTTCAATGAAAATGTCCTTCTTTATAGTAGTAAGTCATTGTCAATGAAGTTGAAAACCTGAATTGTTGCGTTCTTATAGTATTTTATTACCTAATTCATGTTTATTTTATAATATTAGGCATGTGGGTAGCCAAATTACCCTCTCAATAACATCAAATCTAATGTTTAACGCAATTTGGCTTACAAGGCTATGCAATTTTTTTTGTCTTTGGTTGTAGCTTCTAGTATAATCCAAGACCAAATCTATAGATTGAGGAGAGATAGGTAATGTAGCAACTCAAACCAACCCTTATTTGGCTAATAATTAGGCCATGAAGGTCTTATCTCCTTCCTTTTTCACACTCTCCAAGAAATATTTAACATCTATATGTTTGAGGTTCATGTCTCGAATATCATCCCAAGGGGAGAACATATTCAAAGTAGGTTGGTGACCTTTATATTTGTACTTAATTTCTTTCTATGGTATTTTCTCTTCTTGTATGTGTACTGCCGAGCACACATGGAGCCATTAGATAACTTGAAAATGATCAATTCAACTTGTTAGAAGAAACAATCAAATAATACACATGCAAACCATAGATCATGTGGAATCCATAAAACTAAAGAGCCTTGATTAAAGTACATAGTGAATAGATAACATTTAACACTTCTACTAGAGTTACAACATAGTACCTACTACCAACTAAGTATGGGGATCTTAGTGAAAAAGTGTTGAGAAATCAAAGTTCAAGATCCTAGAATGGCATATTATTAGATTATTAGGAATCACCAAACTCTAATGCCAAAAATCACAAATGAAATATTTTTATAAAGCGAGTTTAAAATGTTCAATCTTGTTTAAAGGATACTATTTTAGAACATGACCAATCCAAAAACCCAAGAGAATAATTATTTATGAATAATCAAGGTTTGAGGATAAAGGATATCCATTTAATAGGTATACAAGTAAGAGTATGCCCAAACTCATGATCTCAATATATATCTTAATATAAACTTGTTAAGGATTAGACTTCAAGGATATCATCAAACTAGTACTCAAATAAAAACATTCATGAAACCACAAGCTCAATAGATACCATAGTGCAAAAGTGTTTGGGATTGGACTTTCGGGAAACTTTAAAATGGGTACTCAAACATGAGGATGACTAAAATCCCAACTTTGAAAGGAAATAAAAACTAATAGTCAAATTTTGGTGTTTTAGAGGAATTGATCCTAGAATGATGATCATGGAAAATCTCGCAAGTCTAATTCTAGATGTAATGCCTCAAGTTGAAAAGCTCAAAATAAAACCTAACGATTTTTTTTTTTGAAACAAGGATAATAACATTGATAATGCAACAATGACATATGACACTTGCACGACAATGTGCACACAAGTGTCACAACAAAATAATGCTAAAGAAAAAAAGCCACTTCACCATTACAAAAGAAAGGAGGAAATAGTGAAAGACTAACCACTCGTGGGATAAATCCACCATGATGAATAAATTAAAGGGAGAGAGAGAGGAAACACCAACATGATGATCATTTACTATGCCACAATTGTGTTCTCTCGTAACACCACTCTAGGGAAGGATGAAAAATTCCTCAACCTCCAATCCACGTCTAGAAACACTAAACCACTCTAAACACAAAGGAAAACCTTCACAAGAGGTTTCCTACCCAAGAGGCACAAATCGCCACAAGATGCAATGATAATAAGTCACTTCTAGACATCCTCATGCTTCCCAAGACATCCCATCACAAAGCGACATCACCCAAGGGAAGAAACTACTCCAAAACACCCCCATGACCTATGAGGATTTCTAAGGAAACTAAAATACAATCCATGAAGGCTTATAACATCCACAAGAATTCACAAGAATAGAAGAATCATCTCCTCAACCCTAGGTTTGACAACCGGGTCATATGGGGAGGTTACACACAAATTGATATAGGAGATGACCTAAGTCCTAAATGATGACACTTGAGAACTAGGTCAAAACACTACTAGGACCCCAAGAGTATGGTGAACAAATTTTGTATACAAAGTTTCCCAAATGGAGTCTCGAAAAGCAAGGAAAGCTCAAGTTTAGAGGTAGAGAAATTTTGACTAGGTTTCAAGGTTTTAGATGACCAAAACGGTTGGAACAGGAAAAGTATAAGAGCCATACAAAATATTTGAAAAGGTAAAAGGGCTTAGAAAAACCTCACCTATCAATGGTTAAGAGGATTTATTCTCTATTTTTTGTATGGGAACAAGGTCATCCCTACACAAGACCAGGCTGCCCCAACAACCCTAGAAAATTTTAGAGTTTTTGGATTTTTAGGCCTATCAAACTAGGTTGCTCCTACTTCCACCAAGACACCCCAATAGTGTTAGGACAATTTTTAAGGTCCTGGGTTCAATCAAGTGCATGACAGGGTTGCCTAAGTATAGGACCAGGCTGCCCAACAATGAATTTGCATAGTTAGGTTGATTTTAAGCATCAAATGAAGTGTTCATAATTTTTATTAATAATTTTGACATCAAGATAAAGATAAGAATTAAGATATCATGTTCAATACCAACACTGAGACACGTAAATGATCAAATTATTTTCTTTACAAGGTCACATCCATCTCTCAAGAGAGGTTCCAAATTAATATATAACAACATAAATGAATGAAATACATCTACCAACATGAATTAAATTTGAAATTACATGATGTTATGTTATTCCTTGGTCCATGAACCTTAGGTCCCCAATAGTGGTTACCATGCCACCTAACCTCACGAAATAAAAAATATCCACTCCCACTGTGCTAGGAGATAGTCACAAGCACAAAACTCATGTAAAACAAACGGGGATAAGGCTTACAAACACACCATAAACAATGAAGACACTACATAGACACATCATATAAACACTAATCCAACACAAGATGGATCAAATGCAAAAAGTAGCAATACAAGATCTCATTGGGCACACTCACCAATATCACATCACAAACCATAATGGGTGAAGTCACCAATGCCATACAATAATACATCCTTGGAAAAACTCACCAAGGGCATAACACATGGTATAACTCACTAGAAGGGTATCACAAGGATCATAATTGGGCCAAATCATCAATGGAAGATCAAACACAAACGACACTAGGGTGAGATGATAGAGATCTAGTTAGTGAGTGTCATCACAGTGCTCAAAGGTATGACACCCAAAAAATCTATTACTCCTCTCATATAGACAAGGATACTTGTGTTGGAATGTGTTGAGATGATGTTGATTGCTTGTTGTCATTGATGTCAACACATCTTGGTTGTGTGACTGATGTTTTGTTTTGGTGCTTTGGTGATCTAGATTGGCTTGGGTCCAGATGTCATGCTAGAATGATCTATCTTGGGTTGTGTCTATCTTGGTACCATTCCTCTTGTAACATAATGAGATACATTCTTTTGGGTCTAGATCGATTTGGTAGTCGGTTAACTTGCTTTGGCACATGGTTTTCATGGTAACATGTATATCTTATTCAGTGGTTTTGGATATCTTGCAGTGTGTTGATTTAAGTGAGGAGGTTATGTGTGGTCCATGTTTCATTTCTCTCCACCGCGGGAATTTCTTTGTGGTGACCTATTTCAATTTGTACTTGGCCGACTTAGAAATAATGAAATTATGTTTGGACGACTTGAGAGATTATGAAAGTATGGAATGGTATAAGTTTAAGATGTTTTTGTTCGATGAAGGTAAGTGTGATGAATCTAAATCTAAATATCTAGACATTGTGAAGTGTGTGAAAGTGTATGATCGGAGGCAACAGATAGTGAGATCATATCCGGTGTCATTGTTGGTGACAATTCTTTTCAGTGGTGAATTCCCTTTCATCATTCTTCAGGTAGTGAGCCATTTTCTGTAGGCAGTAAGCCTTTCTCTTTTGGTAGTGAGCCTTTTTGTATCTTTGGCTATAATAGCTGGGCAGTGAGCCCAACTGAAAGTGAGCCCTTCTAAAAAATCAACTTAATCGATGTCACCTTAACCATTGTTTTATAATTGAGAATTAGCATTCTCTGTGGTTTTTCCCTTCTTTGGTTTCCACATAAATTGTGGTTTTCTTTGTGCATGGTGTTGTTGTGTGCTTACATGTTCATTAATATCTGACTGATTTAAATTTTCTCTAGATTAATTAAATTAAATTAAATTGTTTGATAATAATTGATTCACCCCCTCTCAATTATCCAAACCGTTCAACAATTGGTATCAGAGCTTTGGTTCCTCAAAGAAGAGCTTAATCACTTGGGGTAGATCCGATGGCGCACAAATTGAAAATTCTCGTGTTTGATGGATCTGACTACAGTTTTTGGAAAGTGCAAATGAGAGGTTACTTGATCTCTCTTGGCTACAAGACTTGGAAAGTTGTTGAGACAAAATATGTTGAGCCGACAAAAGGTGTTTCTACTGCAAATGAGATTTTAGCCTATGAGGAGAATGAAAAGGCAAGGTATGCAATCTTTAGTGGTTTATCTAAGACTGAGCTAACAAAAGTTATTTCATTGGGTACCACTTATGAAGTTTGGGAAAAGTTAAAAGAAATATATGAAGGAAATGATAGAGTCAAACCATCAAATAAGTTGACAGCTAAGCACATATATGAGAACTTGAGGATGGAAGAAGGTGAGGATATAGCAAGCTACTTTCAAAGGGTTGATAGTGCAGTAAATGAAGTAAAAAATCAAGGAGGTACTCTGACAGATGATGTAATGGAGAAGATTTTAATGACCCTACCAGAGAGCTACACTGACAAGATCTCAGCTATAAAGGAAGTTTATGATCTGAAGAAATTCATTGGAGAGTAGCTATTTGGCACCTTGACTGCATTTGAGATGAGGAAATTTGGAAAAAAAAAGGAGAAAACTGAAACTACCTTCAAAGCCACAAAAATAGAAGATGATCTAGATAGTGAAAGTCCTAAAGATTTGGAAGCAAATTTCACAAGGAAACTAAAGAAAGGTATCGAAAAGTACAAAGGTATGCTACTTCTTAAATGCTTTAGATGTGGAAAGATTGGTCATTTAGCAACTAAGTGTTTGGACAAAGGAACAAGAAATTTTTTTAAAAAGATCAATAAGAAGGCCTATTATGTCAATGAGAATGCTAGCATTTCAGATGATGAATCAAATGATGAGGATTGTTTGTTTTTGGTTGAAAAGGATGAACCTAGATTTGATATCTCTAATATTTGTCTGAAATATGATGATAACACTTAGACTACATTATTTATTAAAATAAATAGAGATGAATGGCTAATTGATAGTGGATGCTCGAATCATATGACCGGTGATAAAAGTAAGTTTGTGAAGCTTGAGAAATATGATGGAGGTTTTGTTAGATTTGGAGATGATAAAACAACACAAATTGTTGGAAATTGTTTTATTACATTTGATGGAAAACATAACACTGACAATGTTTACTATGTGAAGGGATTATATCATAATATTTTGAGTGTTGTATAGATGTGTGAAAATGGTTACAATGTGGTGTTTCAGGATGATGGTTGTGAGATCCAAAAGAAATCCAAAAATGTTATTGCAACTGGAAAAAGAACAAGTGGAAATATGTATTAGTTGGAAGGAGATACAAAAATATGCTTGGTATCTTTGTCCAATGGAAATTGGCTCTGGCACCAGGATGTCTCACATTAACTTTGACAATTTGGTAAGGATAAGTTCATCAAGAGTAGTTAGATATTTGCCAAGACTGACCAAACCAGACAGTACTGTATGTAAAGGATGTCAAGAAGGAAAGCAGGCCAAAGAAACATTCTGAAGAAAAGAAGATTCATCTATCAAACTATTGGACCTTGTACACATTGACCTTTGTGGTCCAACTAGAACAAGAAGCTTACAAGGTGAGAAGTATTTCATGATTTTAATATATGATCATTCCAAATTTACTTGAGTTGCATTTTTGAGAGAAAAATCAGAGGCATTGGGAAAATTCAAGATTTTTAGAGCAAGAGTTGAGAATGAAATTGACAGGAGAATCAAGTGTTTGAGATCTAATAGAGGAGGAGAGTTTACTTCTAATGAGTTCAAAAAATACTATGAAAATCATGGCATTAAGAGATAACTATTTGCCTCTAAAACACCTCTGAAAAATGGTGTAGTGGAAAGAATGAACCAAATAATTCAAGAAGCAACTAGAACAATGATCATGGAAGCAGGTTTACCACAGGTCTATTGGAGAGAAGCAATACACATCAATATACACTCTTAAAAGAGTACTATTCCAAAGGAAGTATGGAAATAAATCATATGAGTTATGCCATGGAAGAGCTCCCATAGCAAAGTACTTCAAGATTTTTGGAAGCAAGTGCTACATCCAAAAAGATGAGGAAAATCTTGGAAAGTTTGATAACAGAGCTGATGAAGGCATATTTTTGGGTTACTCTATAAAAAGTAAAGCGTACCAGTGTTACAACAAGAGAATGAACAAAATGGTTGAAAGTGCGAATGTGAAAATAGATGAAGATGCTCAAAGAATTCTTGATAGATATATTGAATATGAATTAGATAACTTGGATGAAAAAGGAGAGAAGGATAAGAAAGAATAAGAAGAAGAAGAAGAAGAAGAAGAAGAAGAAGAAGAAGAAGAAGAAGAAGAGACAAAGGAGGCTCTGACATCTACAACTAAAAATCCAAGGTATGTACAGAAAAATCACTCTGAAAAATAGATTATTAGAGATAAGAATAAGGGAATTATTATAAGAAGCAAAGCAACTCAAGAGCAAGTATTATTGTGCCTACTCTCGAAAATTGAGCTAAAGAGTGTGGAAGAAGCATGCAATGATCATAATTGGGTGAAGGCAATGAAAGAAGAGCTTGATCAGATAGAGAAAAATTAGACTTGGGAACTTGTGCCTAGACGAGAAAATAAAAATGTAATTGGAACAAAGTGGGTGTTCTAGAACAAGTTGGATGAAAATGGAAAGGTAATGAGAAACAAGGCAATATTGGTTTGCAAAGGTTACACTTAGATTGAAGGTATTGATTTTGAAGAAACATATGCCCCTGTTGCTCGAATGGAAGCAATTCAATTTTTCTTAGCTTTTGCAGCTTTCAAGGATTTCAAACTTTATCAAATGGATGTGAAATATGCATTCTTGAATGGAGAATTAAAGGAATAAGTCTACATTGAGAAACCAGAGAGATTCAAATTCAAAAGTGACCCGGATGTCGTTTGCAGGTTGAAGAATGCTTTATATGGATTGAAGCAGGCACCTAGAGCTTGGTATGGTAGATTTGACAAGTACTTGATTGAACAAGGATTTAAAAAGGGATCTGCTAATAGTAATTTATACTACAGAACACACTCATATCAGATGTTGATTGTTGTGGTTTATGTTGATGACAGAATTTTTGGAGGAAATGATGATATGTGTAGAAAATTTGCAGATGAAATATAGAAGGAATTCGAAATGTCTATGACAGGTGAGCTAAATTTCTTCCTTGGATTGTAAGTAAATCAGAACAACGAAGGAATTTTCATTTCTCAGTCCAAGTATACAAAAGAACTATTAAAGAAGTTTGGGTTGGAGAATTCTAAACTGGTTTGTAACCTATTGTTATCAGATGCAAGTTGACAAAAGAATATGAATCACCTCAATATGATGCAAATATGTACAGATCAATGATTGGAGGATTGTTATATTTAACTGCCACTAGACCAGACATTATGTATGTAGTTTGTTTAGTAGAAAGATTTCAGAAAGAACCAAAGGAATCACGTGTTGTTGCAATAAAAAGGATCTTTAGATATTTGAAGGGTATAAAATATTTGGGGTTATGGTATCCAAAGGACTCAAATTTCACTTTAACAACCTATACTAATGTTGATTGGGCTGGATGTGTTGATAACATGCAGAGTACAAGTGGTGGAGCTTATTTCCTTAGCTCTTGGTTGGTTGCTTGGTCAATTAAGAAACGAGATTTTGTATCTTTATCTACTAATGAACCTGAATACATTGCAACATCCTCATGTTGCACTTAGATACTATGGATGAAACAAATGCTGAAGGATTTTGGCATATCATTTGATGAATTGATCTCAATCATGTGTGACAATACCAATGCAATAAATATTTCAAAGAATCCAGTACAACACTCTAGAACAAAGCATATATCCATAAGATATCATTTCTTGAGAGAGAAGGTGTTGGACAATGAAGTAAAACTTGAATACATCCCTATAAAAGAGAAAATTGCAGATATTTTCACTAAACCATTGAGAAAAGATACTTTTGAGTATCTCTAGAAGAAGTTAGGAGTTTTTCCCCCTCCTAGTCTATAATAACATGCACTAGGGTGTGCATTGGTCTAGAGTATATGCTCATTTTTATTTGAATCAATGTTTGGTGGCTTCCTCATAGGGGGAGAAGAGTAAGTTTTTTAGGGGGAGTTTTTCCCTTTGTCTTTGATGTCAAAGGGGGAGAAGAAAATAAGATAAGATGGTCCTTGATGCTGACATTGAGTTGTTTGGTTTGTTATTGATGAATGTCACCATCAATGACTAAGGGGGAGGATTTTGGAATGTGTTGAGATGATGTTGATTGCTTGTTGTCATTGATGTCAACATATCTTGGTTGTGTGATCGATGTTTTGTTTTGGTGCTTTGGTGATCTAGATTGACCTAGTTCTAGATGTCTTGTTGTAATGATCTATCTTGGGTTGTATCTATCTTGGTCCCATTCCTCTTGTAACATAATGAGATACATTCTTTTGGGTCTGGACTGATCTGGTAATTGGTTAACGTGCTTCGACACATAGTTTGCATGGTAATGTGTATATCTTATTCTATCATTTCAGATATGTTGTAGCATGTTGATTTAAGCAAGGAGGTTTTGTGTGGTCTACATTTCATTCCTCTCCACTATAGGAATGTTTTTGTGGTGACCTATTTCAATTTGTGCTTGGTCGACTTAGAAATTATGAAATTGTGTTTGGTCGACTTGGGAGATTATGGAAGCATGGAATGGTATAAGTAAAAGATGTTTTTGTTTGATGAAGGTAAGCGTGATGAATCTGAATTTGAATATCTAGACATTGTGAAGTGTACGAAAGTGTATGACCAGAGGTAGAAAACAGTGAGATTATATTCATTGTCATTGTTGGTGACATTTCTTTTCAGTGGTGGATTCCCTTTCATCATTCTTCAAGAAGTGAGCCATTTTATGTAGGTGGTGAGCCTTTCTCTTTTGGTAGTGAGCCTTTTTGTATCTTTGGCTATAATAGCTAGGCAGTGAGCCACCTTGCAGTGAGCAACTTGGTAGTGAGCCCTTGTAAAAATAGCCTTAACCGATGTTTTATAATTGAGAATTATCATTCTTCATGGTTTTCCATGTAAATTCTAGTGTTCTTTGTGCATGGTTTTGTTGTGTGCTTACATGTTCATTAATATCTGATTTATTTAAGTTTGCTTCAGACTAATTAAAGTAAAGAAAATTGTTTGATAATAACTGATTCACCCCCCCTCTTAGTTATCCAAATTGTTCAACAACTGAATCATACAAGACCCAAGCTCCTTGAGCTGGCATGTCTTCCTAAACATCCTTAGTATGTACTAGCACTCAAGGCATGAGAGGGACATCCATTGTCCTGGTTAATTAATTACTCACATTTCATTAGTTATCAATTAATCAAATTAATCCCCACCTGTGATCATCCTACTTGCCACTTTAGGTCAAGGACACATTGGAAGCCACTCCCTTAACCCTCTTTAGTACTTTAATCCTAGGGTCTTCACACTCACCAACGAGTGTGACACGAAAACCAATGCAAGAATACAATCTTTCCAAATTTTAATAATATGTTTCTATAATGCATCATATCATATTTCATGAAGTACAACTTCATTAGAGCATTCCAAACAATCACCACATCCTCCAATGAGTGTGGCACAAAAACCAATGCAAAAATGCAACTTTTTCAAAATTCAATGAAATTTTCCCACAGTGCATAACATCTCATTTCATGAAGTTCCATCTCTTGTAAACATTCAAATTCAATCATTTTCACATAAAACTTTCAAATTTTCTTATATTTGAATAATTTAAAAACCAAAAAATTACCCAATTCCACCATGGAAATTCATCAAAATTTCAAAATTTGAAATTCTAAATTCTAAGAATACCCTTTTGGTGCAAATATTCCCAGCACCCTATTCAAGCTATGGAAATTCATCAAAAATTCAAATTTTGAAATTCAAAATTCTAAGAATACCCTTTTGGTGCAAATATTCCCAACACCCTATTCAAGCTATAAAATTCACATTTTCATCATTTTACTAAAAATGGGCATGGTAACTGCGTATTCTTGAAAATTCTCAAATTTTACACAAAACTCTAACTAAATCATGTTTCAACTTTCAAAATTAAAGGAGATGGGAGGATTCTACCCTCCCTCAATCTATTTCCTATAAATACATTCAAAATAAAATTCTTAAATTAATTAAAACAAGATAAATGCCTCAAATTCTTTCCAAAATGGCAATGCAACACATGCCAAAAATGCCACATGATAGCTCACAAAAACCGAAATGCACGATCCCTTCCCAATACCTATCCCAACGAATCTGACCTTGTCGAATTTCAATGAGAAATGCACTCCCAATCACCATTTTCCAAATCTCTCCAGCAAGGTTTTCTCTCCTCTATTTTCTCTTCCCAAATTAACATAATGATAAATAAAAAGCCCCTTTCCCTTTTTAACTTGTTTTTAAAACCCAATTGAAATATTAATAAAATTCATTTTACTCATTTCTTAATTCGAAAAATCACTCAGTTTCTCCCAAAACCAATTTGATCATTTAAATCCATTCAAAAGCATATTCTCATTTAAATTTATGAAATCCAAAATTTAATCAAAATAATTAAATAACAAACAACTTGCAATTCCAAACCCAGGAATTTTCGCAATTAAGTTAAACAATGGATTTTCATTTATTCTTTCATTCTATTTTACCCTTTCCTGGAGCACAAATAATATTTAATAATAAATATCAAAATCATTTAAATTCCTAATTTTTTAATTGTGGGAAAACATAGAATTTAAACCATCAATTAAATCAAGAATTTATGGGTTGTTCACAATAAATTCTAGAATAACTCCTAACTCAGATCCAGGTTCATATAGGGTCAATTATCACATATCGTACTTGATTTGAGTACAACCAGGGAATGGATATGGAGGGGCCCAATGTGACATCTCTAAATTAACCACTATTGGGGAATAACTTATACCTATGTATCCAGATGGAGAAATAACCTTGTACCTGCAACCATTGAACGCACATCAAGAGTACCTACTCAATGTATATATAGCCAAAGCACAACATGATCTTCCCAATGGGGTCCAATAGCATAAGCATAAAATGACATCTAAACATCCATCATATAAATACTTAAATAAATAATTCCTTCTAAACATCAATAATCAGGATCACATTTAATCATAGCATAAATGATGTATTTCACTGAACTAAAGCATAATAATAAACCAATCATGTAACCACACAAAATGCCACTAGTTGACATGTTGAGGAATCCCATCTCAAACATGTGGTGGTTCATACACACCAATCAGAGGCATAAAATAATTAACATAATAATCATGAGGAAATGATGAAGCTAAAACACTAATCCCACATTAACAAGATGCAAACGGGAGGGGCACTACACCAAACATCAAGTCTAATAGGAGCATGATGTCATCAGGAAAAAATACTCTCAAACTTAACACATATTTGTCAAAGGAAAAATTAACTTATATGACTACTACACACCAAAATTATAATGTAAACAAAGGAAAA
Organism: Sequoiadendron giganteum; assembly: GCA_007115665.2. Classification (NCBI taxonomy): domain Eukaryota; kingdom Viridiplantae; phylum Streptophyta; class Pinopsida; order Cupressales; family Cupressaceae; genus Sequoiadendron; species Sequoiadendron giganteum. The sequence continues at coordinate 408,679,636 of CM021103.1, read as the reverse complement.
TAAAGAAAATAAAATGGAGGGAAAAAAGTGCATGCCCTAGTGCATGAAAACACACAAAATGCCAACAAGCAAACCCAAAAATAATAAAAAAGGAAATCAAAATTCTAAAAAATAACTGTGGAGGAAATCTTACTTGGTAAATCACAAGGAAATTTAAGTGGCAAGGCTAAATATGATCACTCAAAACATGCATAATAAACACATGAACCAACATACTCTCAAGCAACGGTGGATTCTCACTAGATCAAAAGGTCATGAAGGATAAAAAATTGATTTCCAGAGCATGGGAGAGCATAGAAAAATGACATGTGTAGGAAAATTTCCATTAATATAAGATTGAGAGGTAGGTTGAGGTGACATCATATCCCATGCCAAGCATCAAAGTTTCATAGATGCCTTTATGGTGTGCTAGGAAATTCATAGTCTCAAAGATTCCTTTATATTCATGTAAGGATGAATAACTCTAAAATTCCAACAAGGGGCAAAGTGCACAAAGTAAACACAAGGCAAAAATCCCAAAATCAAAACCAAGATTAAAGAAAGAAAACCATCAAGCAAATAAAGTAAAAGAAATAAAATGGTTCTCTATTTTTCCTAGGAAAAATGGGGCATGTGTGTGCAAGGCACAATAGTAGCGATTCCTCCTAAAGCTCCTATAACATCATTCCAAAAAATAGAATTCTTTTTTCAAACTTTATTTTTAATCTCCAACAATGACTATTCAGTCATTTAGTTTCTTGGATTGCGAGAAAAATAGGTGTATGATTCTTCCTTGGATCTCTAAAATACTCTGGTTGTTGGGTCTATTCAATCCCTTTATTTTCTAGGAAATGGTCTTAATTTATAAATTTTGAAAGGGTTTTTGGACCCATCCAACTCTAATGTCATTTGATTACCATTTTCCACTTCTTTAATTGTTTCTTTATTTCTTACATTGTGAAGGTTAGGTTTTCCCATCCTGGAGTCATTTCCAAGGTTAGCCACTTTCTTCCCCTATCTTTTTAATCTAACACAAGACTTTTATTTGATGTTTCTTGAACTAGAACCAAAGGTGATGATTGGGGCATCTAAATTTTCTTCCAAAGAGTAAGGAAAAACATTGTCAAGACCCTTCAAATTCTCAAGGTCAAGATTCTTATCATTGAAGGGTGAGAGAATACATGGTTAGACTTAATGCTACAAACTACTTCTAAAAGGGAGGGAGAAATAAAATAATTAAACTTACCTTTGGTTTGGATCTCTCCTTCCTTCAGTACTACACTCAAGCCTCTAGATTTTTTAGATTCATCTATGTTTGATAGGTCATTGGCCTAAGATCCCATGATTTTCATTTCTTTAGGATCAACTTGATTATTTTTGTGCATAGTTGCTTCTTTCCTCTAAACACCTTTAGTTGTTGATTGTTATTTCTTCTTTTTTTTTGCATCTTTTTTTCTTATAATTTAAGATTTATCCCCTTGACACCTAAACATTTGAGTTGTAGTTGACACTTTTTTTATAAACATTTATTTCCTCTAAAGTAGGGGATATTATTTAGATCCATGATTTAATTTCAAATAGTTTTGGTAAATCTTGAAGTGCATTTTTATTTAATAAATTTGTGCCACTCTCTAAATTTTTAGGATAGCTTGAGAGTGCAACAAGGCTTTATCAACTCAAGCATTAAAGTAGAATCTATAAAAAATAAACCTTCATCTATATTTGGTCAAGGTATCCACAACTCAAAACTAGTTGATAAACTTAGATATTCCTAGAATTATTTCTTCATCCTAAAATTCTAAAGAATCCCAAAAATACAAATCCATATAAGGATCATATTTACATTTTCTTTGTTTGTGTTGAAACTGGGTCTCCACTTCCATAGGGATAAGCAAGCTTTTCCTAGAAACCACAGTCCACCCACCAAGATCTTGTTACAACCATCATAGTAAGAGAAGAAAAATATAAATTATTCATTATGTAGGTTCAAAATATCTAGAAAACCCTTTGGGTCCACTTCCTACTAGTCATTTTGACTATGTCAATGCTTATTCCCTTAAACCTCCCAACTAACATGTTTTCTAGTTCGAGAAATGTTTTGTCCATAACATAGTTTGGGATAATTAGATAGAAATATTTTCACCAAAGACTAATTCCAAAGTGATCATCTTAATAGGAGAAAAGTTGAGCCTAAGGATCAGGTAAAAAACAACCAAAATATCAGTGCTAAACCCAATATTTTCTTTGGGATACACAAAGAGAGTTTACTTATCTCCACATGGTCCCAAATTAACTTCTTCTAAGGAGATCCCCACCAACACTATTTCTCCTACTTAGCAAAGTTGCTCCCTATTTTAAAACTTTAGTAGTGTAAGGATACACGTAGTAGCTCCTAATTATTTAATTTAAAAATATAAATAAAGTTGATATTTCAAGTCCCTAATACTTCCCTTACCATTATAAATATCAATGTATCATCAACATACAAAGTTATAATAAAATAATCATCAATATATTTATAAGACACAATGATCTAACATAGACTTGATAAGCTATACAACTGCCATACATATGAATCAAACTTTTTATGCTACATTACAAAAGAATATTTTAAACTATAGATGGAATTGTTTAACTACCAAACCAATTTTACTTACCATTTTTAAATCTAATATTATGGTTTTGACATTAAAATATCCTCCAAGTCATTGTGCAAGAAATTTAGTTTCACATCCATATGCTCGATCCCAATATCAAAAGCAATAGTACAAGATAGTAACATTATAATATATTCCAACATGACATGAAATATCATGAAATATATTACTTACACCTGAGAATAAACTTTGGAAATGAACCATGATTTTTACTTCTCAATGTTACCATCCAAACCTACTTTTAAAACACCCATTTGCAACCAATGGATTTTCATCCTTCAAGAAACTAAACCAAGTCCCATGTATCATTATTCTTTAGTGTAGCCATATCCTCATCCATGAAAATTTTATAGGAATTATAATCATACACTTTCATTGCCTTGTTAACTATTCTAGGCTCATTAGTGTTAGACAGCAAAGCAAGAATACATATAAAATCAGGTGGGCTATACATGTATGGTTGCCTCCTTTGTTGAGTATACCTTTCTTAAGTATCAAGTTCAAGATGATTCTTCCTCTAAACTCAAACATTTCTTTATATTTTCCTTATTTGGTCCAAATTGAACTTTAGATTTAGAATCTAATACAACCTTCTTCCAGTCTTAGATTGTAGTTGCACATTTGACTTCTCATCCTCCTTTGGCTACAACTATAAGATAAGGTTTTATCTTGTTGAATATAACATTTTAACTATATAAAAACTTGTTATCCACATGATCCTAAAGTTTATAATCATTCACATTGATATCATAGCTAAAAAGTATACAATCAAATTTGACCACTAAACTCCTTAAGCACTTTGGAATATGCCTCTCAACCAATACATGAAGATACTAAAGTGAGATTTTTTTTCTATATAAACCTCCATGGGGGTTTTCATTGCAGGATTTGATACAGGGGACAAGTTGAATAGGTAGCATGTAATAGCAACGAATTCTACCCATTTTTTTTCCAAGTTGGCCCCATTGAGCCTATTCCTAGTGTTTTCTATTCATTTCATGTCCATAAAATTTGTAGCTCCATTCTAATATGGAGTGTATAGAGTTTTTTATATCTCTCAATATCATTCTCCTTAAAACATATATCTAAATCTATAAAACAACACTTAAACCACCATTATCAATCCTCAACATCTTTATCTTTCTACCAATATAATTTTCCAAATACCCTTAAACTCCCTAAATTGACTAAGACCACAGATTTATTCTTGAGAAAATACACCATGTAATTCTAGAATAATAATCAATAAATGAAACATAATACAATGATTTAGATAACCAATGAAAATTTACAAGACCAAACACATCACAGTATTTTCAAATCCAGCAATCCAATATATTTAGAGCTAAAATAAAACTAAAAATGGTTTTAATCTCCACAAATGAAATTTTCACAAATTTCAAATTTAAGAGAACGATCTAGAATCCCCACGACAAGATTTTAATTTTTCAAGGCTTGTAGACCTTTATCACATATATATGTCCCATGCACTAGTGCCACAATATTGTCTTATTAATGAGTGACCTGCTTTCTATTTAAGAGCATGCTTAGGTGCCCAAAATACATTACCGTCTAAATTGATAGCCCATAACCTTTATATAGGTCCTAAAGTTAAATATGTGGATACTACTAAATCTTTTAGCAACCTATAAATTTTTACAAGTTCAACTTGTAACAGATCTATACCTCCTAGAGGTACGTGATAATTATTTCACTAAATATATATGAATACATCAAGTCAAAAGAGAGTTCCAACTAAAACCCCTTCACGAGCACCATATCTCCTTAAACCATCTTACACACTCCATTGTTGAAGAAAACTTACACTCTAACACCATTCATTTTACTGGTAGATCATAGGTCTTATGCCAAACTAGGGATGCGTAGAGCTCCTAAAATAACCTTTATCCTTCCATCAAAGAATTAGATCATAAATTTATCATTGATATATGCTTTCCAATAATTAAATCTCTCATAGTCTAAAAATCACTCTAAGTGTGGAGTCACATGGAAATATTCTCTAGATTTGATCATCTATGCATCCTCACATGTATGCATGGCCAATAATACAAAAAAAAATCTCCTGTATCATATGGAGAAGATTTATTAGAATCATTATATTCACATTTTTATTGATTTGTCCTCCTTGTAGTCTCATATGAAATGACCTATCTTGCCACAATTTCAACATTTTTCCTTGGACATTTTACTAGAAGACTTGGATATTCCATGAGATTTAAATATAATTCTAGCCTTCTTCTCCTTCTTACCTTTCTCCTATGGCTTTCCACAAATTTTCAAACCTTCCTTGGTATATTTGGAATATTTTTATATTATCTCCAAGAGTAAGGTGACCACCACCTCATCAAGGATAACATTTGAAGTAAGTCTCTTGATAAGAATCACCAAGTTATCCTATGAATTTGAAAAATAACATAGAAGAGTCGTATATTGATCTTCTTCTATTTTCACACTAATTAACTATAATTTTCTGACAATATACTATTGAATTCATTGAGATGTTTGACCATAGAATCACAATCACCCATCCTCAAAGTGTACAACTTCTTCCATAAAAAAATTATTAATTAAGGATTTTATCTGATATTAGTTCTAAAAATTTATCTAGAGGCTCGTTCTTGTGGGTTATAATAGTGAATCTACCAATTAAAGTTTGATAAGGCTCATTTCCTTCCTATCCAAAAAATTTCATTAATATGCTAACATTGATGCAAGTTTACTTGTGGAGACTGTAGCCCATAAATCTCAATGTATGAGCGAGTCTTCCCTCTTGTGCTTCCACAAATCAAAGTTATTGTTATTAAACATCTCCATATTAGTGTCAAATTTCTTGCCATATTACCTAAAATGAGATATCTCTATATACACTCCTCAAATCAAGATTATAATAGAATTTTTTTTTCTACCACCTAGCACCTAAGTACATCAAGCTTTGTTATGAAATGGAAGGAAGCTAAGTTACATAAATACTTCCTATTGTAATATATGAGAGGAGATGTATTGAAAGGTATGATCTACAAAATTTTATGAAAGAATGCTAACAAAAAACATACAACCATAACATGAGGATATATCTATGTGTGTGGGGGGGACCCTTTCAAGAGAAAAATATCCACTCCCCAAAGCATAAACCTATTGTAATATAATAGTATAGTTACATAAAACTTCAAGGAGAACCACTAAAATATTTTTTTAGAGTAATCTTGGCAATATAATGGCACCATTGTAATATACTACATGATTAATTCATCCCAAGCACCCAATAAATAGATGAAGAACACACTAGAAACTATCTAATGGTTTTGCAAAAGCATGTACCAACATGCAGGGAGTATGTAACCCAAAGGATCATGACATGAACTCCAACACCATAGTCCAAGATTGGTCTCTATCAATGTTTAAAATATTCTCTTAGAAAAAAATTATCTAGTATTTCATAACTAGTCATTGTTGATTATCTAACTTAGGCAACTCATTAGATGGAAACGAGAGTAAGGCTTGCATTGTACAAAGAATGTATGGATATTTTTCCCCTAATTCTCTATCAAAATAAAATGACGGATTTGGAGGATGAAATGGATAGCATAGGAGGATAGAAGTAGGATGAGGGATATGGGATGAAAGATAATAAAGGATATGGATAAGGTATGGATAGAATTCCATAGCATGGAGACTCCTTATCAAGATCAAAGATGAAAAAGGGAGATGGAGCTAGATACAATGAGGGATATGGGATGGATAATCAAGAATATGGATAATATATGGTAGGTAAGATAGAATGAAGACTCCTTATCAAGATAAAAGACGTGAAGGGAGGATGGAGTTGGATAGGGTGAGAGGAAGGAAATAGGATGAGAAATATGAGATGGAGGATAATAAAGGATATGGATTGAAAGCATAGCATGGAGGCTCCTTATCAAGATCAAATATGGGAAATGATGGATGGATTTGTATTTGATGGGAGATATGGGATAAATGATATGGATAGGATAAGTTAGGTAGGATATATGATTCTTATGAATATCCTTAGCCTTGTCAATATCAAATATGAAAAAGGAAGGATGGACTTAACTAGGATGATGGATATGGGATGAGGGATAGGATGTGATGGGTAGCATGGATGAAGCTTTACCCCAAGTTTAGAGTGAAAGAGGATGAGGAGATTACACATGATTCCTATTTTCTAGGTTTTCATCATGGTATTTTCCCAAGGTGCCACAAGAAGTGGTTTTTACCATTGGATGAATAATTGCTCTTTACTTTTTTCATTTTCTATTTTTCAAATTTTTCAAATTTTTGGAATAGAAAAGATGGAGAAGGATGAGGATATGGATGTGGATAAGTGGATTTAAAATATAATAGATGCATGATAGAGAAATGGAGGAAGGAATCAAGCATCTAGTTCCATGGATGGTATCCCTTGAGGATGTGTTACCTTGGTTGGACCAAGGCAAGTGTAGGTATGGTCATAGATGTTGGTAGAATGATGGAAAGGGGGTGAAATGGATTTATACTGTGGATATTTAATATACCCCCATGCTCCCTTCAGATTGTTTTTGATGTTTTATTTGACTTTCGATCATGATCAATGATTTTTAGAAGCCTCCCTGCTAGTCTTTCGGTGCTCTCGATTCACTGTCGCCGCGTGTCACCTAAGTGCTTATTGAAGGGGAGCTTCCCTTCCTTTCTCTTTCGAGCCCCATTTTTCCCCCACGTTTTGAGAGATCAGGAGAGTTTGGCATGCTTTCATATAACTCTCTTTCGGGCCCCGACAACTTGCCACGTAGCCTTCACCTGTGCAAACTTTTGGTGGGCCCCTCAAGTGGTGCCAATAACAAGGACGTTGCCACATGTATTCTCATCGCAAGCTCTCATCAAAGGACAGGGAGGATGAACTATGGGCTACGAAATAACGCCACGTGTTCCTTCAGTGCAACTACATAAAAGGGAGGAGTGGTGCGAATGCCAAGCTATCATACTGTGCCACATGTTTTAACTACTTTCTTTGAGAGGCAACACTTGTTTATATAGGGAAAGCCGGAACCACTACCATCATTTACAAGGAATGCATCTGGCTAGCGAATGACTAGGTTCATGCTTGGGAATATTTCTGTTACAACGACCATGATAAATCATAGCTGCAAGCATTATGATTCATGATGAGGAATCTTTTATGTTACAAAATTTCAAGCGGTGGACGCCCCTGACTATATATACCACTTCTTATTTTGGAGAGGGTGTTGGTTTTTGTTGTTAGTTTGAAATATCTACAAAAGAATTAGGAAGACACCAAGACTCTGTTTTGTTGGATAATTGTAAAGACTCATAGACTGTGCCCTTGTAATTTGGCCTTTTTGTTTCTTAACTATTGGTAACATTATATTGTGTTGTTTTTGAATAGTTTATTTGCAACTTCAATGATTTGAATAAAATGTTGATTTAGAACCATGTCCTTGAATCTTTCTATTCAGTAAATCTCTATACAAATTATTTTATGTCATGAAATGAATTATCCAGGTCTTTCTCTTTAATGGTTGTTATTTCAGACATAGCAGATTGCTTAATGAGCCCTTAGATCGCATCTACAAGATAGGTTTATCGTGCCTTACATCTAAATCTCGATGCATCACCCTAGTTAGATCTTTTATTTTATAGATGCTTCCTTTTCCCATTCAAAAACCCTAGTTATAGAATATTCGGCTTCTTTAAAATTTGGAGGTTACTCAGTTTAGCACAATAGGTCCCCCCTTTAACTGAGTTTCCCACAAAGGGTTGTTACCTTGCCAATTTTTGGCATCAATAGTTTTTTCTTTTTCCTGGCACACCCGATGGGACCATGAAATGTGCTTAAACCTTAAGCAAGTATATGAGCCATCGACCTATCACAAGATCCCAAATAGTAAACCCTAGTTTGTTGGTACCTTCATTAGGGTTAGTGCCAACTAGAACCCGTCACATAAACGTCATGAACCCTCCACCAGCCATGCTGCCTATCACCAACTGAAATTATGTGGCATGGGACACCGAAAGTCCTCTTAGAACACCTGTAGCACCTGCCATTTGGGCCCCCATCCCGATCTCTACTATCAAATCTATCCCTAAGTTCACCGGAGATGGTTTAAGAATTCCATTCAAACATCTACAAGATGTGGCAGATGTATGCTTGGTACACGAAGTTACAGAGCAGAATGTAGCACTAAGGTTGTTCACAACTTCTTTTAGAAGAAAAACATTGAAGTGGTATCACACTCTACCGACTAACTCTATCGACACTTGGGATCAGCTTGGGGATCCTTTTTATGAAAGATTCTCGAACGACGGAGATAGGTCTTCCTAGTATCACTAGCTAGAGATCATCAAGCGGGCTCCATATGAGGGCCTAACCGACTTCAACACTGAGTTCCACATAACTTGGCAAAGAATTTAGGTTGCAATCCACACACCATCTGATCTAGCATTCATGTTTTACCTAAATTCCATCAACGTTGATATCTCAATGATGATCCAATCACTCGATGGAACCACTCTACCGAATGCATACAACATCACAATTAAAGTAGAAAGCAATCTGATCGACGCCAAAAATTTGTTGCGTCGGCCCATCATGCCTATTTTTCTTGAAATACCAGCTTCTACCCAGGTAATGCCACCTGCTGTGCTAGCTCCTCCTCCTTAGTCTATGTACACATACACAAGTGCACCGCAAAACATCTCACCTGGTCCCTCAAAGTATGAGACAAGTGACATAAAGGAGATGTTGCGGGCTATGGCCAATGAGATAAAAATCATCAAACGCAACCAGGTTGCTCCTCCAAAGCTGGCCTATTAGAATTATCAGGGCAAAAGGCCCTCTTACCGACAAAACCAATTCCAAGGAAGCACTCACCCAAATCCTCAGGCACAACAATAAGTCAAATAGTACCGACACCCACTTTGTTGCAGAATGCCAACCTAAGCTCTAAGAGAGAGCTGACTGTAGGACAAAACAATTTGATCGATGACGGTAACCCCTAGTGTTTTCCTTGCGGTGATTCACATATGCCCCAAAACTGACCACACAACAATCTACAACAGAAGGTAACGGAGCAACGCATGCAAGGATCAACATCAGACGATGGGGATTATGCATATACCTCTCTGCAAATGGAAAACACAGTACTCACTACTCAAATGTAAGGGATGTCTCCTGAACAAGAAACCAATATAGCTCACGACCACACCCTCTTCTCATGGATGGAAGGAGAGGAGGTGATGTTCACATTCGAAGCATCCACTTCCGAGACCTTGCAAGTGTAGTTTGATTATAACACTCACTCCAAAAGGAGATTCATAGGCAAAATAATCATCCCGCAATTAGTCAGTCTGAAGCCTAAAAGTACTCTCGACTGTTAGACTAATGCCCCTATAACGGTACCACAAAGTCCTTCGTAAAGGGAGACCATAACAACAAGGACTAATTAGAAAAAGCATTGGATTCCTCCACCATTGGATGTGGTGGAGCAGTTGAAAAAACCATCCGCTAACGTTTCCTTGTGGGAAATCCTAGCCATACCGGAACAAAAGACATTTCTATAGAGGGCTCTCCAAGAAGACCTAATCAAAAAATCGAAGGAGCAATCACTTCAGGGGAAGACTACTGAGCAGTCACCTCTGGCCAAAGTTCTTGCGAATACCGTGAAGAAGGCCTCTACTGAGGATCAAGAGGAAGAATCGACATTCAAAGTTGGCAAAGGCAAACCAAAATTGAGGGCATTTTTCTTAACCCTTATTGTGGGTAATAAATTACTACATAACTCCATGATTGACTCCAATGCTAGCACCATAGTCATGCCCAGGATAATAGTAGAAGCCCTGGGATTGAGCTACAAACCTTTGAAAAAGGGAGTCACGCAACTAGATGGGAACATGGTTAATACTGCGGGGATCATTAAGGACCTCCCATTAACTTTGTTTTCCTGCCTGAATATCACATTCAAGCAGGATACCATGATCATTGATATACCTCCAATATTCGGTCTATGCTTGTCTAGGGAATTCACTTATAAGCTAGGTGGATACCTTTCTTTAGATTGGTCACACCTAATTATAAGGACCAAATACAGATCCAAAATGAAGCTAGTGTTCAAACCTTTCCATTCTAAATATGTTGCAGATGAAGCTAAGACAGTCTTCGAGTCCGTGCACACCTCCATCACCAAGGAGGAAATGTATTGTGTTGAGCTTCTAGAAGACGAAGAAGTCACCAGAGGTCGGACCGAGCAAGAAAAGGTTATCCTAAGTGAGTTCATTGATAAAGACCCTTTCAACAGTTATCATGCCACTGGACCAGGAACTTATGTCATTTATGACGAAGACCAAGCCATCCTAAAGGTGACACAGAAGATTGAAGGCATTTCGACAACCAGACTGCGGTTGCTACACTTTGATGGTGCAAAATGCAAGAGTGGTGCATGAACTAAAGTATTCTTGACTTCCCAAAGTGACAAGGAGAAAATTAGACCTTTCTGATCCCAAATTTCCTTTTCCAACAACAAGGTTGGATATGAAGGAATCATACTAGGGTTGAGATCAGTAGAGAAAGAGGACATCAAGCAAATGGATCTATTCAGGGTTCCCGAACTAATCATCAAGCAAGTCCAAAATATCGATACTGAAAAGGATGTCCGTATGAGATCCTCTCTAGAAAAGGTTTGGGACCTAATTGAGAGCTTTGGAACTTTTAATATTCAAGTGGTTCCTCAAGAGCACAATGATGATGCAAATCGCATGGTCGAAATTGGATCCTAATCCAAACTAGCGCCCGACTCAATGCATAACCAATGTTCTAGATGAGTAATACTCCAACTCACAAATCTAGATGGTGGATACAACTGGCAAGTGTTCAACAACGATGAATACATCGCCTTGATCAGATCATAGTTGGGAGAAGTTACCAGCCAATCCCAAGAAAGAATCTCCAAAACCGACGGCGGATGAGGCATACAAAAAGCACTCCATAAGCTTCCAAAGAGTTTTGTCACTCCTAAAAGCTCCCACTTTGGAAATACTAGAAGTAATAAGAGAAAGCTCGTAGCAAATGAAGGCGATTACCCGGACTATCAAGTTAGAGATGCAAATAATTTAAAAATCAGAAAGAGCGTCCTACATCAAGGTAAAGAGAGGCTCATACATTTTTTTAAGGAAAATGAGCAGGTATTGGCTTGGTCGTATGATAAACTCAGAGGGCATGATCCCAACATCGTCCAGCTTGTGATAGAACCAGAAGGAGAGACTCAATCTGTGTGCCAAACACAAAGGCTAGTGAGTCTCAAGATTGAAACACCAATGAACCTACAAAGGTCGAAAAAGATAGTCCCGATGTGAATTTTCTTCTCAGTCGAGCCTAGTGTTTGGGTTTTTGGTCTCATCCTGGTCTGAAAGAAGAACGAGGATATCTGCCTCTATATCAATTTCCACAACCCAAAGCAAGCGCCAATAGGAAATCATCACCCACCACCCTCTATGGAGTCAAGTTTACATGACGTAGCGGGTGCAAGTGTGTTTTTCTTTATCAGATGGCCATTTAGACCAAAGGCTAGATGGTAGAGGTCTGGTGATAAAATTCAATCAACAAAAGGAAAAAAATGGCCAGCATAAGAAATCTGATAGCTTTAAGAAGAGTCTATTCATAATGATTCAGTGCAAGCGATACAAGGTGTTCAAATCAGAGAGCACAAAAAGAAAAGCGGTAAGGGTTCCTAATAGGGGAATTCGCCTTAAAAATTCTATAGAGCTCAATTAGACGGTTCTACCATGTAAATATGTAATTATTTTCTCTTTGTTCTTTTGTTTGTTCGGTCAATCTTCCTAATCTATGATACAAAAAAGACTCACATTGTGATACATAAAATAACACAAATGCCCGAAGAGATAAAAATTATGCAGCAACGCAAAGATGTTAAACACAAGATACATCTTCATTATATTTATATACTTAAAAAAGTACAATAGAAAAATGGCTCAGAGGCCACACTTTTAGAGGAGTATATACTTATATATTTCTATACTATGAATCCTTTTCCAGGCTATATACAAAAACACTAACAAAGTTTCGGTCTTAAAGCAAAAAAAGAGAGAATTTTTAGTCTTGGGAAGAAACAACAACAACATCATCCGACACCACCTCATCCTCAACTACACCAACAACACCATCTAGAGACGTGATGACAAGTAGTGGAGGGAACACCAAGTTCCTAAAGTCAGTGTATCGATCAATATCATAAAATGGCACCACGTTGTATATCCAGAATAGAAAGTAGCAAGCACGGGTAACCTTTTGGCAATGGACTTCTTGTGACTGAAGACAAAAAACGCTCAGAAATGGTAACCACAGGACAACAACTTCCTCTTTAATAAACTTGCGAAGGTCTCTTGCAGTCAGAATCCCCCCACTAAATGCAACATTTGCCACCACCTCCCCGAGGCCGTTCAGATAATTCTTCAGGAATATTTTGTCACCAAATAGATGATAAGTGGCTTGGGGACTTGAATGTCAAGCATCGATGCCACAAAATGAGAGCACACGTCAGTATTTACTCTATACTTGTCCTCATATTTGAGGCAGTCACGACCCAGTACCCATTTCATAGCTACGTGGCCAAGGAATATTTATTCTTCGTCATCCTCTTCAGACGCCTAGTCAAAATTTCACCCAGGAAAGCCATTTGTGGTTTATGGGTGGTCAGCCTAATTGAGGTATCCATGGCATCATATACTATATGACTTTCAGGAAGCAACTTATGGGAGATGTCTAAGTTTGAACTCTATGTGAACACTGCACATACTACAATTACCAAATGCTAAGCCAATCACCTCATGTTGATTTTGCTAAAAACTGCTAAGTTGATTTCCCTAATGCCTAGGCACCTATTTATAGACGCATCAAGGGATAAGCGTGGTAGTTCACATACCATAAGCATAAGGTTAACCAAGTACCACCTCGAAAACTGCACCAAGGATCTCTCGAAACTCTCACCAAGTTGTGTCTATAGGTACAAGTTGCTGCATACAAAATGAAGGCAAGCTAATTAATTAGCACAAGCTACTAGCAGCATTCAGTGGTAGCCTTTTCGATCGGACGATGAGGTGCTGTCCTGCTAGGTGTTCCTCAAACCTCGAGAAAAGATGCAAATCAATTTGATTCTTATCGTATACTTGGGTGTAATCATTCCGTTCAGGGTATTAATTACCACAGCATATGATGCCTATCATGCTTTCAAATCACCAACTCAATTTCCAAGGAAAATCGTGTTGTGGGTTGTAGGTACCTGGGGTCATTATGAATCCTTATAATTTCAAAATGATAAGTAGTTCACTTCACACAATCAAAAGGCTGGCAGTACATGCCGAATTTAATGCAAAAAAAGCAATCGTCATCTACCACTCGAAGGAGGACGAAAAAGCTAAGTCTTGCATGCATTTTTTTTAAAGCAAAGAAGGCTTTTTGAACAAAAGAATTGTGCAAAGAATTATAAAAGTGCAGAGTCACTAGGAGACAAGTAGCAAGTTTTTAGAAGTTCAAAAGAAAAATGGAATCCACTACCCCTGAAGTAGCCCAGAATCCATAGATGAATGAGCCAGGCGAAGCGTCTCAAAGCTTGGTCGATGTGCTACTCACAACACCTATGGTCAATATTTTCGAGGAGGAGAAATCCTACGCTACACCTGGGATCCCAAATAAGTCGGAGTGGTTTCGAACACGGACAACCAAGAAGGGTCTGCTCAGAGATGCTAATTTGGTAAAGGAAGAGTGGGATAACACCTATGACCTCATCCTCAAGACTAACCCTAAGGGCCTAAGAGAAACTGCTTTCGCCAAGATAAAGAAATCCTTCAAAAATCAACTACCATTCAAGCAATGGCACTATAGACTCCCCCAATATATGGTCCCTTATGTGCACCACTACCCAAAAATAATTCATGAAAGTATTCGGCACTTCAATTTGGTGATTGGGGCCATTGAAGGAAGAAGGTTGAGAGTCATGCTAATTGCGGAGGCTCTTGGGCACATGTTGTGCATTCCCGAGATGGGCACGAGAGAATGACTAATGGAGCCCTTCAACCAGAGAAAAGGGTTCTGAATTATGGAAGGGTAGGAGGATTGCCCTCAAATTTTATAATACAAAGACCGAAACGCCCCGAAATTGCTAGCAACCATTAAGAAATTCGAGCCAATGTGTTGAATTCACCCAAGCGGATATGCAGGATGCCTTCGCAATGATGGCTTTTGTGTGCAGTTTGGACAATGACATAATGGTATCTAAAGCTTAGTTGGGTCTGGGTTTCCAACTCATGAGGCATAAGGAGCCTTTTTGGTATGATTTCACGGAGATGATTATCAAAGATATGAAGAAATAGATTGGCGAGTTTGAGACTGTGGGTAAGTTCAGGTATCCTTCTCTTCTTGCCTATATGTTTCTACATCAAAATCCTAATTTCTTCAAGGAAAAATGGAATTATAGATATTTGATGAGAAGAAACATCAGAAGCCAGTTTCGGTGTGGACTCCCATCCTCTGTTCAACCTACGATTATTATGCATTTTCAAAGAAATTCTTGATTTTGATCTTGCACGATCTAGGCGAGGATAATGACTACTATTGCTTGGCGGGCGATCAGACTAGCTCGATGTGATCCCTGTTCCAAAGTTGCGATTGGTTCCTCGATGAAGAGTTCACATGTGTCCAAGTGCATGGATTTTGTGAAGAACCAATCCGACTCCCCACATCTGTCACTGATCGGGTATTAGCCCTCGAGGTTTTTCGACAAATGGCTATTATGGACTGGACCTTTTGCTCTAACTCAAAGAAGAAGAAGAGGGATTTTTCAAATGCCCCATGAACTACAAAACAATGATCATGGTAAAGAAGAAGTCAGCAGATCTACAAGAGGCTAAGTTGGAACACCTCAGACTAGTTTTCATTTGCGATAAATGGGACTACAACCCCAAGGATGATTTGGGTGACACATTTATTAAGGTAAAGCATAGCTCTCAACCATACTAGGAAACGTGGCAAAATTCGCTTGAAGATGTCAATAGAATCTGGGTGGACTTGGTGCTCATGCCGACAGATAATCGGAGGCCATCATGGCTTGGATTCTATCTCGTCAAGGGGAAGGTAGATGAAAATAGTCGTATAAATACTACCCTACGAAATAGCTTAGTGAGGCAGCAGGGCTGGAAGTAAAAAAATATTAATGATTTCTGGATCTATCACCAGGAGATCAAGAACACCATTGACCCTTTCCAACATTAATCAGTTTTCGGCATCGATGATCAATTTGATACCCTCTGGAACTACGAACATCCAGATTTTGACGCAAGTGATGCAAAGGAGCCCAACCCTGAGGATGCCCTGCCACGCTCCGGTAAGGGAAAACAAAAACAAAAAACAACAATGCAACCTAGCACAGTTGTTAGGAGTGTGCAAATGAATATCTCATGATCAGGGTCTTCACAATCTCGACCCATGGCCATGGGGAAGCCTTTAGCAACACATCAATTGACAAAAAGTGGATAACTCTCCACCGAGCAAAAGACAACGCACTGATATCGCTTCAGGAGGTGGTCTGCAGGAGGTTGCGATCAACCAAGCGTCAGAGATGGAATTGGCCGCCCAGGTATCTTTCTCTCCCTCTCTTCTCGGATCATAGTCTCTTGTTTCTTCTACAATCCCTGTGGCACCCATCGCTCCAAATGTGAACCCATCTTTCTTTGTCCCCTCTGCAATGGCTATGGGAGGTTTCTCCTAGTTTTCTCATATCAAACAAATGGTTTTGACTTCCCCTCGAGCTGCCCCATCACTAGTCAGAGCCCCTTTGGCTGCCCCATCTGCATCCATATCTTTTTCCCCATTGGTGTCCAAAGCTGCCGTCCCTGTTGCATCGTCTGAGTCAATTCTGACTCAACCGCCTCAATCATCGGAGCTCGGTGCATCTCCATTGCCACCACCATTTCCCATGAGCCCCTCCAAGCCTTTATCACTTAGGATTTGGGGCATTCCTCCCTTCTCTTTGTTCACAATTCCCCTTCCAAAGAAGAAAACATCTGAGGTCACCTGCCTCTCTTTCCCTTTTGTTGTCCCTCCTGATGCACCCTTTGCAAGTGAACACATCAGATCGTCGACTCAATTCTTGTCTCGGAGCGATACAACAAAGCAAGCTCGAGCTCTCTAACTCCAGAAGCAAAAGGAAAAAGATGCCAAGAGGCCAACAAAGCCCAAAGTCCAAACAATTTATAACGAAGCCCAACAATCGTTGTATTTCGCAATCCAGTATCTAAATTTTTCCAAACTATAGGGAGAAATGGAACCCGATGACTATGACATCCATGCCATCAAACTAGACTTGCGTGTGGCCTGACCATAGGATAAATTCGAACTAATGGAAGAGATGCAACAGGTGGTGACTAATGACTTTCTTAAGTCTGGTCGCAAATTGAAGAAGGTGGAGGATGAGCTCAAGACCGTCAAGGCAAGGATGGAAGTCTTGTTGGCCAAAGACAAAGCACAAGAAACATAAAGGGTATGCCTCGCACAAAATATGTAGGCAGAGCAAGCTAGCTTGCAAAGGGAGCTCTAGGAATTCCAATCCCAGGAGTCAGATCGGATAGCCGAGCTGCGACAAAGGAACCAGGAAATATCTGACAGATTGGCCCAGTCGAAGGAGGAAGTTCAATGAAAGAATGAAGAATTACAACAATGACATGCTCAGTTGGAGCAAGCGGTACGAGAAACAAAGGCAAAACAAGTGAGCGCATAGGCTCAATTTCAGGAAGATATCCAGAGGTTTAGGCTCTCCCTAGAGGAAGAATCTACAACTTGAAACCAAGTTGAGGAAAGGTGGTTGGACACACAAAAAGACCTGCAGGAGAAGCTCACCTCCTCCGTTGAAGAAATTACGGGGCTAACCCAGGAGATTGGGACAAGGGATGCAAATATTAATCTCTTGAAGAGGATCATTCAAACTCCTACTCCACAGTTAGAACTCTGCTTAGTATCCCAACAACTATATGCTTCCTGTTGGGAGAGAGTCAAGGCTTTATGCCCAACTCTCCATCCCACACTCTGATTCATTGCGGAGGCAACAAATTTATGTAGAGAGGTGCGCGACATAATGGAACAGTTCTCGCAATTCATAAGGGAGAAGGTTCTCGAAGCAGAAAAGATGCTAGGAAAGCTATGCACTATTTTGAGCGAGGATCTGGAATGAGCAGGGATTGAGAATCAAAGGTCAGCCATCGGGGTCACAAAGTAGTTTATCCACTGCCAAGAGGCCACCCTTCATGCTCAACGATGCTCGATTACATTAGGGTGGACTATGGATAGCATTTGGGAAAGAATTTCCCAACTAACCCAGATGGATCGGTGGCTACCGCAAAGCAGATTGTAGCCAAAATTGAGGAGAGGAAGTAGGATTTATCAGTTTTTCAGAGTTTCAACTAGCCTCCTACCACCGAGGACATTGAGGGTGTAACTCATCAGATCGCACGACTGCGTTTTTAGCTCGAGGATGGATCCAAAATATCTGTAGTGCTTCCCTTTAAGGAGGTGATCGATTTGCACGAGGCACACGAGATCTTGCGCGCCATATCAACACCTTCCGAGGCCAACTGGCTGCCTTTGTAGGTCACCCTTTCTAAGCTCTGACTCCAATACCCAATGGATAAGCCTTGGTCACGAAACCATAATATTTTGGATTCACCATTCCATAGGGGAAACACCCCTGATAGTCGCCAAAAGCTGTGGATATTTAATATACCCCCATGCTCCCTTCAGATTATTTTTGATGTTTTACTTGACTTTCGACCGCAACCGTTGATTTTTAGAAGCCTCCCTACCAGTCTTTCGACGCTCTTGATTCACTGCTGCCGCATGTCACCTAAGCACTTATCGAAGGGGAGCTTCCCTTCATTTCTCTTTCGAGCCTCGTTCTGCCCCCACGTGTCAAGAGATCGGGCGATTTTGGCATGCTTTCATATAACTCTCTTTCGGGCCTCGATTTCCTGCCACGTAGCCTTCGCCCGTGCAAACTTTTGGTGAGCCCCTCAAGTGGTGTCGATAACAAGGATGTTTCCACATGTCTTCTCATCGCAAGCTCTCATCAAAGGATGGGGAGGATGAAATACAGGCTGTGAAATACCACCATGTGTTCCTTTAGCGTAGCTACATAAAAGGGAGGAGTGGTGCGAACGCCAAGTTGTCATACTATGGCACGTGTTATAACTACTTTCGCTGAGAGGCAACACTTGTTTACACAGGGTAGGTTGGGACCACTGCCATCATTTATAGGGAATGTATCTGGCTAGCGAATGATTGGGTTCATGCTCGAGAATCTTTCTATTACAACAGTTGTGATGAATCATTGCTGCAAGCATTATGATTCATGATGAGGAATCTTTTATGTTATAGACTTTCAAGCAGTGGATGCCCCTGGCTATATACTACTTCTTTTGGAGAGGGTGTTGGTTTTTGTTGTTAGTTCAAAATATCTACAGAAGAATTAGGAAGAAACCAAGCCTTTGTTTTGTTGGATAACTATAAAGACTCACAGATCGTGCCCTTTTAATTTGGCCTTTCTATTTCTTAACTATTGATAACATTATACTGTGTTGTTTCTGAATAGTTTGTTTGCAACTTCAATGATTTGAATAAAGTGCTAATTTAAAATCACGTCTTCGACTCTTTCTGTTCAGTAAAGCTCTGTGCAAATTATTTTATGTCATGAAATTAATTATTCAGGTCTTTCTCTTTAATGGTTTTTATTCCAGACATAGAAAATTCCTTAATGGGCCCTTAGACCGCATCTACAAGATAGGTCTATTGTGCCTTACATCTAAATATTGGCGCATCGCACTAGTTAGATCTTTTATTTTATATCTACTTCCTTTTCCCATTCTAAAACCCCAGTTATAGAAGAGTCAGATTCTTTAAAATCCAGAGGTTACTCTATTTAGCACAATAGGTCCCCCCTTTAACTGAGTTTCCCACAAAGGGTTGTTACCTTACCAATTTTTGGCATCAACATATACAAAGGCTTGGCTTAAAGGGGGATGATATGGGATTGGAAGAGTTGTGGAAGAGTGGATGGAAATATTGGAAATATCAAGATTGGAACACACCTTAAAGGGTGGTGGAGTTGTGGAGGGGTGGATTTTGAATTTGGAAATTTAGATGGAGTAGATGTGGATTTTAGTACATAAGGTCCCAAAATGGTTTTTTAAGATGAAGGATTATCAAATGGAGGATTGGAGGACTTAGGAGTGGATGAAGCTATTGGATTAGTAAGTTTGGATGCTAATTTTGATTGTTCTTTGAGATGTATGACTTTTATGAGTAGCTTTAGGATCCACATATCTTTTGATTTTTTCTTCATAGGCCTTTGTGGCCTTTTGGATTTAGCTTCTTACTTTTGGATCAATTTGGTTTTACACGTCTTTTTAATGGGACATGTCGATCCCTGGATGTATGTGGATCTTTGAATTTTATGTTTTGCATCTAAATTACTAACAAGAGAAATGAGATTTTTGGATGGAGAGGAATGATATGGAGGTCTTATGGATGGTTTAATATATGTAGGATGTTGAAAGAGTCTCAAGGATGTGTGCCTTGGTTGATCTTGATTTGGTATTTGAGGTGATGGATATATAGGATAAAGGGATGTTGGAATAGGAGTGATGGGGATGATGAATGGAGGGATATAAAGACCCAATATGGATGGAAGGGATGAAGGACTTGGTTTTGAGGCATAGGTACCCAAAATAGATAGAAGGGATGAGGGATTGGGCTTTGGAATATAAGGACCCAAGATAGATTTAGAAGATGGGGAATATGGATATTTGGATCTATATGAAGGAATTTGAGATTTTGGATGGATGAAATATGTACCAACATCTTGATATTGATATTAAAGTCCATGAAAATTAGGATTTGCTTTGATTTGGATGGGTTCTAGTATGCCTTTCTCATGGACGCCTAACCCCTTTCCTTGATATTGCATAGTTTAAAAAATCCTTTTTCCAATGGAATACTTATTATTTTAAAAACAAGATGTGAGTCCATTTTGAGGAGGATATGCCATGGAAGGAATGATATGTTCTTGGAGGAAATTGGATTGGATGAAGGTGGAAGAACACATTTTATAGGTGTGGGGTTCATGGGTAGCTTGGATAGGGGTGATGGGATCTTGTGGAGGATTAGGATCATGACATGGAAATGAAGGAATGCTTTGAGATTGACTTGGGGTAGGATCATGGGGTGGAGTGGATGGTATAATTTTCTCTTGATTAGGAGATGGAAATGGATCATAAGATGGAGTGGAAGGGAGGGGATGAAGGAACACTTTGATATTGACATGGAGATGGATTGAGATCATGACATGGAGAGGAAAGTACACTTTGATCTTGAATTGGGGAGGGATCATGTGATAGAAAGTGATCATCTTGGATGTCCTAAACAAAAATAATATCATGATCAAAGATTGGATTATCGAATATATCATGATCAGATATAGGATTATCATGGACACCAATTTTTTTGGATGGGGTGGATGGTGGTGTTTGATCTAAGGTTTTGTGGTGATGAACATGATCTTGATTTATGCTAGGGTACATATGGGCATGATTTGGATCAAGTTCTTGTCCTATTTGGATTTGTGTGAATGGTGTGGTAGGGGAGGAAGGTTAGATATATTCTTCAACTTGGGTGGATGGAGGGATGGGGGATGGAGGTGGATGCATGACATGGGAAAATTTCATAACTTTATTTGTGCTTGGGAGGTTAGGATCCTTTACTAATAGTCCTCAGAGATAATCATGAAAGCCATGGGATGGAGTTATTTTATAGGGTTGGGGTGATGTGGATTGTAAGGATGTGGATGGGATTTGAGGGGAAATTTGGATGGGGATTTGTTTTCCCTTGTCAGATTGGATTTGAAATGGATTATATTGGATTAAGGATGGGATACTTGGGTGAAATATTTTGATATGATGAAAGGGTATGGGGTATAAAGGATATTTAATTCAACCAAATTTTAATGTTCAAAGATTGATTTTTAATTAAGTATTGGGGATTGGTGCATGGTCGAGATAGATAGATGGATAATGGATGATTGGATTTGGATTAGGGGTAGATGGATTATATTAGGATTTGGTTGGAATTAGATTATTTGTATAAGGGGATTGGATTAAGATGATGCCAAAGAATGAAGATTAAGGATGATAATGAATGATGTAAATTAAGGATGATGATGGATAGATGATATTTAGGACAAAGGTGAATGATGAAAGCGAATTAAGAAAGGAAGATTTTTGATGCGGATTATGGAGGATGATTAGGACCTTAATTGGATTAGGAAAAATAATTAGGATTAGGTTCCTAAATGATGGATTAGGGATGGATTGGATATAGATTGAGATGATTAGGATAGTTGAGATGGGGTAGATTAGATGATTGGGGATGATTAGGACAAGATGGATGATTAACATTATTAGGGGGTGATTAAAAAGATTATGGATGATTATGATGATAATATGGATAAGCTGTTTGAGATGATTAGGATAAAAATGATGATTAGGATGAGGAGGAATGATTAGGATGGAAAAGAATGATTAGAGTGGAAATGGATGATTAGGATTAGAAGGTATATTTAGGATGATTATGAATGATTATGAATGATTATGATGAAGTGAGGGATGATTAAGATGGAATGGGACGATTAGGATGATTATGGAGGATGAGGATGGGATGATTAGGGTGAGCTGATTATAATGATTAGGGATAATAATGATAGTGATTATGGATGAATAGGATGGGATTATTAGGATGAGATGAGGGGGGAAGGTATATTGATTATGGGTAATTAGGATGAAATGATTAAGATGATTAGGAATGATTAAGATAAGAGGATTAGGATGATTAAGGATGATTAAGAGGATGTGGAATGATAAGGATGAGATTATTAGGATGAAATGGGATGATTTGGAGATGATGTAGGAATATTGACTTGGAGGACACCTCGACTTGTTTGGTTTTTCAAGTATTTTGATGTTTTTGGCTTTTTTATTTTTTTATTTTTTTTGGATTATTGAGTTTTCTATTTTTTTTAGATTTTACGATTAAGAATGAAAATTCACAAGGAAATAAATGCAAAAAGAATAATCCTATGTCTCGATTTGGATAAGTACCCCCTTTTGGCTTTAAGGGGGGAAGGTGATCTAAACATTCAAGCACATAAGACACACAAGCAAGCCTAACTCAAGTGGGATTACTAATCCTTGTAGGCACAAGACACCACAAGAAAATATGGCCAAAAAGCCTCAACTAATCTTTACAAGCTCAACTAGGGGTATCCTCTATATACCACAAGGGTTTGTGAGGCCTAATCCGTAGATGAAAGGAAATACTTCCAAAAACCCAGGAGGAGACGGTAACCCACTCTCCACCTTCACTTACCTAAGGTATAAAGTTCTTAGCGACTTAGCTCAGATTAACAATATTTTACTTCCAAGAGGCGTGTCTTTTGATTCACCCCCCACTCTTTATACTCTACTAGAACACAAGAGTTGAGGTCATCCCTTAGGGTGATGAAATCCCTAGGAAAGCCCCCTAAAAAAGAAAACAAGATCATTTATTTATGATCCTCAAGAACACACTAGGGTGCAATAGGAGAGCATACATAAGTGAGTCCTAGGGATTAAAAGACACTTGTTTATTTTAAATCCCAAATCTAAATGTGGACGGTTAATTTTAATCCCAATTTTGAATGTGGGAAAACATTGCAAACAAAATTGTCTAAATAAAAAATGGATTCCTTATGATTTTTTGATAAATTTATTATTTTTTGCTAAAAATGATTTCGTATGAAGAATTTATGAGAATTTGAAGGTTAAAAAGAAGGGCTGAATTTGATTGAGTGCACCTAATTTTTGGAATAGAATCTAAAAAATATACTTACACCATGATGAAGATATCCAAGTCAGCTTTCCAACACCTTTTGAATTTCAAAATTTTAATTTGTTATGCAAAAGTTATGCCCATTTCCGTATAACTACTCCTTTTAGGCTTGCAAAGCAAGGGGGGCTAGATTGAGCCCCTAGGCATGTAGCACCCAGTCACATAGGTGACTAGGGGTTGGTGATAGGCCCTTGGATTTTGAGTTTTGATGGTGTCCCTAGTCATCCATATGACTAGGGACCAAGCAGAGAAGGCGCTAAGCTGTTTAGAGGAGCCCTTGGTCTATCATATGACCAAGGGCCAATCCTACAAAAAAAGAAAAAAAAATTAGAAAAAAAATTAATTTTTTTAAGAAAAAATAAAATAAATACAAATATAAATGGCAGGTGAATATATCTTAACCCACAAAATTTAAAAAGCCTATGATGTACATATACATTGTGGGTTATAAAGCTTGCGGTGGTATATATCCATCACTTGAGCCTACTCGTGGTGTATATAGAATGTGTGAGTGTATACTCATTAAAAAGCTACCCAATATAGTAAACCCACTAAAAACCTGTAGTACTCAAAATGGATATATATACATAAAATACCTCTTGTCTTGAGGTATATACATAAAAATATGAAAATTTATACTTGTGACCACACAAAATATGTGTATATACCTCTACTTTGTGAGTATACCAATTATATTTCTATATTAAAACCTTAGGTAGTGTGTATATATTTGTATAAAAACCCAATAACATATATTTTTTATGTATACATCCTAATATCTGCAAACAGAGGTCATAAGGGATGACCGTACAAATTTTTGGATGGTGGGCCTCAAAGGCCCTAATTTTTTTCAAAAAATTTACAGTAAGCAAAATATAGCAATTTTTATATCAAAATTTGTCTCTTAGCCCTCCTGAGCGCAATTGTAAGGTTATTTTTATGATTTGAGACTTATGAAAAGTTGATTTTCAAACCATTTTTATATATGCCTGAACTTGCAAGATCAAACTCAAAAACTCACAAAGACAAACGTTATATATAAAGATTCACATCGAGTTCACCAAAATGTATGCATGCAAATGACATAAATGAAATATGCATAGAATCTAGCCTATATCAAACCAAACACATGCAAACCTTAGAAAGACCAAGTGTAGTATGTTGATATATTGATATCTTGGATATGGTTTCTCATGATTGAATAAAAATTTGGGAAGCATAACAGTAGCATGAGAAGAGATGATTTCAAATATTATGGAAGGCCTCTCATTTATATATTTTTCATGAGAGAAATCAAGGGCCAAGATGCATTGGTGATGGATGGCTAGGATTTGATGAGGATTAGGATAGGGATCATAGTTGTAGTCACGTGACAAGTGTCACATGAGGGATAACCTAGCTAGGTTTAGGTTTAGGTTTAGGATTAGGATTAATATTAGGGCAACATCCTTATGTGGATGAATAGGATTAAGAGGTGTGATATTAAATGAAGGGGTGAGATGGAAAGTTAGTTTGACTTTTGGGAAGTGTCTAGACAAGGAGTTAGTTAGACATGTGAAGGGGACATTTGTCACATGTGAAATTTTTTAGATTGTGATCCATGTGAATGAAATCAACAGATAAGATTAAATGGATAATGATAAAGGATAAAGATGAATTAAATAATGGAGGAAAAGGTAATGAGAACTACTTAGCCTAAATTAATTAATTAATTAATCAAGTAAGTTAGAGGATTTGGGATAAGGCTAGAATTAATTAAATAAATATAAAATTTATTTCATTAAAGGTGAGGGATAAAGGAAAAGGTTAAATTAATTAAATATTAGAATGATTAAAGTTAAGTGTGATTAGGTTAAGGTCACATTTCAGGTGTCTACACCCTCATATAATATTCTATGGCTATCTTACACATTCCTTTGGGGTAATAGTTTTATTTATTTTTATAATTGGGGGTGATCCCTCTCTTCTCCTCCTATTATCATTGTTTCCTATTTATACCTTGGCAACTATCCTTTTCCCCCTTATCCATTTCCCTTAAATTGATCAATTTTTCTCCTTTTTCCAATCATTTTTTGGTTAAGGCGATATTATTTACTATTCTATATGGAGATCATTTTAGCACTATATTTTTATTTTTTCTCTAAGAGCCTATCCTCCTTTTTTGTTTATACTACAACCATAGCTAGGCGGAAACCACATCATATTTTTATTCTAGATCTAACCTAATCTCCTTTTTTAGGTTGCAATCATGTAACCAATTAGAAATGACATCATTTTTTGGGGGGCTAGCCTAACCTCTTATTCAATTGCAATTTCATTTCTATTACCTCTCTTGCATCTTAGTGGTTATTACAAACAAATATTTTGAAGGTACCTCTCACTCTATATTATATTATTGGTTCATTCATAGTCTCTTCTATTATAAGTGATAAATTGCATGGATCTTCTCGATTCTCTCTCCCCTCTTGTCCAAACTATAATAGGTACATAGAATAATTTGGATGTGTATAATTTATGTTAAAAAAAATTCTTTTTGTTTTAGTGTGTTTTCTCCTAGTGTAAAATAATTATTTTATTTCTTGCTTGTGTGCATCACGAGATAAGAGAATTCAGTTGAAGCAAAGGAAAAGCGAGGAGAAGACAAGGAGAATGGACTTTTATATATGTCATTTTTATAGTATCTTTTTATTTTTTTTAAGAATTTATGTAATTTATTTTCTTTTAGTGTACTTCAATTAATTCCATTAGCTTGCTAAAGTAGGGGCAAAAAGTAAGATCTAAAATTGCATACTTAAAATATTCACCTTGCATTTCTAAATTCATTTTGGTGTCAATTCCTTATACATGATTTAGGTGTCATTCATACATTTTACATCTTGAATACACATCATACATATGTAAAATTGGAGAAAAATCGTTAGGATATCACCCCCTACCATATCTAAAGTTTTTAGGCTTAGTTATTCCAAGACACCAACAACCCTAGGTGCTCATGTTTGCATTCAAATCTCAAGGTTAGGCCTAGAGCACTATTAGAAACCTAATTTTTATTATACTTATAATTGTTATTTTCTCAAGATCTTCCTAGAAACCTAATTTTGAACATAATTTAGCTCTCTTACCTCTTTCTTTTCTCTTGTTTATCTTGGATTACAATCTTGATTCTTCCTACACCTACCATTATGAAATTTCAAAGAAGACCCTATTGTTATAGGGTAGCAAGAAAAACCCTCAAAGATTTGAAGATTAAAGCCCCGATAATGTCCAAGTCATAACATATTCATTGATTTTATTCTCCTTCCCTCTTTCTATCTCTATATCCTTCACCATCCTTGCTATTTATCATAATCTTTAATCCATTATTGATGCCATTACTTCTAAAACCATTTCTCATTCTCCCAATTTGTTGCATATTGAAATGTTTTAGTTGTCTTCAATATTTCCCTATTGCATATCTTATGGCATTGATCTCCCCTTTTTCCTTCATCACTTTCATACACTACCTAAAATAGAAACCCACCTAGAGTTTTATCTTCTTACAGTAAAAAATCTACACACACCACTCTCTCACATCAGTAGGATTTTGAACACTTCCAATATCTAAATTGCATATTTTATGGGCTAAAACATGCCAAATAGGGGATTAAATGAGACTGTCTCCTAAATGCACAAACCAAATTTTCCTTTCCCTCAAAAGTTTTGATACTATTATCTTCATTATAGTAGAAAATGAGCACCTAAGTGAACACCAACATCTAGGTGCAAACACAAGCATTTGGGTGTGGACAAAGGAACTAGATTTTTTAATGTTCTTGTGATTAGCATAAATTTTATAGGAAAGTTCCTCTAGCCACTTTGATCCTATTTCCAACTTCAAATTATAATTTTAGAATATTTTCTATCATTTTTCCATATTTTCTAATAGCATAGTTTGTTTCCATTTTTAGTCTTGGATTAGTATATTTTTATATTCGATAAGATTAGATTAATTATGGTCCTAGATATTCTATACATTTTGATTTTTTAGTATAGATATACATATAGAAAGATTTTATATTCTCTCAGTAACACATTAGGATGGTCTAAAAATTTATTTACCAAATAGGGGTTAGCAAGTCATTAACAAATATCCTTTGTAAATCATCATTAGGAATTTGAGAGTGTGTCTTAGTTACCAAGAATTAAAATTTAATAATATAATGATGAATTATCTTATTTCATCTTTGCTTACAACCACTAAATATGAAATAGGAAATTTTAAACTAATATTGACATTAAATTGACTCATGTAAAAGCATTTGCCAAATTTGAAAAGCAATGGATAAACATACAAGGAAGTGAATATAGTCATTCATTTGCATAAATTTTAAAAGTAAATGAAAAATACTTAGAAACAAACTTGTTTTTGATAAGATAAGATGCATTTACAGGGTGTAGTACCCTTTACACTAGGAACCCAGAGGGCTAAAAAGGATAAAAAAACAAAAACTAACATCAAATAGTCTAGTAGCAGAAACAACATATAGACACCAAAGACTTACATCAACAACAAATCAACAACAAAAAGAAAACCCACCCACTAGTAACACACACCTAACCCATTACTTTGCTAAACCCTCCCACTCCTCAAAGAGGAGATCCAAAGCCTCATCACCCACCCATTTGTTGCTAGGTCCTTCTTCAACATTCTTTTTGTCAACCTACGCAGCATGTCAGACAATGTAACAATGAACGTGTGGATGACCTGAATCGTGAAGCACGTTAGCCTAGTGAATTTCCTTTCTAGTTTTTCAACTCAAGACAACAAATTTTTGAGCTCCTCTTTCTTCTTAGTTTCCACCTTTTTCGCTCCCTCATTCCCAGCTAGGTGTTCAAAGGATTCTAAAGTGGAATCTTCACGAATCATTTTGTTTAGCTTTGAAAAATGGCTCAACCCTTCAACATAATCCTTTATTTCTTCAATGATATCATGTTTTCTCTCCACCTTGCCCCCTCTACTCATAATCGTTAGAAATCTCATCAATAGGGTCCTCCTTTTTGTTCTTGGCCAATATGTTAGAATGTCTGATGCTAGTTTGTTCTAACCCTAAAAACTAACTAAAAATTTAGAATGAAACAATCTAAAATGTACCATATGATACCCTTTAACATTGTATATCTCAAATTCATAGCCACAAAACCAACTAGAAATGGATAAGAAAAAATATCAAAAGAGAGCAAGTTATGCTTGATCTAATTTGTAATGTCATTTTTATTTCCTATGGATAAGGTATTTGTGTTTCTTTGCATCTCATCAAGCATTTGAATACTCTGAAAGGAAGATGGATACAATAAGGACTATGCAGAGAGGAATGAAAGTGGAAATAGTGAGTGGGGTGTAAATAGAGCGGGTGATAGGGGATGACAACAAGATAAAAAATTGATGTGTTAAAGATGTAGATACGATATAAGGATAGGAAGTGATGAGATGAATGTGAGGAGGAATAAGGAGAGGAGTAGTGGTAGGAATAATATGAGAAGTGGGTATAAGAAGAAGATTAATGGGGGGCATGGAACATAAAGAAACATGTCACATACCTAAAGTGGGAGATAAGAGCTCAAGGAAGAATGAAATAAGTTTGGAAGGGAGGAGATGTTAAACACCATTCAAGGACTTGATAAGTTTAATCTTTGACCTATACCCTTTAGTAATTCTATTTCATAGGGCTTGTTAATCAACAAGTTGTTAAGGGCATCAATATATTAACATCATTTCCAAAATTACAAGATCTAATGAAAGTATTCATGTAATAAGAGACATATTGATTATTCATTTGTTCAACATAAGCATCATAATCCAATCAATCTTCCCCATTAAGATAATTTTTAGCATGCATATTTAATCATAACTTCTTTGATTTGATTTGAAGACATTGTAGGTTTTGATTTGAGACTTCTTTTCAGTAGAAAAGGGGAGACATGATGAGACTTGACACACAATCAAAAGTTAAAACACTAAATGAAAAAAAGAAACTAGGGGAAGGTTAAGCTCTAATATGAAAATAAGAAAATAAAAAAAGAAGATAAAGTTTGATATAAAAACCATAAATTAAACACTAAGAACAAACCTAGGGGATGTAAGATATGTAATGTTCACCAAAATGAAGAGGTAAAAATAATCCTCTAATGTGTATCTAGGATAATAAATAATATTAAGGCCCAAATTACTAAATGTGGATACAAGGGCCGAGTCTTGAAATAAACTAAAATATACTAAATAAATTCTAAAATTGGCAAAGAAGGATAAAGGTACTTAGCTCTATATATGATAATGAACGTTTTTTGATTTTCATAGCTCATGTTTTAAGATCTAATTCAATATTATGACATTAGACCTATAACTATGTGACTCCAACATTCTTGAAAATGACCTACGCTTTATTTTGGTTCAAACCTACACATTGAACCTTAATCTAGAAACTTGCAATGTTAAACCTCTTTTTGTAGCCTTGAACTTTGTAGACAACCTTGAACTATGAGCTTCAACTATTATTCTTGTTCCCTTCTATGTATTTATAAATGGTTGTGCTTAAAAAAACCATTGGAGCTCACTATGCTAGGGAAGGAAAGCCTACTATCTTCCCACCTTGTGATTAGTCATGTTCCTTAATTGATTCAACACTTTGTAACAACTTTGTACACATTCCAAGCAAAATGTAAATGGCTATATTTGAATTTATTATTACAGATTCTAATGCAATGGTCCTTATGAGGCCAATTCTCGATGATTGAATAAGAGATTTATGATGGATCTAAAACAATCTAGGGCTTTGGCTCTTTATATACAACACCCTAACATTCATATTTGAATATTTTATGCTTGATTTGGTAAAGAATAACTAGTTTAAGTTAGGTCATCTTAGCCTCGTAATGCATTTTGATTTTAGAAATTAAAGATCAAGGCCATAGATGCAATCCTAAAATAGGTTTAGGGAGGCACATATAGTCTTAAACTAGGACTACAAATTTCAATTTTTCTAGTTGACACTAGACCATTGGGTAATAAGGAATTAACTTTAGATTAGATATATGTTGGATATCAACTCTTGCATAAAAATACATCATTTGAATGCTAAATTGTTGCACTAGGCTAAGAGTCAAAAGTATGTCCAAAATGAGTGAGAAAAATTGTTAGTGATGCACTTTTCTCCTCCACAAGTTTATTACATTGTTTGTATAATTGTTAATTCTATTAAATAATTGCATATGCCTCAGCAATTCCACTTGAGCAACTTTATCACATTGGAATTCTTATTTATTTGTTATGTATAATCTCATGCATCTATGTGCCAATATGCCTACAACTATAGGTACCCATAAATGGTGAGATAGTTTACCAATGGAAGACCACAACTAACAAACACCAAAAGTCATATAAGAAATATTTTTAATGGTGAAAATCATGCACCCATACCCTTTTCTATTATGTTTTGGGCCTACTTTAACTAGATTATCCTTTATACAATGACTAGTGTGCAAGTTGGTATATTTATACATAAAAGTTAGCAAATAACATTATTTTAGCATCATTCTATCTCTAAGCATCCTAAGGGTCTAGACCCATTAAGAAATCTCTAATTTTCATCAACTTGTTTCATATTCATAGGCTCAAAATTGTCTTGCATTAGTATCATGCATGCAAATTTGAACCCAAAACTTTAAAATTAGACTCGTGTTCCCTCTTTCCAGCTAGATGTTATGAGTTGACTAAAGTGGGAATTATTCTAAACTTCATGGTATGGTGTTGTACAAATGTTCCTTAATGCATTTCAATCTATCAAGACATGCTAGGTTTTCATTGAGGAATATTCACATGAGGGTAGTATAGAGCATCCTAATTACATTATCAACTTGCATCATCATCCTAGGCACACTAAATGCTTGCATGTTGTCTTCAATATTTGCTCATTGTCATTAAATTGGCCCCCCTAAGGGTTTGATCAAAGGAACATTCATTCTTCCCCGACAAACTCCTCAACAACGTCTCGAGACCTACCCTTCTTCAAACATGAGTACAAGAAGTAAGACACACCATTTCTAGTTTACAGATTTTTATCAAATTAGATTTACAATATAGGTTCATAATTGCATATAAGATTTAGTTTTGCACATACAAAAATCAAATTCACCAACGATAAATTTATTTTCATAAACAAAACATTTAAATTGACATCTAATAATATTAAAGATATCAAGTTTCCACAATCCATAATGTTCTTTGCAATGATTTCTAGCTTTGATTGTGTGAGAATTTTTGTATCAACGTTTCGGATCACACTCCGTGATCCATCATCAGGATGAAAGCATAACTGATGATGGATCACGGAGTGTGATTCGAAACGTTGATGCAAAAATTCTCACACAATCAAAACCAGAAATCATTGCAAAGAATCTAATAATATTTTTAGTTATTTTAATTTGATCATTGATAAATTTTAAATTCTTAAATACAATGATAACTCTATTTCTAACGTTAATAATAATATTTCTAACATCAAAATAGAATTTAAACTTTTTTATTTTTATTAATTGAATTAGCACGATACTTTTAATATTTATTTGGA
Source organism: Sequoiadendron giganteum (assembly GCA_007115665.2). Taxonomy (NCBI): domain Eukaryota; kingdom Viridiplantae; phylum Streptophyta; class Pinopsida; order Cupressales; family Cupressaceae; genus Sequoiadendron; species Sequoiadendron giganteum. The sequence goes on along the minus strand of CM021103.1, from coordinate 408,647,387 downwards.
TATTGATTATCACTTTATCTCTAACCAAATCTGTTGTTTTAATTATAATCTCTAGATGAAAATTGTGTTGAAAGCATTTATTCTCATTAAAAAACCTTTTATCTTTTAATATTCTTTCACCCTTTTTCTCTAGGTGAAAATTGTGTTGAAAGCATCTATTTTAATTATAATTTTTTTTTATTTTTAATATTCTTTAGCGAGGCGTCACTAGTACTCTAGGTACACAGAGGAAAATGTTAGGCACTGTATAGCGAGTGGCACCATGAAGATTGCCAACAGGCGTTATAACGACGAACTGGAATCTGCCACGTAAAACTATGTTGGAGCTATATATTTTATTGGATTTATTATATTTTCCCTTCACTTGGGATAAATTTCAGTTCAGCTATCGTCCCTCACATTTTCTTCAAAACAAGAGGTGAGATAATTGTGTTTTTTTAAACTGGATTGGTTTTTTGGTCCTCTGGTTTGGATTATATTTTTGTGTTATCAAGTTTCTCGATAGGAGGGCAAGAGTGCATTGCTAGAGAAATTCTTTATTCCTCTAAATCTGTTTTCGTTCTACCCCTTCTCTCGAAACTGGCTCATTCTTTTGTTCACATTATACTTTTCTTTCTGCCGATTGAAGGGTTTTTAGGGTTTTGCTGATTTACATATTTCGTGGAAAGTATTGCATTATTCTTTACAGAATAGAAATGTTCTTTATTTTTGCAGATTAACGTTTCTAGTTACACAGGAAGAATAAACAAATATGGATTTTTAAAACAGAATCCTATGGTCTTTTTTTCCTTTATAAACGTTTTAACGTTAAATCAGGAATTTCCGAAATTGTAAATTGAGCTTTTGCTTGACTTATCTGCAGAATTTTCCGTAAACACATTACTATAATTCAGTATTTACTGTTTAGAGTGATGTCATGGATTTTTCTACTTTTTATTGTTATCCCTCAACCATTTGTAGAGCTCTCTGGTTCTCTTTGATTAAACATGCCTGTAGCATTTGCGCTGTTACCTCCTTTAAGGTCCGTGATGCTCTCTTCGCTCTAAATAGAACTCACCAGTATTACAGGCCTCTTAACAGTTTGGTGGTTATTAACAGGATATTCATATTTCTTGTTAAGTGAATGCTAAAGACTCATGCTCAGTGTTAGCAAACAGATTGGGCACCTTGAGATAATGTTGACTCTTTGCCTGAAAAGGTGCCTCTGTATCCAACAGCTCTGGATAGCTTCTCTCTTTGAGAAAGCAATCACCCTCTGAATTGAAGAGGTACAGCCCCATCTTATGATTTTCAATGAATTAGAAAAACTAAAAACAAAACTGATGTGTGCTTTTAACCAGAAAGCAATAAAGGCTGAAACTAACACCCGTGCATAACCATGACACAGATGCGATTGATAAACTTAGAAAGAAGAGGATGTAAATAAATGACACAAAGATCACCTATTCCACACCCACAAATGATAACTGAGAGAAAGAACAATAGTCTTTTCCATCATATGAGTTAATCGAAACACAGAGATTTTGCAATAACCCACACATAAACTGATACAAAAACACATACACCAAAGGGGATTGTAAATAACACATAGACAATCTACGATCTAAAGGAAATATTAATGAACGCACAGATTTATAAATTTCTCCTTTATTCCTCTGATGTAACCAAAAGTTCAGAGATTTCAGAAATGTCTTTATACAGCAGACTATGTTGAAAGAAAACAAAATTGCTCCCTTCCCCCTTTCTCCGAATTAAATTCAATCCCCCTGCTCGAACAGCAAAAAGATCCCCTCCATACGAATGAAAAGTTCTTTATGACTTCTTTCCCCACCGTTTGTAACGGTTTCTTGAAAAGTCTATTATCTTATTTTTAATTTGAAGAAAACTCCTTTCCTTCGACCCTTCGAATTCTACAACTGATTCTTGATTTGAAATTGTTGCTTTAGAGAAGGCTTTTCAACTCCTTCATAGCTTCCGGTGCCTCTTCATATCTTTTTCTGTTGATGTCCATTGCTTGATTCAAGATTGGCCTTTGAAAAATGTCTATCGGGCTTCATCAAAAGTTTTGCAAAGAAAGCTTGTGAGCCTTTTTATCTTCACAGTTCGTGAATTCTCCAGCGTTTGTCTCCCACAAGCTTGCTAATGGTCAGTGGAAGAGATGGAGACAACAATTCAATTCCAATCACCTGTGATAACGACAACCAAGGCAAAATGTGCTACCCATTATTCTTTGAGTTACCCTTCATATTACTCATCAGAATAGTGGAAAAGATCAATGAATTCAGCATTTTCTGGAATCACTAGTTGTTTATCAACAACAATACGGGACTAAACCTGTGCACCGGTGTAACTACCATTCAATGTGATGAAGATCACAAATTATGCCTTCCAGAGATATCATATTCACATATTAGTCTGGTGGTCTGTTAAAAGCTTCTTTCAAACACCATTAATAGAGACGAGCTTTGGAAACTCTGGACATCTTTTGGAACCTGGGACGCATCATAATCTGTTCCAGTTTCCAACAACAACATTCGGGAGCAGAAGTTTTAGATTGAAGTCCATGCTTCATTAAATTTATTCTTGACTTTGGCCAATATTTAATTACAACCGTTCATCTCCTCTTCGGATCTTTCCATGTCTTAGATGATAGGAGTATGCTGGAATCATGCAACACTTCTCTATAATGCCACACTCATCTCTAGACTAAAAATAAAAGCAAAGGTTGCCAAGTTTGGTTTTACGCCTGCCAATTGCAATTCCCACCTAGTCATGCATTGCGCTTCTATTAATCCCTGGATTACACGAGCCATTTCCGTTTTATATGAAAGGCCTAGGTATTGCATTGATTTTTCCCTTCAATGTAACTGATTAATCTGTCTGAAACAGATTTGCTATACACGACCACTTGTGTTTGTTAGCTCCAATAATGACTTCTTGTGCAACCAAATCCCATTCGTACTTCATCGACTTATACAAATACCTCCACATCTCGGACATGTCCATATACAACTAGCAGGTATCCAGGAGCCAATTCCGCAGTTTCCCTTACATCTTTCGATAAACCATTCTTCCACTTGTGAGGATCTCTAATGTCTCCATCTGACACTTAATGCCATGTCTCAACTACGGAGTTAACCTTCTATAATAACATTGCAACTAATAGTGCAGTCTTTCTCAATAGCGGCATCAGTACAATAATCACCAATGAGTAGAGAATCAAACTTTTCTTCCAAAGAATGTTGTAAAATTATTATTTCTATTGCATCTTCCAAACAATAGAAATGTTCCCTAATAACAGAGCAGTAGCCATCACAATCTCAGATATTTCCTTTGTGAGATCTGCAACCTATTTGAAAACACCAAGAGTTGTGCACTCTTCTGACATCCCAAGCGATCAAGAGTCGAGACCATATTGCGCAACATAATTTTGGGGTGCACTTTCAACTGCAAGCCTAAAATGCTCAACATCTTTCAGAGTGAGCAATAGTCCATGACATGACTATGGTGCCAACTAAAGCGAGTTACAAGACTGTGTTAACCTTCCTGAGAAAAAGAGACCCAATCTTACATGCAAAAATAGAAAACGGGATACCTCTCCTATATGGGTCGATACATTGTGATTAGGAAACATTGTGCGTCTTTGGGAACTCATTTGATTGAACCAGCACATTATTCTTCGGCCAAGCATATTCATCAATAGCATTCATCATGCTGGTGAGCTTTTTAATAGTCTTCATAACCTCCCGCCGATAAACGCCTTTATGATGTTTCAGACACTGTTGTAGCGGCCTTTGCAAAGTTACTCTAACCATTGCAAACCCCGCTAGTGGCTCACAAACCCATGTAATATGCTGTTGCCGTTGTTGCGAAACTTGTAAACGTTTCTATCCACCCTCACTATGGCGGAGGTCAACGATGGTTCAAAAACTCTTCAAAAGTATCACCAGCCAAGAAGAACACTGCTGCCTTATATGATTTCCTAATTTCAGGCGTCTTGTGATCTTTAAAGAAGCGCCAAACTTGTTGTAAACAATAAGAGGCAAGTTTTGACAAGTCCTTGTAATGATGGAACTCGAGATTATTAGCACAAACAATAATCATCTCGTCATCCCTTATTGGCCTGCTAAGTCTTCCTTTCAGATAAATCGTGATACCTTGACCTTTGCAAACGATGCCATGTAGAGAGTAATCGGATCCCTATGACATTTACATACAACAATATTTAGCTTACATCTTCGAATACAAGTATGCCCTGGCTTCGATGATGGTTGATCTTAACCGCTAAGCCACAAGAGTTATTGCAGACTAGAAGAGTGTTGTATACTACTTATGAAAGAAAGGAATTTGTGCTGGCAAATTTTGCAACTTGTCTATATTGCGAGAGCAGAAGAACTGCATGCATATTCTTTCTTTCTCTGTGTCTTTATGCCCTTGCCATTGCACAATCTCAAGCCACCGATTATGTTTTCACATGGGTTCGCCAGGGAAATGGTGGAGCCTTCATTCCAAATATTTTCATCATGTCATAAACCATTATCCTAGGCAACATTATTTAGTAAGGACTTGCGACCAAGGCAAGATGCTAAATCATAATTGTGTGATTACAAAAGGAGAGGAAAGCTCCTTATATAAAAAATTACAAGACGATGTTTCTAAAAAGAAACCATCGTAAACTAAAGCAAATTAAAACAAAAATTAGAAGGATGCTAAATTAACTAAAGCGTAACTAAAGTTACTAAAAACTAACTAGAGCTAAGATGACCATTAATATTACATTTAATATTTTAATACCCTCCCTTAATGGTCATTATACAAACATAAACTTAATCTACCCAAATTCTTCTGGAAACATATCATCGGTGATTGATAACTGGAGAAGCATAATTGCATTGTGATTACAGATCCTTTCTTGCAAAACAATCAAATCAAGACACCGGCGCTCGAAAACAATGAGCGTCCGCTGCTTCCAAGTAGTAGAATTTTTCATTGAACCTCTGCATATTTTCCAACATGATACTAGACAAACGCCATCCCTCCCGTTTTCCAAAGCACGAAAAATGAGGTAACATTGTGATCAGCTGGCAAAACACTAGACAATCAGTTGGCACAACTCACGAACTATAAGATTTTTCAGAAAAAAATTCGAAAAACTCTTTGCAGAATTTTTATTTTTCCCAAAACAAATCTGTCAAAACTGGCTCAAAAAAAAACCCTTCAGGCTGCCATGAAAACAAGATTTTTGCAAAATTGCCCAGAAACAAGGATGAAAACGCCCAAAAAATCTGAAAATACCTGTTCACCCCAAAAACAACTTGAAAAAACAAATGATATCCTCAAAAAATTGCTAGCAGCAGATGCGATTTATCAGAAGAAAACCGCCTTAGAAACCCTCAAAAATCTTTGCAACTTCTTCAAAAAATTTCACTAATTTTTTTTCGAAAATTTTAGAAATTTCTTCGATTTAAAAAAAAAATCAGCAAAAAAAACATCAAAGATATTTCTAAAACTAATCAGGTTTGAGCATGAGCTCTAATACCATGAAAAGATAATTGATATTCAAAATTGCGTGATTACAAAAGGAGACTAAAGCTCCCTATATAGAAAATTACAAGATGATGTTTCTAAAAAGAAGTCGTTGTAAACTAAAGCAAACTAAAACAAAAATCAGAAAGATGCTAAATCAACTATAGCGTAACTAAATTTACTAAAAACTAACTAGAGCTAAGATGACCATTAATATTACATTTAATATTTTAATAGTCAACACTATAACAGAGTTCTAGAACTTCATTTGGCACCCAACATTAAGAAATATGCCAAGGCGTCAATAGTTCTTTAACTTCCACATGCTTTTAAAATATCTCCAGGATTTCAAAAGATGGCAATACAATATGCAAAGAATAGTCGCTGAATGGTTGTTTCTTAGAATTGTGAGAAGAGAGCTTCGAATGGACAATTTTTAATTTCCAAATCCCGAATAGAAAAAGATCTAAAAGATTTTCATCTGGAATTATCACTTCAATTAGCTTTGGCAGGAACGTACAAGAAACAAAGCATTAGCAAATCCAATGTTTGCATCATGTCACGTAATGCTAAATTGTATTGTCATTCCAATAGTGCTCATTGGTTTGCCCGCAGTCTTCAAGACATTCGGGGTGATCTTTGAATGACTCTAGTATGGTATTGTATGCTTTAATTGCAACACAAGCTTCCTTAATTCTCTTTTAAAGCTGCCTAAAGACTTGTTTCTGATCATTCTGGCGAGAGTATGTAAGAGATCCGAGAACTTTCAGTCAAACTCCCCAAATTGTTGATAGCTTTGATTCATCAATTAAAGAAAACTCATAACCAAATTTCGAATGAACCTTGTATCCATCTTTTAGGTTAATATTTGGGTCAACTGAATATGGGAGGATGATGCAGACTGACACCTACTACAGCACAATTGAGAACTTTATAAACAGATTTCAAAATATGACATTTAGGATAGGGAAACTTTTTCTTTAAAATTTCATGACTAAAAATGGGGCTAACACTCAACACTTAGCATAGGATGCTGTTTTAATGGACATTAAGTTAGGAGACTTCAAGGCATAAAAGATCAATCCAAAGGGTATTTGTTCTTACAAATTTGCTTGGGGCTTGCAACTAGCTTTGTTTGTTTTTTGGTCTCGTCCTGCACAGCTGTGGCCACTAGTGGCATGCATAATGCAGATTGTGTTTAAAATACAAACGTTATTCATTACAATCCCTATGCGTCTATAGGAGAGACGTGCCTTTGTATTTTTCCTATTTAAAGGATCTTTGGATCCCTAAATAAAATAGAGTATTATAGCGAGTGTTCTTCAATTTCAAAAATTGACAATAGAGCAAGGTTGTAGCATTTATTATAGAGGCCATTGCTAAATTTAAAAGGTTGTGAGAATTTAATTTCTATGGCACATTTTGTATTGAAGTGAGAAGCATTGATGTGAACTTGTAAGTGAAGGCAATGAATTCACAATTTTGAATAAAAAGAGGGCGTGAGTTAAAATATATAGTTTTGGTGTTAATAAATATTAAAGCAAGGAGCCAAAAGAAAAAAAGTTCAAGGCCCATAAATTAAATACATTGATGAATACATATTTAAATGGTTCTTTCTTGTTAAAACTAAAGGCTTCACCATACTCATGCAAATATTATATTTAAGGCAAAGCTTTAATCTAATATAGAAGTGAGAATAATTTTTGGTGGACCAGCAATTCTTTTATAAGAAGTTTTGCAAAAGGGCAAATGATACATTGGGTGCTATTTCTATAAAGTTGACTAATATTAACAACTTTGGAGAATGGCATCATTAGATGAAAAACATTTTTCTTTTGTTGGACCTCACTGTTGGTGTACGTTTTATCATTCAACGAACATTAGAATAAAATGTCAAGGACACTCTACCCTCTCTTGAACAAAATCACTATGTGTGCCAAGATTGCGAGCAAGAAAGACCACACGGCAACTCCAAGGTTTATATGTGCAAACAGGCGACTTTATGTTGGATAGCTTCCTTGGTTATGTATGCTGAAATACAAGGGGGACTTACGCTTAAAAATCGTTCACAAGCTAGGACTTAGACAAATTTGATAGTAAATGCTCTTTTTCTTTTTTTGGATTTTCAGTTTTGGAATTTCAAAAAAGAAAAAGAAAAATGACAAGGGTTTAGAAGTTTTATGCTACTTCTAAGAACTCAAGAGACGGTAAAGACTAGGTGAAACCAATAACAACACTTTGCTTCACCACATGAATGACAACTACACAAAGTAAGTGGAATCTTCTAGGGTTGTGCTCAAGATTTTCATACAATGAATAATACCATCAATAGAACAATATTTTATTCAAAGTAGAAGTTAAGGCACCCACAATATAGGCTCAGACTAACTTTACACATTGAACAAAAATCATTCATTCAAAGAAAGTATGAGCAAGAGTTTCACCAATCTATACTATCAAATCTTTCATTCATCTAACAAGCGTGCAAATCAAATTCTATTCTAAATTTATTCTATGTTGAAGGAAATATGCAACCATGCAACCACGTGATAACAAAAAGGATTCAAAGCAAACTTGCAACATGAACTTTTATTATCCAAGTAGCTCTAAGCAACAATTTCATAAAACTCTCTTCACACTATGAAATGAGAGAATAGGAGTTTATATAGAATTTTGAAAAACATATGAAAGGCCGAGATCAATCTAAGATCAACGGTTGATATTAAGACACAACAACCCTAATTAGGGTTTCCCAAAATAACATCAATAGTGAGTGCATGGAGGACAAGTGGCACGAGGAGCTATCTTCTAGGAGGCGCATCCTTATCCTTTTGAGTGGCAGTATGTTCAATGAATCTGGACACAATCGGGCTGACCTCCTCCATCGTAGCATGTGGTAGCATATTCACCTTGAATTCCAATCCGTCCAAGTCATCTGCACACACGGCAAAAGCAATCTCCCATTCCAATTCCTGTCTTTGGAAGGCATCCTGGATGGACAAAAAATTCGATGCCTTAGTCAAATTCTGCTTCAGGATTGGTCCAGTGATGGCGAAGAAAATCTCTCGAGTTCTGAGCTTTAGACTTTCCAACTGCATATCATTTTCTCGGATGGTCTCCTTCTCAAGTACATCTGCAGCTACAAGGAAAATCTTATTTTGAATCTCTCTTATCCATTCCTCAGCTCTGATACCATCAACCTTCACTTTTTCTAAGATTTCGCTTCATGCAACCAATGCCTAGTACCAACTGTTGAAATTATATGCAGCCCCTGCTGCGATTACTTTTCCATCAATCAATTCCTGCTTTGGAATTCCTTTCAACACTCTAAGGCACGTGATAATTCTGTCCTGAACATCTTGAAGGTTATCCCATGCTTCCGCCATGACTACAATTCTGGAAAGTAAAGAAGAAGTCTGTCCATAGGCCAATATTAATCTTTCCACAAATGTGGCCGCTTTTTCACTTTTGCTCGCCATCCACTCCTTGGTTTCTCTGGCTGTTACCATTTCTTCTTCAAAATCTTTGATTGCTTCCTACGAAGAATTCAAAAGTGGAGGAGCCACTGAATCGCCTTGATTAAGAGGTTTGGTTAAGTGCTGAATATATTCCTTCAGGCGCTCAATTTCCTTTTTGTATTCTCTTTTCTTTCCTACCTCCTTTTCCAATCTTGCCTTCATGGAAGCGATTGAATTGTCTAAGTCCTCAGCCTCTTTACCCTTTGTAGTTGATCCCAAGTCGATAGTAGTGATTGCATACTCTTGAGGAGTAATATCTTCCTTTGCCTTGTCCATTGTTGGTACAACAATTTGCATTGAACGACAACCGACTTCATCTCTCTGGATTGTGGAAAACCTCTTGGTTGGCTTTTTTGTAGTAACCTTCCCTAATCTAGCCAAGAAATCGGCTGTATCATCTTCTTCTTGAATTTCCACTGGTGCTTTCATTTTCAACCTTTCTTTCAACCAATCAGGAATCGCAGGTTGCTCAATGCCTTCTTCTTCCTGATTACTTTCTTCACATGGAATATCCTGAACTCCTCTAAGAGTGGAAATCATTCCCTCTTGAAATTCCTCATCCAAAATATCCATCTCATTTTCTGATTCAAGTATTTCCGTGCCTATAGGAGATGGGGGTTCTTCATCGTCTTGCTGGATTGATTCAATATTCTCTTCATGGATTGGAGAAGGAATCCTTATTTCAGCCAATGACTCATCCTCAATAGTCAATACCTTGTTCACATTCCTGGACGTGGCAGAATGGGATGGCTCTGATCTTTGTGTCTTCTGAACATGTTCCTCGTTTACAATTTTCTTCCCCTTCGACCCTATGGAGTCATCAGCCGCTTCCTTCCTTTTCCTCGAATTAGTGCTTTCAATTAGTTTGGCACTTTGGGACACTCCTGCATTCGAAGAATATGATTCCATTTTGCCCATCAAGTTATAAGTGAGGGTCAAATTTCTTCGCCTTAGAACCTGGACTTGCTGATCAACCCACCACTGTGAATACTTAACAACTAGCCTCATCAAGGTGGCTAGATCTGCGAGCTTTGGTTTTGATCATTTCATAGGAGGAAGAGGCCAATTCTCATCAAAGTGCGGCTGAACATATTCTCCATCATCCTCTAATTGGTCAAGCACACGGAAAAGCTCGGTTGTTTTGATCAAGCTTACTGGCAATCTAGACCATAGTATTTTCCTGATATCAAACTCATCCGCAACATTTGCCCAAAAATCCTCCAGGTCTACCCTATGTCTATACTTCTCTCCTTTCACTGTCCCAATATGGTTGTGAGGATCGAAATCAGCCCTGGATCGGTAAAATGTGAATGGATACCACTGCATTTCTAACCTGGCACTCTCAGCCGCCGCCTATGCAGTTTGGCAAGACTCTAGCATATTTCTGATTAAAAATGGAAAGGAAATGGCCGCTTTCTACTTTGTTCTTTGGAAGCCCTGATATGTTTCCAATTGTCTAAGGACTTCGAGCAAGACCATTTTGTTGGTAGGGTAAATCGGAAGTCGGTAAGGACATCCGGTAAATCCTTGAACTCTTATATACGTGAATCTTTGATACTTGATAAACCAGGATCCATACTTGCTTATCAAGCTCTTGGCCTCTTGAGTGAGCCTTTGATGAGTTCCTCCCTGCAATGTCTTGGTGATGTACATCGAGAAGGCATCATTTACCCTTCTAAAGTGGGTCTTCTTGCTAAGTTGCAGCTGTGGATAACAGTCATAGGACTTAAACTTATTTTCACCATTACCTACCACGCCTTTGCAAATCAATCCTGTGTATCTATAATTTCTAGCCAACAAATAGACAATGTAGGAGCTCATGTAAAAGGACTTCGTCCTTTCCAAATTTTTTAGCTGTTCATTAAGATTATCGCTGATTATCCGATACCAATTGAACATTTTAACACTTGAGGTGATCTCAACAATAAAATAGTACATCTAGGTTTCAAATGGCGTACCCTGAGGGCTGCCCATTACTCTGTTTAACAACAAAATGATGTCACCATATTCCTCTTTGAAGTCAATACGAAGCAACTTCTTTGGCAATTTCTTGAGGGAAGGCCTTGGCTTTTCTAACCACAATTTATTGACATTTGTTGCATAGAGCTCAAGCTGGTCCTCATAAAGTTTTTTGGTGTCTTCTTTGGTTTTATAGGAAGTCCGGTTGTAACTTGGTATCCCAAATGCTTCTTGAATGGCTAACTCTCCAAGGTGAGCCAATACTCTCCCATCTGGCGCAATAATTTGTCTTTCTTGTGCATTGTAATGTATGGCACACTCGATCATTAACTTAGCGCACTCCATAGCCGGTGGAAATCCAGCCGCTTGGACACCATTTCTCATGATCCGGCAAGCAATAGGTGTTGGCAAGAGTCCATCTTGCCCATACATTCTCCTTTTGAAATCCTTGAAATCCACGTGCCCGAGGTTGGTGTCTGTGACATTTTTCCACTTGGAATTGATCTTTGACTCCGATTGCAATCCTTTATTGCCGAACTTCATCTGAGCTTTTCTTGAAGGTCCTCCTTTGGTGGTCATCAACCTGCAACAAACATGAAGAAAATTGACATTACTTTTAAGATCCTAATTCTGATTTTTTGGACCTTTTGCTTGAAAACCTCACTTTTAGTCTGTCTAAAAGCTAAATTTTGTGAAAAATCAGATTGAAAATGGAAGAATTTGGCTAAACACTTTGCAAATTTCGCAAGAATAAGTGAATAAGATAGAAAAAGGATGAAAGAAATCAGTGAAACTCAGATTTTGAACCTTCGAAACTGTATTTTTGACTGTAAATCTGCCTTTAATTCTGAAAATTCTGTCTTTAACTCAAAAAAATCACTTTTTTTTTCTGGAAATTATGTCTTTCAACTCAGAAATTTTACTTTCTCTGTCCTCCACTCCGAAAATTTATTTTATCTTCAAAAGTCCTTCAAAAATTTATCTTTCGCAACACTGAGAGAGCCAAAACCTTTTCACAATTGAACTTTGGAGAGAATGAATTGAAAGTGACAAGTTAAACTTAATATAGAGTTGAAGAGTTCGATGATTTTAGCAACTTTATGTTTTTTTTTAGATTTGTTGAACTTGGACTATTTTATTTCCTCCAAAATGGCAACTTAATCTTCATTGACAATTTTCAAGAGAAAGTTTCTAATTTTCACCATGGCGCCACCCTTAACCAAAATATCCTTCCTTGAACGAGTTGGCACAAAATCTTCTAGATTCTTCTTGATTTTGAAAATTTTCCTAAGTGTTGGATATTTTGAAAATTTCTTCTAAGTGTTGAGTTTTATTTTTCCAACCTTCTCAAACTTGATCATCTTTCAATTATGGCAAACTTTCATTTTATCCATGCCAAACTTATTATTCTTCATGTCATTTTCTCTCTCTTTTTGACGATCTTGATCGTCTTCATGCTAATTTTACCTAGGCGAACTTCATGGTTGCTGTGTGACTTTTCTTTCTAGCTGGGTGGACTTTACTATTGTTTGGACATCTTCATGTCACGTTTGTTTTAGGTCGGACTTTGGAAATGTCATGCCAAAGCATGGCAGACTTGGCACATCCTTTGCCATCTCCCCTTAATTTCTTCTTGGCAGATTTTAGCATGGTTTAGTCATTTTTCTTTGTGCTAGGGCGGAGTTGGAGTGCTCTTGGACAAGGCGGAGTTCATCATGTGTTGGTCATTGCTAGGGCGGACTTCATGAGTCCTTGGACATTGCAAGGTGGAGTTTGACCTTCTTGTGCCATGCTACTTCTTTGCCTTGGCGGACTTGGTAGGTGTTGTGCCACTTTCTTTGTTCTAGAGCGGACTTTGCCAACCCCATGCCATTCATTCTTTCATGTCTAGGCGGACTTGATGATTTTTGTGCCATTTTGACCAAGGCGGACTTTGTAGATTAGTAGGCCATGTTCTTCAAACCATGGCGAACTTGTGGATGGCCTAGATATTGCCTTGCCTAACACTTGGATGAATTTCTTGCTCAACACCTCACGTTTATCTGGAAGACTGGAACAAAACCTCGCCTGGAGATTTTCCCTTGCTTTTTATACTTGGAGACACAAATTTTTGATTCTGAAGATAGGAACGCTATTGCCATGACCTAAGGGACCCAATCCTAGGTCAACTTTCAAAAAAGTTGAAAAAAACAAAAAACAAGCCAAAAAAGTTGCTTCTCGGATTGGTCCCAAAGTGCCAAAAATTAAAGAAGCAGAAAAAGTAAAAAGCAAAAAGCAAAAAAGCAAAATCCCACAAAAATAGGAAGGTGTCAGAATTGACCCTAAGCAATTGCGTTTTTTGTCCTTCGGGCCTTCTGAGCACTTTGACGATGTCCAGACACTGTTCTGAGCCTGAATTCCCTATTTGACTTGGATGATTTCTCAAAATCCTAACTCCAAACTCTCAAAGAAATGGGCCTATGAAATTGCAACGCTAAGACAAAACCCTAAAAAACAAACTACTGGGGGTCTCCATTTGCAATGGGGCGATGTGTGAAATAGGTCACAACACTCACCTCCATTGTTGATAAACTACAACAAGACATCCTAAAGATGCTTGTTTATAAAATGAATTTGACAAGAAACCATACCAAACATTGTTCTTGATAAACTTGTCTATTAGTGGTACATTGATAGAAAATGTATGGCATGCATCCACACCAAAGGAAGCTTGGAATGCAATCACCACAATCTTTTAGCACAAGAATGATGTGAGAACACACATGCTCCGAATTCAATTATACAATCTAAATGGATGGATCAATAACTGAGTATTTTTCAAAGCTCGAAGGTATTTAAAATTGTCTCATTTTTGTAGGTGAGACTTGTAATATCCCTATTTGGGAAATTCTGTATTTTACACCTGCAGACAATATTATTCACTAAGAACTGATATTAGTAATATAAGGTAACAAGAAAGTATGATAATATTCAAATCCATACATAAAACATTATAATATTTAGATCAATAAATCATAGCTAAAACATCATAATATTTAGATCAATAATTCATAGCATCATTAATATTTGAATCAACACATCATAGCATATTCCTTAGCAAATCACATTGTGAATTCATTGGAAATTCTTGCAAACAACAATCTCAAGGCTGGTTGTCCTTGTATTGTGAGAGCATGGAAGGTGGGCCGCCCTCCCATCCCTTAGTCCACCTTGGAGACTGGCCATCGTCCTTGATCGATCCCAAGAGCATGTAAGGTTGGTCTTCCATTCCACTTCTAGGCCACGAGCTGGAAGGCTGGCCGTCCATTCCATCTCTGGGTGGGGTACTTGTTAAGAGCATGAAGGTTGGCCGTCCTTCACCTCTCGTGAGCTTGGAAGGCTTGACCGCCCTTCCTTTTTGCAAGACACTTCACAAACTCAAGATATGATTCCTCAAGGAATCTGCTAGAATATTTCTAATAAATAACCTCTCGAAGAAATGATAAATTTACTCTTAAATGGTTGCCACCAAATATATTTCTGAGTATTATCAATGGTTGTTCTCAATCTCTATTCCAAAGAGATGTCTTATATTTCTTAATCTTATTTTTCTTTATTCCAATTTGATATGCTCTCCACAAGGAAATGATCTCCCTTTTATATCTTATTATTGAGAGAGTCATCACCTTTCATTTTTGAAGAAGTCACAACCTTTCATATTAGGAGTCACACAATATTTATTCTTAATTGATTCATTGAATGATGTTATGGATGTCCTCAACTGAAATGCTCTCCCTCTTATATCTTCAAGTTGGAGGGGGTCACACCTCTTCATTATTTCTGCCTTTTTGGAAGAGTCACAACTATTCATCTTAGTTGCTGGCCTAAAATCCTTTTAATTTAATTTTAATCAAATATATTTAATTCAAGAAAATCGCCGCCCTTGTCTATTCTTACATGCCTAGACTTTTAAGTGCTGCAATTTGACTAAATATTGTGATATGTATCTTTTTTTGATGAGGGCATGATAAGACTATTGTTGATAAAGATTTCGTCTTCACAACTCTTAATAGTTTGCCGAAGTCATTTGAGAATTTCAAGACTATGCTCATGTTGAGTGGAAAATTAGTAACCTTGAAACTCAATGCTTTTGAGGGTCTACTATTGCAACTTGAAGAAATGTTTATAGAGATGATGAAGCTAAATCAACAAATGCTTTTGCCTCTAATTTTGAGGGTAGGAAGCCTCAATGGCAAAAGTTTATTGTTCTAGATAATGATGAGTGGAAGAAAGGAATGGTTTACCATTATTGCAATTGTAATTGTCATTTCTAGTGCTAATGCTGCAAGAAGAAGAAAGATATGAACAAAGGTAAACAAGGAGGTATGATGGTTGATGCAGATATTGAAGATGATGTTGAAAGTTACAAACTCTTTTTAGTAAATGCTTTTGAATATGTCAAAAATGATAGTTTTTGGATCATTGATTTTGGTGCTACTCAACACATGACTAGTGATATCGACAACTTGAGAAATATAACAAAGGAGTCAAGAGATGTTACATTGAACAATGATTCACAACTATATGTTGAAGGAGTTGATAAAGCTCCTTATGATGTTCCAACTCAAGGTAAAATATGTATTGATATTGTTTTACATGTTCCATGACTAAAGAACCATCTTATCTTAGTCAGCTAGATCATTGCCAAAAACATGGTGGTCATTTTTCAATATGGAATTTGTAAGGTATTTGATACTAAAATAAAATTAGTGTGTGATGGATATACGAAAGGAGGGCTATTTTACTTGAGGACAAAATCCTCTAAAGTCTTAGTTTCAAGTATTGCTTCATGGAATCAATTGTGGCACAAAAGGCTTGCCCATATTAACCTTGAGTCATTGAAGGAAATGCTCAATTAGAATATTGTATATGGTCTTCCACCCATCTCTACAATGAAGTGTTTTTGTGAAGCTTGTGTTGTGGGGAAATAATATAGAGAAAATTTAGATTTTGGAAAAGCTTAGAGAGCCTTGAAGAAGTTGGAGTTAGTTCATTTTGATCATTGTGGATTGATGAAGCCAATTTCCATAGGGAAATCTCAGTATTTCATGACATTCATCGATGACTTCACTCGAAAGGTATGGGTTTACTTTCTGAAGAACACATTTTAAGAATTTGATGTATTCAAGAAGTTTGTAGAGCAAGTTGAGAATGAATGTGGTAAAAAGATTAAAATTTTGAGATCAAATAATGGGGAGTACACCTCAACAAATTTGTCAATTTTTGCAAATAGAAGGGAATCAAGAGGCAACTCTCAACGCCATATACACCGCAACAAAATGGAGCAATTGAAAGAATGAATATGATACTTAAAGAGAAAGCCAAGTCAATGCTTGAGGCTTGTAACTTGGAGATAATTTATGGGGAGAATTAATTCATACAATAGCTTATTTGATCAATTAGAGTTTAATTAAAAGCTTGGAAAACATCTCTCTAGAAGAAACATGGTCAGGTAGGAAACCATTGGTTGGGCATTTGAGAATCTTTGGGAGCAGCAGTGTTTTGTCAATGTGGAAGAGAAGAGAAAAAAGTTTGATGATAAGAGTAAAAAATGCATCCTTGTTAGATGTGATGATTGTACTAAAGTCTACCAATTGCACAATCCCAAAGTGAACAAAATTCACATATCTAGATATATCATTTTTTAGTAAGAATGTTGCCTTCCAAGTGTTTACAATGTTGATTTGCTAGAAGAGAAAGATGAAAATGATACATCATCATACTCACCCAAAAAGGTTGATCCAGAACTAGAAAGCACTATTGAATCAATAGAGGAAAGAGAAAGTATTGATGAGCCAAATTCAAGTTCATTATCTACTTTACAATTCAATATTTTTCTAAGGAGATCAGAAAGATCAAGGAGTAATACCCATTAGATTCATTGACGACAATTATTCTAAGTACTCATGAACCAATTACTTTTGAGGAAGCAGTAAAAGAAGACAAGTGGCAATGTGATATGAAGTAGGAGATGGATTCAATTCGTTAGAACTAGAAATAGGAGTTGGTACCTTTCCTAATCGTAAAGAAGCCATTGATTGTAAATGGGTGTTCAAAATCGAGTTCACATTTGATGGGCCAATTAACAAATATAAAACAAGATTGGTAGCTAAATACTACAAACAAATTGAAGTTGTTGATTATGAGGAAACCTTTAATCTAGTTGCAAAGATGATAACAATTAGAGTGTTGGTAGCACTTTCCCAACACAATTGAAAGATCCACCAAATGAATGTGAAAATTGCATTCTAGAATGGAGATTTGACAAAAAAGGTATATGTGACACAATCACCTAGTTTTGTCGAAAAAAGAAAGAAACATATGGTATGCCACTTGAAAAAGGCACTATATGGTTTGAAATAGGCTCCACAAGCCTAGGTCACAAGTTGCTCTTCATTGTGTTGTACATTGACAATTTGCTCATTAGTAGGAATAATTATTCACCAATCAATGACTTGGAAGCAGATATGAAGACCAATTTTGAGAAGTCCAATATTGGATTATGTGATTACTTTCTTGGAGTTGAAGTGTGGAAAACATCTAGAAAAATATTCCTCTTTCAAATGAAGCACACCAAAGAAATTCTCATAGTTCATAATACAAGTTTGCAAAGCTTCACCAACATCATTGGAGATAGGAACTAAGTTGAATGGAGACCTAGATAGTAAAGCAATCAATGAAACACTGTAAAGGAGTTCTGTAGAAAATTTAATTTTCTTGACTACAACTCATATAGTCATATCTTTTGCACTTGGAATCTTCCCTATATTTATGACTCATTTAAAATAGTCATTGGTTAGTTGCAAAGTGAGTTTTGAGATATCTTCAAGGAACATAGAACTTCAGATTGGAATATTTGAAGAATGAAGGCTTCAAACTTGTTGGTTTTTCCTATTTAGATTGGGCAAGTTGCGAAGACTCTAGGAAATCAACTTCTGGTTATTGCTTTTGATCTATAAACTTTTAAATTTAGAATCTATAGAATCAAGAATTTGTATTGTTCTACACAATTAGAAAATTAAATGATAGTTGTTAGAGAGGAACGGGAGAATTAAAATACCATATTTATCTTGGAAATCCTTTGAAGAGAGATAAAACCAAATTGTGGTAGTGGCGATCACCTACCATCTATATTATGTAGTAAATTGGCAATGCAATGAGCTATGCAATAATAATTGGTATTGTCTTTGTGTTTTTTCCAACTTTGTAGCACTATCAAACACTTGTCCATGAAAATTCATGTCTTTATATTAGAATTTTCATGATCCATTTGGATCACACCCCCGTTATAAGCTTCTAGTCCCACAAAAGCTTACATTTGGGATGGGAAAATTTCCTCCCCTTTGTGAGATCTCCATGAGTATCCACTCCAATAGCTACACTCTTGTTGCTCAAAGTGAGCTACAATGGATGATATGGGTAAAAAATAATTAAAAAGTTTCTCCTTACTTGCTACACAAAAGTGGTACGAATGAATTATATTGCCATGCAAGAAATCATACTATGATGCTTGGCCATGATGTTGTACATGCTCCCAAATAATTTTCTTACTTTCTTGAGGTAGAATTGACCTTCTTAAACATTCCCAGATTCATGGAAATGTTTGGAGTGCCAAATTAAATGCCAATATGAGTGACAAAAACTCACCCTTCTTTCCTTTTTGCAAATCCAATAGTGCCCTTTGTGCAGCTCCACAAATCCAAGGGTTCATAATTTGCTTTTATATCAAATTGTCTCATAAATTTAGAATTTATAGAATCAAGAATTGAATTGTTCTACTTAATTAGAAAATTAAATTACAGTTTTGAGAGAGGAAGAGGAGAATTAAAATACCATATTTATCTTGGAAACCCTTCGAAGAGAGAAAAACTAGACTATGGCAGTGGCAATTGCCTACTACCTATATTATGTAGCAATTTGGCATATACCATGAACTATGCAATAATAATATGGATACAAACTAAATCTTGTTCCATTTGATCAAGACCTTGCATATGGATACAATTTGTACCTTGCTTCATTAGCTACATATCTCCCTTGTTCGCCTAAGCTTCTATGCTCCTTAACTTTTACCTCTCATCTCTCATGGAAATACAACATATGATTGTTCTCCTTAATTATGAAAGAAGAAGATAAAACATACAATTTTTCCCGCTTTGGGAAGGCACAACATACAATCGTCCTCCCATGCCTTTTTCACAACCAATTCAACAATTTATTTTATATTTCTATGCACAACAAAGTTCTCTCGGGCTTGAGAAGAAGTTTTGTCAACAAAAGAGCCAAAATAATGATTGTTTGGTACAAATTCCAAGTTCTTGTATCTATATTGTCGGTCAATGCTTCTATAAACATGGTCCTGTCCAAGACACTTTTGCAACTGTGGTAAGGTTCCTGTGTTTTTTCCAACTCTATAACATTGTCAAACACCTGTCCATGAAAACCCATGTTTTTATATTATAATTTTCATGATCCATTTGGATTACCTATAGTCTTACACCCACCATTTTTTCATGGAGTTGTAAGAAGCAACCTAATGTTGCATTGTCATCCACTAAAGCAAAGTACAAGGTAGTTGTTGCAGCAACATGTGAAGCAATATGGCTTAGACAACTTCTTGAGGATCTTCGATACCCACAACCTAATCCCATGATTATGTATTGTGATAATCAAAGTGTGTTGAAGATGTCCAAGAATTCAATGTTCTATGCTTTCCCAAAGCATAATGAAATATATTGTAATAACCACCCCTGGTTACCACTAATTTTTTTCATCATATTAATTATAGTTTCATTATCAAAGTGTAACACACAACATATCTTGGTAGTCTATCTTCTTCACGGAACATGGATAAAAATGATCAACCATTTAATATGTTCTTGTTCTTCACATTTCAATTGATGTTGGTCCACTTTAAATTGTGGCACAATGACTCATATACTTAATAGAAGTGCTAACCTTGAACCTTACCAAACCTAGAAATGGCAGAAACTCTCTACCACTACTTGCAATCATGCACTATATAGGACAAGCTCCCTACAACATGACATATCCCTAGCCCTAGACTTATTCTTCAGGGGTTCACTTGAAATGATCCTGCCTACGTATTCCTTTCAGGGAATTAAAGGCTCCATAGTTTGTGCCATAAACTTCTATCCCTTTCATTCAGAATGTATTCACACAAAACAACACTGCCAAGTAAGGTCAACAAGTCAAGTAAACAAATAATTATTGTTTACATCTCAAGGACTTAGTTCAAAAGAGACTATAAGTCATGCCCAAAAGAATTTTTTTTCAATAACAAGCAGCAATTCTAAT
This sequence comes from Sequoiadendron giganteum, assembly GCA_007115665.2. NCBI lineage: Eukaryota > Viridiplantae > Streptophyta > Pinopsida > Cupressales > Cupressaceae > Sequoiadendron > Sequoiadendron giganteum. The sequence goes on along the minus strand of CM021103.1, from coordinate 408,627,027 downwards.
TTCTTGGAAGGATTGCCAATAGTTATAGTTGGTAATATACCAGCTTAGTTGGCTATTCGATGAATAATTACCAACCCAAATCAAGAAATAGCTTAAGTATTAAAGAATAAGGTACGATGTCAGAAAAATTGTTGTCATAGAGTATTCATAGGGCAAATGCAACAGAATACTGATCAACACACAATTCCAGTAAAAGTATCTACCACTCCCCATTTTCTATTCAAAATGTGTAAGTTTGATGATTTAATCTTACCACAGCCATAAGTATCAGCTTTTAATACCTTTAGACACTTCCATACCACATATATTACCTACTTAACCCTCACTGAGTTATCATATAACTATGTCATACGATTTGTATTCAATTTGCATGATATAATCCGATTTTAGCATACAGCAGTCAATAACTGACTAGTAGCATCAACCTTAAAAGACATTTTCTGATCATATTGAACAACCGGGCTACTCTCAAAGTCTAGCATACTCTCCTACAATTAATGGGAACACCTCCATATTGGGTATAATGCAGAAATGAACATTACTGTACCACACTCTATTGAGCTAATCATATTTTCAAGACGTCAAAATATCTCAGCCAAAGATAATAGGAACAATGATCCAAAATCACTTCATTCCATTACCCATCATAATAATTTGTTAACTAAATATAAATAACCCAAGTTGTACATATGAGTGTCAAGGGTTATGTAGTACATAAGCTTTCCTCTGAAATTTTCCATCACCTTCCAATAGTTGTATGCCAAGGCAATTAGCAGACACATTCCTATTATGGTCTTCAGTATCACAAACCTCAGCCAAGCTGTTTAGGTTCTCAAAGCTATATCAATCGGTTGATAAAAATAGAACTCGTGCCAAGCTCAAGCGATATGTGTTGAATATTCAGTTTACTGGCCTCCTGATAATTCCTTATCATAGATATGAATTCAACATCTCCAAAAAGGTCCTTTCTTACCCTTTACCAGTGTGCTATCAGGTTCAACAGGTAAGAATGATCTATCCGTTTGCCCTTATCTCCATTGTTACAACTTTTCAAGCAAGGATCCCGCAATTAGAATATGTTTCCTTAAGGTATTCCATGTAATCTTGAATACTGTAAAATTCATAGAGGGTACAAGGATTATCATGCTGTACTGTGTGGTGATAACATGAATTGTTATCATCATGCCATATAACACGATATTCAAAATTGAGCCAAACAGTTTGTGAACAATCCTTGCTAACAACTTTTCAAAGTTATTTATTAGGGTTAAGACAACCAGATAATATGACTAAAAGTTCAACCCCTAAAATTTCCAATCAGGCAAGAAATCTTAAGGTAGGTGATGATTCATTTACATTCGGGATCAAATCTTTGCTTTCTAGAGTGGTATGATAGTTAAAGCATAACTGGCAAGCTTTTTTAAGGTTCAGCTTTAGAGGCAGCCTAGCTTGAGTATAGAAATTCTGTAGATATTGTAAATTTCAAAAACCACGAGGAAGACAACTCATCACAAAACAAATAATCATTTACCATTCTTTCATTTAGCTAAGAGTAAAATCAAATCAAACAAGAACATTAGAACTCAATAAAGTTTGTATAATTCCACCACCACTACTCATGGTTCTTGACCGCTAGCTGAAAAGGGGTCAAGGCAATATTAATGAATTAAAGTTCGTCACAATGATAAGGAGGATGGAAACAATCGTAGAGGAAAATGTATATTGCAGGTATCAGTTAGAACCATCACCTCCAAATTCTCTGAACTCAATTTAGGCTAATCTAATAATATGCATACACATAAGATAAATCGATTCAGATTAATTATTTTTAGCTATAGGAGTGAATAATTCAGAATTACATACTATTCTAGGAATATAATGGTGAAGGAGGTATTGACTTGCCACAGGAATAATGTTGAAGATATTTCTGATGTAGGTGCTAAAATCTGCCTTGCTCCAAGAATGATGTTGAAGATATTTCTGATGTAAGCGCTAAAATCTGACTTGCTCCAAGAATGATGTTGAAGATATTTCTGATGTAGATGCTAAAATTTATTTATTTTCCAAGTTCCTCCCTGTTGCCACTCATCTATTCCCTTTAATGCATTGTCTTTTCCTGACATAGTCTGGCCCTCACTCCACAATCCCCAAAGCACAGCAATAAACCAAAATGACATACCAAAAGCGAATTTTATAGCTGTAAATTTGCTGAAAAGGAAGGAAAACAATGAATGGAAACTATCTAACGTGTTCCACATTAACTCAAGTTGTGGCAATCAACAATCCTGCACAAGCAAAATTTGCATAGGCTTTTTTTTCTTTTGGCGTGGAGAATAGATTTTCCACCCACTCCAAACACAGCAGCTGCATCCCCAAAATGTTGTTCTGTACTTCTTCTTGCCAGTTTCTGTGCTCCCTTCTTGATTGCCTGCCTCCCCTGCTTATCCATTTGCTTTTCTTTTCTCCTCCTTCCTGAGTTACTTCTGTCTCAGCTCTTCTATTTACAATGACAACCAACCCTTACCAAACTTCTTTCAAACTATTTCAATTCTCATTAAAAGAGTTTGCTGCCCCCACGTTTCCAGTAGTTCTACTTTCAAACGTGAAGGATGCAGATTCATTTTGGACTGCTTGGGGCGAAAGCACAGAGTCCCATGCAATGTTTTTGACAAGAAATTCCAGCTACTAGTCCATTCCTGTCTCTTTTTATTTTAGTTTATCTAAAATCCCATGCAATTAGGGTAGATTAGACTACCTCTATATAACAATTAAATTAATATTTTATATAAAAAAATTGTTATTTAAAAATAAGATTTTTATTTTATACTAATAATTGCATAGTAAGATATTCTTCTGAGATGGGGTCTTGACTAAAATTAATGACAACACGAGAAGATGATATCATTTACATCCTCATTCTGGCATCAAACCAGGGTGTTGGTGAGCATCTTCCATATTAATTTGATGTTTGGCATGGAATGCTCCCAAACTGAACTGCAGAACATGCATCATCTCACGCCTTACCATCAGTGAATTGACCAATGAACCTGTCAACAACTATAAAAATTTGGTGCCGTCTGGGATGCCACGTGCATCATTACTTCATTTAGGACCATGTCCTCAATAAGGAAATTGAGCTAGTCTGTATACACTAACCAATGAGTGGCTTGCAGATGTTTTCACCAAGCCTTTTTGCAAGATTAGTTTGTATACTCTCAAGAAGGCATTGGTGTCAAATGTTCTTCATTTGTACATGGCTAGCTTATAAGCCTATTTGTTAGAGGTGGTACCCATCATCTAGTTGTTTTATGTGATGTAAGCAAGTTTATGAGGGAGTGTTTAAAATATAAACTTTATTCATCACAATCCTTGTGTATCTACACATGTGTCCCTATGTTTTTTTCCTTTCTAAAGGATCTTTGTATCCCTAAATAAAATAGAACAAAAATAGATAGTGCTCTTTAATTTTAAGTTTAACAGCTTGACCTTGGGTCATAATATTTGTCCATCATAACAGTAGTTTATGGTAGGTGGGATTCTTACTAGACATTAACACTAATATTAATTAAAGGCTCAAAAGATTCCACTGTCCAGACTGCCTAGAAGAAACCTATGTTTCACCAAGTCCCCTTTTGGAGAGGGAATGGCTAAGGGGAGATTGGAGAAGAGGGAGAAAGTGATGGTCAAATTCAGGAAAGTAGAAAGGAGACACATATAAAATTACCCCTAGATTCCTGGAGCTGATATTATGATAGAAAAACAGCATGGGAACAGGGATGAGAGGCTGAGGGGTGGGGATGCATCCCTGCAGAACATAGGAGCAAAGAGTTTCTTTAAAATAAGAGGAAAGAGATTCTTGAAAAAACTATTGTATTAACGACAATTCAAATTCCAATGCTATCATACGATGGCAATCATATTAACTACCGAATTTTATTGTCATTTTTTGTGTGAGATCTATTGAAATGTAGTTTTGGTTTAGCCTGAATGATATCTCAGTTCTTAGAGGCAGACATGTGCTTCCAAATTTTGGTTATTAATTTTGTTGAAATAGGATTTAAGTTGTCACAAGTTGGTGGATCATATTGCATCTGGCTTATTAGTTATCTTAATGCAGGGTGCATTAGTGAATTATGCTTCGGGCCCATATTCTTGTTCTGATTGAATAATTTGCATGTGCATGTGACCGTGATGTTTTTGGTTAAGCTCATCTGCTATTTTTGTTTATGGAGGTTGTATAAGTTGGATTTTATATAGCTGATATTCCTTTTTCCTAGTTTTTGTGAAGGCATGGTCATAGAGATGAGTTAACCAAGGTGTCTAGTTGTTAAACGAAAGCATTTTTTGGGGTGGTCTTTTGATTCTCTCCCGGGTTTATTTATATCTAGATATGTGTCATTATCTCTTCATCTCTAGCATGCCAGTGTTGAATATAACATCGATGTGTCATTATCTCTTCATCTCTAGTTATTAAACTAGTTTTGTCTCTAGATTGTGATCTATTCTACTCAAAATAATCCATGGTGGTTAATTGTGTGGCCCTTACTGTCTGTGTTCTTTTGACTGATGCCTCGCTGGCTAGTCATCCTGGTCCAGTTAAATGTCTTTATTAAGTACATATCCATGGGTTAAAAATATTTAAGAGATATTTTTGGATCTTGACAGGTTTCACACTTGGAAACTTAGTAATTTTGTCGAGCTTAGTTTCTGTTGTTTGTAGTGACAATTGCGATGGCTGCTGCTACTTTGTCAATGAATGTGGTGTTGAAATCTCAACTTCAGTCAAATGCAAGGCAAAATCACCTTTCAGTTACAGGATTACCATCAAATGTGCCTGCACGGAGCCTCTCAGTGAGAAATACCATCAAGTGTTTTAGCGGCCTTAGAGCTAGTAATTTGCAAACAACTTTCTTTGGCCAGGGGATGAAAGGGGCATTTCAAGTGTCTTTTTGTAATTCAAGGGAGGGAAAGAAAAAACATGCTAAAGTGAGGTCTGTGCAGGTTCGGGCTTCAGTATTCAAGGTTGCTATTCTTGGAGCAGCAGGAGGCATTGGTCAACCTCTCTCCTTGCTGATTAAAATGTCACCTTTGGTTTCTGAATTGAATCTTTATGATATTGCAAATGTTAAGGGAGTTGTTGCAGACCTTAGTCACTGCAATACCCCTGCTCAGGTGTTGGCTTTCACTGGAACTGCTGAACTGGGAGATTCTCTGAAGGGCGTTGATGTAGTTGTAATCCCTGCAGGTGTTCCAAGGAAACCAGGCATGACCCGTGATGATCTTTTCAACATTAATGCTGGTATTGTCAAAAGTTTAATAGAGGCTATTGCAGATAACTGTCCAAATGCTTTAGTCCACATCATCAGCAACCCTGTAAATTCTACCGTGCCCATTGCGGCAGAGGTACTCAAGCAAAAAGGAGTTTACAACCCCAAGAAATTGTTTGGGGTGACCACCTTGGATGTGGTTAGGGCTAACACTTTTGTAGCACGGAAAAAGAATTTGAGGCTCATTGATGTGGATGTGCCAGTTATTGGTGGTCATGCAGGGATAACCATACTTCCATTATTATCGAAAACTAGGCCTTCTGTGGCATTTACCCAGGATGAGGTTGAAGAGCTTACACTAAGAATTCAGAATGCTGGGACTGAGGTTGTGGAAGCCAAAGCTGGTGCAGGATCTGCAACTCTGTCTATGGCATATGCTGCTGCCAGATTTGTTGAATCTTCTCTCAGAGCATTGGATGGTGATCCAGATGTATTTGATAGTTCGTATGTGCAGTCTGAATTGACAGAGTTACCATTCTTTGCATCAAGGGTTAAGCTTGGAAAACAAGGTATTGAAGGGTTTGTTGTTTCTGATGTGGAGGGATTAACCGAGTATGAACAGAAAGGCCTTAAGGCCCTTAAACCTGAATTGAAAGCAAGCATTGAGAAGGGTATTGCTTTTGCACAGAAGCAAGCGGCCACAACTTCCTGATTGCATTGAGCCCGACTTGCAGGGGCAGTAAATCGTAAAACCCTTCATTTTTGTAGTTTAGATATGAATCCATGTCATAATGAGAAAACAGTTTCATTCCTAATACTGCAATAAAGTTTTCAGTTTTCATACTATCTAAAACGAGCTTCACAATCCAAGTACCAGTATTTTGAGAAGTCTTTAACCTCGTTCTTAAGAAATATTGCATCTCTGCTCATGTTATGGTACCTGAATTCCTTTTGCAAGTTCATCACGTCTCGATAAGCCCATCTCCTATGTGCACTTATTGCAAGTTGAAAGTAGTAAGATGATGGCTTGCTTTATAAATGACCTTTCTTCTTGTGTTTCCAATATGATTTTAGCCGTGCTTTGCTCATGCTAGTAGCTAGCGCTTTATTTTAGTATTGCGTTGTCTATGTATTTATCTATCTAATAGATAGATACTCTGCTGAGAAATATTAAAAAATGCTGTAGTGTTTTGGTTCATTTTGTTCTGAGATATTATGCCAGTCTATTTGAAAACATTCGGGGTTTTATGGCTTCTTATGTTTTTCAACATTTCCTTCTGTGATAGGCTAAAGTTGAGTTTGTGTTAGGATTTAATTCAAAAGAGACGAGTCTTGCTACAAACTAGGTCAATGGAGATTGAAAGTACATATTTAGTCAAGTTACCTCACGTGATGTATAGAAGGACAGCTTGGCATTGAGCTTTTGTAAATGTCGCTAAACATTTTGTTATGCATTCATTCTTTATGAACATAATTTCATATGCACTTACAAAAGGATAAGATGTGCGTCAGCTCCCTCTAGTGACCATTCACATCTTTTATGGCTTCTTCATTGAGATTTTTGGTATCTGTGTATATAAGCAGGGAAATCAAAATACTTGAATGGCACAGCCATATAATCAGAGAACTTAATGATCAATAAGTCATGGAATCAGTGTAATAGCAAGCAAGAGGTTCAAGTGCATGGCAAGTGGTAGAGCTGCAAGATAGTTCTGTGCTTGATTTAGGGGTCATGGTTTTACTATGAAACTTGACTGTATTGTCATTTTTCTTTTGATAACTGACTTGCTAAAAGCTCTTTTATATAAGAATTCAAAAATTGTTCGAAGAACGATATTGTTTGGATACAAATAATAAGAAGAGAAACTACTGCAAACATTAAATTATAGCTCGGCCATTGTTTGCAAAGTAGGTTTGTTGTTTAATGGTTAGGCTGGAAATGCAATACTAAAGTATCCAGTAGTGCTAGGCAACTTTGACTCATACAAGAGCATGAGGCCGTCAGATCTTGCCAAATTTTAATTTAATACTATCGATTGATCACTTTCACTATTAAAAAAAAGCGATCACAATAATGTTTCTGGATTTGATTGTGTTTTGATTTTTCACTATGTTAATGATAATTGATGTCTACTATTTCGTAGGCTCTACCTATGCCTGGCCTTGCCTTAAAGCATCAGACATGTCCTTAAGAACGTTTAAATTAAGTGTAATATAATAATTCTCAAACTAAACTGGTATAAGTTCGCGTGTAAATGAGGAGCCTGTTAATCATTCTCTTAGAATGAAAGCAAAGAAAGTGTTAAACTGAAGTGGGATGATGCATAAAAAAGGAAGCCGTATTTGTGGAGGTGTTGAGGATACCATGTTATCATCTCTTCCACTAGAGATATACCATGAACGAGTGATATTGTGTTTGCGGAGGTGTTGAGGACACCATCTTATCTCTTCCGCTAAAGAGATTCCATGAACTTCTTGGTAGGGGTAGCCAAGAAGATGCAATATTGCCATATTTTGGTGACATTAGAAAGATACCATGTTGCTTGTATTAAAGAGTGCAACTGGACGCATACAATGTCCTTTAGGTTGGGCTCTCGCAAGAGAGGCACCGCATTATGACATTGATGTGTGATTGGGTAGACACCATTTTGCCATGTTACGGTGCCACTAGAGAGGCACCAGGTTGCCATGTTACGTGTCAACAATGAGACTCCATATTGCCATGTTACGGTGCCACTAGAGAGGCACCAGGTTGCCATGTTACGTGTCAACAATGAGACTCCATATTGCCATGTTACGTGTCACTAATGAGACTCCATATTGCCATGTTATTGTGCTGTTAAAGGGACACCGTACTGCCATGTTATTACATTTAAAGGGACACAATACTGCGATGCTATTACATCACTAAATCTAATGTGGAACTTTTGTACACACCATATGATTCCAAGACATCATGCTGTACCTTTTCGTGGTATTATGGTTGAGATACAATGGCGGCATTGATGTGGACCATAGAGATGCCACGGTGAATTTGTATGCGAGGATTATCATGTGTCATTTAGGGTAATCAAGCACACATCATCCAACATCTACTTTCAATACAAAAGCAATGTTATGTACTCTGCCAAGTTTGTTTCTGTTGCATAAGTTTAACTTATACCAGACATTGTCGTTTTGACACACTATAATGCCGAATTTGACATGGAGATTTGTACCTCGAGTTTCCACTTAATTACAAATATCTTCTAATGGCCTTATGTGAATAGTTGAAAATGAAATGGCCTGAAAAAGGCAGCCTAGAAGAATAAAGATGACAAAAGAGGGAAGTTTGCAAGGAAATGAGTGAATTCAACTTGCACGGATAGATCATCAAAATGTCTTTTATACTAACCGTTAATATTTTGGAGTCTCTTGTGATCTTATGTTGCATGTTGGCGTTTGGTTGGTTGATTTAATTTGTTTGGTATGCATGAAGATTTTATTGTGACAACAACTAGCCCAGTTGATAGTAGAGATATTATATGATTAATACTTTTTTTTTAATGACCAGCTTAATAACAAAACTACTTTTTTATGTTTATACTTGATTTGTCATTGCCTAATCAATATTCATGTAGAATCAGATGACTAGAAAAATGACAAGTTGAAATTTCTAGTTTGAAGTCTTCATTGATAAGGAGATAGAAAGTGGTATATGTAGGTGCGATATTTTTTTTATTTTTATCTTAAAAAAATATTTTTCAAGAGGAGAGATTTGGTATACCTTTCAAATGTCATAAACTACACTTATAGAGCTAGCATATTTTTTAAAATGTAACTCTAGCATCGGTATGAAATTTCTTAATAGTCGGCCATAACAAAATTGCTATTAGTTAACACAATTTTTTCATATATGTGATCAATTAATACAAGAAGTTCCATTGTAGCACTAGTCTTTGATATAGATGTGATATACATGAATTCTTTTGGTGAAGACTTTGTTTTAAATCTTATTTCAAGGGTTGGTGGATTTTCCAAGTTGTATAGAGATCAACTTTTTCATTGAGAGTTAAATGAGGAATTTGTTATGTTTCACAAATTATAATGCTTAATGGTTAAAGGATGTTTAATGGTTAAAATTACATCCTTTGGGAGTATTTAGTCATGGGGGAACTCTTGTGTAATGTCATGAATTACATCCTATGTAATTTTGCATCACATGAGCCCCCCCTTTAGATAAATTCAAGATAATAATGCAACATTTCTTTTATCTAACTTTAATTTAATCTTTAATTGATTAACCCCTTCGTTTCCCATCGTTAAGGTGGATTTATGTTGCAAACAAACACGCGCAATGCAAATGTTTGCATGCCGCACAAACATCCTGAATAGATTCCCAATTGCAGTAGTCGTTGAGATGTTACATTTCTCGCCTACCAATGAACGTAACGCCTTTGTAAGCTTGTAGGTGTGCTAGGACAACCCTTGCATGCATAAACTCCCTAAAACACATTTTTGACCTCTCTTGGATTCAATCTGTCAATCTTTTTCAATCTCATTCACTATTCAATCTCTCTTGACAAGTTCTTCACTTTTTCCTAGCTCTTTCTCTACCACAACTTCATTCTACCATCTTCATTATGTTTTCTTGCTCTCACAAGGCACACTACGTTGTTCTCTCAAGCTTGGAGATTGCAGTCTCTCCCTTTCAAGATTCTCATCTTGCTAAAGGAGGGTGTTGGAAGTATGGCCTATATTGTCATTGATGTCACCATGTTGGTCCGATACCTTGTACCGGTGTGCAGATCAAGCTTATCTCATTTGATATTTGATCTGATATTTTGGTTTGCATATTCTCTCCAGTAATCAGTATGATCTAAGGTTTTGGAAAAGGCTTATGATTGTTGGAAGCGTGTATGTATGTATTCTCAGATGTTCATATGATTGGATGATGCATTGCCATTGGTTTTTGTGATTACATTTTGGTATTAGGTTAATCATGGCCGACCTAATATTCAATCTATAGCTCAACATAATTTGCCGTTATATGTGAGACCTAGCTTTGGTCCCAATCGACATGATGTTGCATACCATAGGTGAATTACTTTTGGAAAAGCTCTATATGAAGCTGACAAGTTATCATTTTGAAAATATGAATTGCATTCAATTAGGTCAACCTAATTGATGCATGTAGGTATATATGCAAGATGGTTAGAAGAAGAGTGTGAATGAAATGCGAAGAGAAGAAGTGTGTGTCTATATGTATATAAGCGAAGTGTGCGAATTGAAGATTAGTCTACTATCAAGCGAGCGAATACTTTGAGCATCAAACGAACCGAATCTGCATGTGTGGTGTAACTTCATTAGTTCAACTCTGGCGGTTAGCCATTTTTGTTATATAATTTATGTAGGCAGTGAGCCTCCATGTTTGGACAGTGAGTCCTTATAAGCAGTGAGATTTTTGTATCTGGCAGTGAGCCTCCTTGTAATCGGTATTGAAATAACTATATATTGTGAGCTAATCCTCACCATGGTTTTTCCCTTATCGGGTTTTCCATGTAAAATATGGTGTTTTTGTGTTGTGGAATTTCATGTTTTGTTATTGCTCTTATCTGTTCTATGTTGTAAGGTAATTAAAGGTGTTTGTTCAATAAGTTTGTGTGGATACTGATTCACCCCCCCTCTCAGTATCCCGATTATTCAACAATTGGTATCAAAGCTTTGGTTCCTCTAGAGAAGTCTAACAACTTGAGGGAGATCCTGCAGATTGAACAAATGGATAAAGAAGAGCTCCAGACTACCCTTGAAGATCTTGACAAGTTTGAAATTGAAAACAAAGACCTGAAAGAAAATCTTGATGAAGCAAATGAATGCATCCGGAAATTAAAAGAGCAGTTAAAGAAATTCAAAGAAAGATACAGAGAAGTGAGTGAGCAGTTGAAACAAACAAATGATGAGAATACCAGACTGAAGTTGAAAATAGATGAAAAGAAGAGAGTTGAAGAGTGCTTGAAAACAATAATACAAAGCAAGGTTGATGTTTGCTTTAGGCTTGAATAGGAAGTGATGAGTCTGAAAGCATAACTGGAGAAAGAAAAACTTTGTGAGGATGATTTCAAGACAAGCTCCACCAAGCTTGATGAATTAATAGCAGGACATAAACCTTCTAAAGACAAAAGTGGTTTAGGTAATGAAGCCGATGAAAAAATGCAAAACTCAAATCCAGTAATCAATCAGAAGACTCAAGATAAAGAAAAGCAAAAAGGAAACTCTGGAACAAGATCACCTATCAGACAACCAAATGCACAAAGGTACTCATCATTCAATGGTGTTTGTTTTTCATGTAATAAATTTGGTCATAAGGCAACTGAGTGTAGGAGTAGGATGAATCAGTTTATTGGTCCCTTCTCCAGACAATGTTATACATGCAAGAATATTGGACATAAAGCTACCGAGTGCAGATCTCCGGTAAGGATGATTAGTCAGGTGATGATGAATAGGTTCAATGGAAAAAGAGTGAATCAATCATTTGATGGATATTGCTATACCTGTAACATGTTTGGACATAAAGCAAATCAATGCAAAACCAGGATTAATGGAAATCATACAAGACAGAGAAATATTGTCTATTACTATTGCAAAAAATTGTGACATATTTCAAAAGTGTCTAGAAGTAAAAAGGGAAAGCAGTTTGCTCCTGTGGAAGATGATGAACCAGTGAAAAAGATTGATAAGGAAGAGGTTAAGCAAAAAATGAGCAAGATATGGGAAAATAAAGAAGAACCAGAGACTACTGATGCGTCTGTACCCTCATCCGGTGCATGGTCTTAGGGGGATGTTTATCAAAAAATCAATTAAACCCCTAAAAACTTAGCGTGTTAGGTGCTGGCATGTGGATATGTTGTAAGGAATGACAGGACATAGGTGATGAAAAATAAATCGGAAGAAAAAGAGCGAGCATGTTCTTTTGCGGAGTAAATTAGGGTTTCTCAATAAAGTGGAAGAAAAGTTTTGTCAGCTTTTTGCAATTAATGTGAGTTAGGGAAAAATGATGGTGTATAAAGGAAATCAAATCATTTTGATCACTAAATGCATTCAAAGGATTTGTAGAGCGACTTGGAACCCTCTTGGAACATTTCTAAAGCGATTTGGAGCCCTTCGAGAGATCTTTGTGGACATTCAAAAGCAAGCAGCAAAAGTTTCTCTCTCTCGCAGTTGCCGAGAAAGGTAATAGAAGAAATCTTTGTTGAATTTTAAGAAGTTAAGAGCTTTAATGGAACCTTCTAACAAAGGATCAAGTAGAAATATCCCACTGAAATTAAAAGGAGTCGAGCTGGATGAATTTGATCATCGCAAAATAAAGAAGATAGAATTAGGGTTGGAACCGAGCGACTTACGAAACTTACAAACCCTAGGTTTGGATTTGTGGGTAGAATTCCCTTGGATTGATGACAAAGAACTTATCTTGTTCCTTTTAAGCAAATTCAAGGATGGAAGCATTGTATTGGATAAATCCTATCCCATTACGAAGGAAGCGATCGAAGCAGTTATCGGACTTTGCAACGTTGGAGATCTTCTTAGATGGAAGACTAAAATACAAGGAAGTAGAGGAAATGACGGGAGTTGACAAAGATCCCCGAGCACTGTTGATTGACACTATTGCCGATTCCTCGGTTAGGTATGTTGCGTATGGCATTTCTTACAAAATCTATTTTAGAAATCGAGAAAGCTCTACTTCGGCTATTGCTGTGTATTTGGCACATAAAATGGTAAAAGAAAACAAGCAATTTGATCTGTGTAGACTAATTCTAGAGAATCTCACTGAGAACATACGAATGACACTGGAAGAAGGATACCCTTTCCGTTTTGGGTTTTTGCTTACATGCCTGGTACTCTATTTTCTAAACTCGCTATTGGGAATGAAAGACGTTAAGTGGGAATTCGGGATTCCCATTGCAAGAAAGATATGCAAACACTTGGAAAGTTTAGAGGATAAAAGAAGTGCGTGTAAAAACTTTTTCTTATCCTTGCAGAAAGTAATGAGCTCCGGTGAAGTTATGTTGAGTTGACTTGAGGAAGGTTCTTCCTCCGGAACAAAAGAATTGGAAGTAGTCACTAGTGATTCCCCTCCGGAATCGAAGAAAAGAAAAGTTGTCTTCGAGAGCATCATTGTTATTCCCGAAGAGAAGGAAGAAGATGAAGAATCTCTGCTTGGACCAGAATCTTCTGATCCATATAACATCTAGACTATGTTAATAAAAGGGAAAATGAAGAAAATTGGTGATTTATGGAGTACGACCTCTCTGGTTGACATACTCAAAATTGATGATGCCTTAGTTGAGTATCTACTTTGTAAAGGTATTGATGTATCAATCATTTTTTATTCCAATTTAGTTGAAATAGTTGAAGACAAAATGCTGCTTGAAGGTTCGAAAGGACGCAAGTTGGAAGCCTTGGTTGAAAAGAGATGTTCTAAAGCAAAGTAGAGGCTATCTGAATTGATCATGGAGACAAAGAAGTGCATAAAAGAAATGTCAGACATATACAAGTATTGTCTTCGGTGGCTTGCTGCAGTTGACAATTTCAAAAGTAGAATTAAAGCAATTGAATTCGAAGTGAACAACATTGGAAAGAAGTTTGGTATTTTTGAAGACAAAGAGGGAAAGCAAAGGTTGAGAGTTGGTGAACTACAAGTTGAAATGATCATTGTGCAGAGAAAAAGGGATGATGTAGTGAAGACCTTCTAGCTTCTTAAGGAAATTGTTGAGGTCAGGTTAGACCATCTTTCTGGAATACTCTCTGATGCAGAAGACTGTGAAAAACAATGCTCATCTACAGATTGGTCATCCTCTTTCACACTGTTGGCTCTATTGGAAAGTATGTGTACAAGAATGGATTCTGCAGTACTTGAATGGAAGAAATTATATCCTGTTATCAAAGAAAGGTACAAGAAGGTATTTCAGGTGAAAAGTGTCATTCTAGTTTGAAAGAACTTTGAAAGATTGGATGCTTGAAAGTTTTAAGGTTTTGAATGAATTAGAATTTTTTAATATTGGATGTGTAGAGAAGGGGGATTCTCTGCTCACGAGTTCTCTTCATTCAAAGATCCTCACGGGGCAAACTGCCCTAAACTACCTCAAAGGACAACGACGAGAGTTCTAGAACCAAAAAGAGCAGGTCATAGAGATTCTTTGGACAAACCGACAAGCTCTCGACCAAAGGACGTCAACGCAGAACCCAGACGACAGCGCAGCGCGCTGGCGTCTCATACGGACTAGAGAGCAAGTTTATCACAAAAAAAAAAAAGTGGCTACTCGCAAGTTGAATGCTAAGAACTTCTAGAAAGCAACATAATGCGATAAAGGAAATAGACTGAAATAGAAAAGATAAAGACAAGGATAGAAAGAGAAAGAAAATGCTTACGAATGTGCAAGTGATGAAGCCTCCAGCTCGTGAATGTCTTCAATACTTGCACATAAGAGAGAGAGAAAGTGTTGGGGTTGTATAGGGGTTTGCCTCAGTCAAACCCCCATTTTGGTGTTCCCACCTCCATGGACAACTAAGATAGATAGAGAAAAAAGTATGAAATGAAGTAAAGTACACAAAGACACTACAAAACAGTGTTATGCTACTCAACCAAATAATAGAGGAGAGGGGTGAAAACTTACCACCTTCGTCGAAAGCGCTCAAGGTTAGTGGGGGAGAAAATGAGAGGAACTCAAGCTTTTGCTGCCGTGGTGTTTCGTTCCACACTTGCTCTACTGAAGTGATTGAGTGTTGATGTTGCTGTTATGGAGTGTAAAGTGTTTGTGAAGAAGCTGCTTGGAGCTTGTGAAGAGATTGTAAAGGATGTGAAGAGATTCAACCATGAAATGGAATGAGAATGAGTGAATATGAAGGAAAGAGGAAGAAAACAACCATATTCGGGTCGGTCGACCGAAGACCTGATGTTACAAGTCGACTCCCAATGGGATGTGTAACGCCTTTGTAGGCTCTATATGAGGGAATCTGTCGGGGACGTAAGCGCGCCACGCGGACGTCTACGCGCCACACAGACGTCTTTGCGCTGCGCGGGCGTCTCCGACAGTTATTCCTCTGCCAACGCTCAAAACAAGCACCAAGTGGAACGAAGACAGCGGGCTTAGGTGGAAGTAAGCTTCCGGATTTGGTTTTCTAATGTGAGGAAGGGTGAAAGGGGAATTTGTCTAAGGGGTGCAAATTCGCTCCTATATAGGATGTCACCATGTTTGTATGTTTTTGGCACCCTTTGCCATTTATGTTAAAGGGGGAGAGATTTGGAGAAAGTTGGGGAGAATTTTTGGAGAGATTGAAGGAGAGTTTTGAATTGGAATTTTTGCACATGTTGCCATCAATGCCAAAAGGGGAGATTGTTGGAAGTATGTCATATATTGTCATTGATGTCACCATGTTGGTCCGGTACCTTGTACCGGTGTGCAAATCAAGCTTATCTCATGCAGTTTTTGATCCGATATTTTGGTTCACATATTCTCTTTGGTAATCAGTATGATCTAAGGTTTTGGGAAAAAGGCTTATGATTGTTGGAAGTGTGCATGTATGTATTCTCAAATGTTCATATGATTGGATGATGCGCTGGCATTGCTTTTTGTGATTACATTTCGATATTAGGTTAATCATGGCCGACCTAATATTCAGTCTATAGCTCAACATAATTTGTCGTTATATGTGAGACCTAGCTTTGGTCCTAACTGACATGATGTTGCATGACACAGGTGAATTACTTTCGGAAAAGCTCTATATAAAGCCGACAAGTTATCATTTTGAAAATATGAATTGCATTCAATTAGGCCAAACTAATTGACACATGCAAGTATATATGCAAGATGGTTAGAAGAAGAGTGTGAACGAAATGCGAATGCGAAGAGAAGTGTGTGTGTATATGTGTATAAGTGAAGTGTGCGAATTGAAGATTAGTCTGCTATCATGCGAGTGAATACTTTGAGCATCAAAGGAACTGAATCTACATGTGTGGTGTAACTTCATCAGTTCAACTCTGTCTGTTAGCCATTTTTGTTACATAATTTCTGTAGGCAGTGAGCCTCCATGTCTGGATAGTGAGTCCTTGTAAGCAGTGAGCTTTTTGTATCTGGCAGTGAGCCTCCTTGTAACCGGTATTGAAATAACTATATAATGTGAGCTAATCCTTGCCGTGGTTTTTCCCTTATCGGGTTTTCCACGTAAAATATGGTGTTCTTGTGTTATGGAATTTCATTTTTTGTTATTGCTATTATATGTTCTATGTTGTAAGGTAATTAAAGGTGTTTGTTCAATAAGTTTGTGTGGATATTGATTCACCCCCCCCTCTCAGTATCCTGATTATTCAAAAGAGGGTAATTGTGATTTGTTCATTTTATTACCATTTAATGCAGTTAGGATGTTATTCTAGCACATTTATCTCTTCTATCACATCTATTTCATTTTCTCTCTATTTCGTCTAGCTGCCCGTGGAGGTGGAAACACTGAAGTGGGGGAACAACCCCAACATTTTCTCTTGGTCGTAAGTGTGCATGTATTGAAGGTATTTCATTGTCAGAGGCTTCATTTCTTGATTCTCCGTAAGTGCTTTCTTTTCTTCCTCTCATTTTACTATTCATAGTTTATTTAGTTTGCATTACTTTAGCTTTTGTCATTTTTTGTTATTTTCCTACACTTTAAAAGTTCCTAGGAATCAAAACTGTAGTAGGCACCTTGTCATTTTTTGTGACATTCTTGATTTTTGGTCTATCCGAGATGCTAATGTGTCATGGGAATCTGCTCACCACGCTGTCATCCTTGGTCGAGAGCTCGTCAGATTGTCTAGAAGACCTCTATGACCAGCTCTTTCGGTTTCTAGAACCCTCACCTTTTAATTTTGCATAAAATATAGTTAAAAAACCTTCATTTTATTCCATCACTCGAGCTTTGATCTTTGAGGCAGTTGAGGGCCATTTTCTCCTTGAGACCTCGTTGTCTTGAGGGTAGCAAATTTCCTCCTCTACATCTTGAAAAGTAAATGGCTATTGTAAATTACTATGAACAAGCAGAAGGATTTAAAGTCATTGAGACAATATACCAATGTTTCACAAATGGTTGGATGAATCCTTTGGAGTGATCAATTCACACATTACTAAGAAATTGAAATTTCAATCATGTTTAAGAGACTGCCATAAAGGCATATGAAAAGCTTACAAAGCTACAACAAAATGATGAAGTTGATATTTCCCATGGTCAACATGAGCTTGTTGTCTTCAATCCACTAGGGTTTGATTAAATATAAATACTCTCTTTTTCAAATCAAAAAACTTTAATTGTATTGAGGAATTTGGGTGAATCATAAGGACCTTCAATTGATTGTTATCATTCTTTAAACTTTGATAGCTTTGCATGATTCTTTTTTCTAAATTCCTCACTTTGTGAACTTTAGATTGTTAAACATAAAAACCTTGATTGGAATCAAAAGTTTAATATTTTTTTACATGTAGTAAACCTCAATGTGATGCAACAAAAAGGGAGAACTTAGATATGCATTAAGTATAAACCCAATTATAATAAATCACATATACTCATATATATTGATATACACACCCATAAAGTCATAATAATATACTTTCATGTTTAGTGCATGTTTTATAATTAATTCATCATGCTTTACTCCTTATCATCTTCCCTAGTCTCATAGATATTTAATTCATATGATTCCCCACTTGATTCACATTTTTTATCTCCCACTTTTCTTTTCTTTATATACTCTCTTAATGTCTTTTCATAATACCTTTCCATCATATCCTTTTATAATAACACTTAATTTTCTTGCTGTCACAAATTAACCTTATCCTCTATAATATTTAATGCTTTTATATCTTATTTAGACATATTAGAGGTGTTTTAGGGCTATTTAAGGATTATATGATGGATATATCGGTCTAGAAATGACCTAAATGGCATCTCTAGTGTGTCACAACCCTCTATATCTTGCCAACATAGAAAAATAAAGGCATGGATAACCTTCTCAATTTAATGAGCATCCCTTCTCCATTATAGTTGAGGAAAGAATGATAATGATTCAAAAAGGGAAGTTTGAGATGAAAGAGAGAACATGTCACCAAGTGAAAGGAAACAAAATAGTTTAGCAGAAGGAACCAAAATAATGATAATTAAAATGAGGTTATATAATAAAGATGGATCTAGTAATGATGATCAATCCAAGAGGATAAAGCTGTGAATAGGTTAAATCAAATGATCAATGAGTTCAAGCAAGTAATAGGAAACAATTAGCAATGATCAATAATCCAATTCAAAGATCAAAAGGACCTAAACGTAATGAAGCGCGTGCATATCAAAATGAAAGCCATAAACGTAAATTAAACTAATCTAATCTCTACTTTATCTCCATTGGAAATCCCTAGCCTCACTCCATTATCAAGTATAAATTTATGCTATTATGATGATATGTGGATTGCTCATAAAACTTAAGCATAACCTTGTTAAGAAAAAGTGAGATAAAAGATGGATATAGTTTGGCTACAAATTTGAGGAGGGATTGCATGATCAGTTGATGGATGATTTATAGATTTTAGGGGAATCGAATCAAAAGTGTGAAATGTGAGATTAGATCAATGGATGAGATTTGTTGAGAGATTAGGATGAACATGCATGAGGTTGCATGGAGAGATGAAGTGGAGTCAGTGAGAGTGAACTAAGGTTGAAGTTTAGCCAACTCACTAAATTTAGGATTAAAAGAATAAATATAAAATTTGATATAATTAGTAAATATATAAAATACTGATTTTTTTAGAGGAATGTGCAAATTAAATAAATTAAAATAATTTATTTAATTTTAGAGGAATAATTAGCTAATTAATTATGTGGATGAGGAGAATGCATGATATAATTAAATAATTAAAAAATATTTAATTATGCGGATAGAAGATAATGTAAGATTTAATTAAATAATTTAAAAATTATTTAATTATGAAAATTAAAGAATAATTACTAATCAATTAAATAATTAAGTTTTATTTAATTAAATGGATGAGAGAAAATGATTAATTAATTAAATAATTAAAAGTTATTTGATTAAAGGTGATAAATGAAAATGATGAAATAATTAAATAATATTATTTAATTAATATGAGAAATGGGTTAGTTTAATCAAATAATTAAAAATGATTCAATTAATAGTGATGTAGGGGTGATGAGTGATGATGGGAAATGATGAATTTAGAACAATGCGTTTAGACATTTTTAGGTGTCTAATTTTGCCTCTCTTTGAGACAATGTACCTTGTTGCATTGTTTCAAAAGCATGTTGATATGGAAAAAAATTGGTGATAAGATGCTCAATTGTGCCCCAGTTGACAAATGGATGATGGTTGGATGGTAGGTTGCCTCTGTTGGAAATCAAGGCATAACTTGCACCAATACGAACTTAAATATGTGGTTGCAAATCTGAAATTTTGTTTACGAGATTACCATAAAATGACTAAGTGATTGAGAGTTGCAACAATGAAATAAAAATATGCAATACCACAAGTCATCAACACAAGTGACACAAGATATACGTGGAGAAACCCTTGCGGGAAAAAACTCCGCCCAAAGAGATCCAATGTTTGTATTAATTTTCAAGGAAGTACATCAATACAACAATCCTTTCTACAATCTGGCAACACTTCGTCATCTTGACAACCTGGAAAGAACTCATACTAAACCACCATCCCAAGGCTCCAACATATAGAAGTTTGTGGGAGAGAATAACACAAATGGTATCCCAAAACAACAAGAAAAACCACTTGAAAAAACCCATGCCCCACTTAGTGGACAACCCATAAACATGGAATAAAGTATTCAATATCACACGGTCTTCACATGGGCACCTAACCCACAACCAATCAAATTGAGTCAAACCAGAGTGCTCCATAATTCTTCGACAACTCTGATGGCTACATGCAAGCTCACACATCACCATGCAAAATTTGGGCGCCCAACCTTGCAAGAGTGTACAAAACATGTAAATAACATGCAAGGACATGCACACTCAAGTGGACCCAACCCAGAAAGTTGGACGCCTAGGAAGAATATTCTGCTAGGATGCCTTGTAACCGCCATCGTGAAGCGTACACCTCTTTGAATGCAATTACAATTTGTTATAGGAAAATAAATAATAAATATTTTGTCCCTCATGTCCCCAAGAACAATTTCCAAAGAATGCAGAGACACATAAATCAACTTAAGATAGCAATTTTAATGTCACTTATCCTAACATTCTCCCACTTGACCCTATACATTGCAATTATATCCATGAGATATAAATAAAACATGTAATCAAGTATAGTGATCAAGGCCCATGGCCTTCCTACACCAAGAGAACTTATCTGTGGTCACTGGCTTCGTGAGAGAATCTGCAACATTATCCAAAGTGTCAACCTTTTCAATCAAAACCTTACCATTCTCTATCATTTCTTGCACAAAGTGATACTGAACATCAACATGTTTAGTACGAGCATGATACATAGGATTTTTAGCTAAACATATGGCACTTTGACTATGAGATCCAAAATTCACTATCTTGCAATCAAAACCAATGCCATTACCAAGTCTTCGTAACTGAACCGCCTCCTTAAAAGCATGTGTAGTTGCCATATACTATGTTTCGGTGGTGGACAATGCAACTGTGGCCACCTCTTACTCATCCAACTCATTGCACCTCCAAACAAAGTAAAAACATAACCACTAGTGGACCTTTGACCATCCAAGTCACTTGCCCAATTTGCATCAACAAAACCTTGTATGACTTATCCACATCATCAGTACCATAATAAACCAAACAGTAATCAAAAGTACCACACAAGTATCTAAACACCCTCTTAACAAAAGTCTAATGCTCTCTACTAGGGTTAGACATAAACCTGCTTAAAATTCCCATTGCTTGGGCTATATTTGGTCTAGTGCAAACCATTGTATACATTAAACTATCAATGGCACTAGCATAAGGAATGTTACATCTCTTCAACATCATCATCAAAATTAGGACACATGTCTAAACTCAACTTACTACCAACTGGAAATGGAGTATTTATTGGTTTACAGTTATGAATATTAAACCTTTGCAAAATAGTATCAATATACTTACTCTAACTTAACCAAAGATTTCTGTGAACCTGATCCCTACTGATCTCCATCCCAAGAATATATTTTTCAGCCTCCAAATCCTTCATATAAAATGTACCAGAGAGCCGAGTCTTAAGCTCCTTAATCATCACCTTTCCGTTACCCATAAACATGTCATCAACATACAAGACAATGATTAGAATTTGATCATCAATAACTTAATGTAAACACAATGATCCTCCTCACTTCTAACAAAACCACAATGCAAAGGCATCAAAATTTTGGTACCACATCTTGGGTGATTGTTTCAAACCATATAAAGATCTCTTTAACTTGCAAACCAAGTGTTATTTTCCTTTTACAACAAAATCGTCAGGCTATCGCATTTAAATTTCTTCCTCAAGATCCCCATGCAACAAAGCATTTTTAAAATCAATTTTCTCTATTTCATAATCATAAGAAACAACAACAATAAATAATAAGAATCTAATAGAAGTTAACTTAGCAACAGGAGAGAAAATTTCATTGAAATCAACTCCTCTTTGGGAGTAGCCCTTGGCCACTAATCTGGCCTTGTATTGCTCTAACCGACCATCTGCTCCAAATTTATTTTTAAACACCCACTTGCAACCAATGGGCTTCCTTTGTTTGGGAAAACTCACAAGATCCCAAGTATCACAACTATCCAGAGCCATCATCTCCTCTTGCATGGCTTGCATCTAAGACTCTCTTCTGAAGAAAGAGCCTCCCTGTAGGATCCAGGTTCATTGTTAGTACTCAACAAAGAAAATACACAACAAAAATTAGATGGGCTATACCTATCAACTAGGTTCTATTGCCTTGTGGATCTTCTCAAGGTAGGAGTAAGGGGATGTTGTTGCTCTTCTTCTTCTTCTTCTTCTTCATGCTCATCCTGCACACTGTCTGAACTTTATAAACTCTCTGAACCCTCTTCTTCTCCATCCTCCAATCCATCTGGTTGTTCTTCCACATGTGCATCTTTCTACTTCTCAATCTTTTTCTCGAAGTGCACTGTTTTTGTCTTATCTTTCTCCTATGGTTGTTTTTCACATCAAAAAGCTCTAAACTCCTTGAAAATTACATCTCTAGAGAAAACCATTTTATGGGTTAGTGGATTCCAAAGCTTATAACCTTTTACATTCTCACCGTAACCAACAAAGATGCATTTCTATGCTTTTGGATCCAACTTAGAACACTTCTCTTGAGAAACATGAACAAAATCCTCACAACCAAAGACCCTTAAATGTGAAACAAAAGGATTTCTACCTATCCACACTTCATAAGGAGTTTTATCAATGAGTTGAAGAGGGAGATCTATTAAACAAATAACATGTAGTACTTACAACTTTTTCCCAAAAACATCCATCAAGATTAGCTCCACTCAACATGCTCCTAGCTCTTTCCATTAAGGTTCCGTTCATTTTTCCTGCTACCCCATTTTTTGAGGTGTATAAGGTGTAGTCTTTTGTTGAACAATACTTGCATGCTTACAAAACTCATCAAATTCTCTAGAACAATATTCATCCCCATTGTCAGATCTCAACACCCTCATCTTCTAATCGTTTTGCTTCTCAACTAAGGCTTTAAATTCTTTAAAATTAATGAAAATTTCATAATTTGCATGCATAAAATAAATCCAGGTGTATCTTGACACATCATCAATGAAAGTATCATAATAACAAGATTTTCCAAAAGATTCAACATCCACTAGTCTAAACACATGTGAATGAATGATCTCTAATAATCTCTTACCTTTTTTAGTCCCATTAGGAAATGATGATCTATTCTATTTACCAAACACATAATGCTCACAAAAATCAATTTTTTATGAAAAGAATAATAAAAAATACTGTCAACCAACTTTTTATTCAAAATAGTCTTAAGACCTTTTTAACTTATGTGACCCAATCTATGGTGCCACAACATACATGCATTTTTAGTGCCAGTTACATTTGAAGAATTACAAAAAGTGGAGGCATTAAGCCTAAATAAAGTCCCTATCCGAGATCCTTTAGCAATCACCGATCTCCCTCTTACCAACCTGCAACCAGACTTGTTAAATGTCACATGCATTCTAGAATCATTCAACTTGGATACTGAAATCAAATTTCTTGTGAGTCTTGGAATATGTAAAACATGATTAAGGGTTTTAACCCTCCCATCACTGAAACACAACTTTACCTTTCCCTTACCAATAATCTTCTTTGTGTTGTCATCACCAAGGAAAAATTCTCCCCTAGCATAAGTTGAATATGAAGTAAACCACCCCTTATGAGGAGTCATATGGTAGGAAACACTTGAATCAATAAGCCAAGCATCATTACTAATAGTGCTATTAGAAATAGAGAAAGCATAAAAATCACCATCTTTAGAGGACTTTTCCGTGGAAGCATCCAAACTCTTTTTATTGTTCCTACACTCCTTTTTCACATGCCCTCGTTTACCACAATTCCAACACTTTACTCTACTCTTCCTAGGGGTTTTAGAACGACCTTTATATTTGTCTTTCTTCTTGTCCCCTTTAGGTCCTCCCTTTTCTTTGGACCTTCCTCACACATGCAAGGCATCTTGGGAGCCCACATTCATGGAATTTCTTCTCATCTCTTCCGAAAGAAGTATTGCAATGAGACTATCCATCTTCAGTTCTATACCACCACCACTTATGGCAACAATTAGATTTTCCAAAGATTTGAGTAAAGAGAAAAGCAACAAAATACATTTATCTTCTTCTTCTAACTTAATATCTACTGATACAAGCTGACTTAAAATCATATTAATTTTTTAAAAAATGTTTTACAATAGAATCACCATCCTTCATTTTCAGAGAATACAAACATCTTTTGAGATACAGCTTATTAGTTAAACTTTTAGTTTGATAGATATCTCCTGTCCTCTTCCACAAACTGTATGCGATGGATTCTTCTGAAACATTCAAGAGGATGGAATCCACAAGACACAACCAAATGGTTCCATGTGCCTTCTTATCTATTTTCTTCCAATCTTCATTAGACATTTTCTCTGGTTTCGTTTGGTTCAAAACTGCCAACCACTGATCTCTCTTCAAGGAGATCCTCCATCTTCAACTTCCACATCTTGTAGCCAGTGCCATTGAATTTCTCAATATCTAGACGAGAGGTAGAGGCCATGGTTTTCAATCTTCTTCATAAATCTACAAAACCCACAATGCACAAGCTCCCACTGCAACCAAAAAACCTTCAACACTCAAAAGAAAGGTGTCCCTCTTTTAACAAAATCATTAGCTCTGATACCAAATGTTGGAAATCAAGGTATAAATTGCATAAATATGAACTTAAATACGTGGTTGCAAATCTGAAATTTTGTTTACAAGATTACCATAAAATGATTGATTGAAAATTACAATAGTGAAATAAAAATCTGCAATACCACAAGTCATCAACACAAGTGACACAAGATTTACGTAGAGAAACCCTTGTGGGAAAAACTCCAAACCTAAAGAGATCCAATGTTTGTATTAATCTTCAAGGAAGTACATAAATACAATAATCCTCTCTACAATCCAACAATATTTCGTCATCTTGACATCTTGCAAATAACTCATACTAAAGCACCATCCCAAGGCTCCAATATATAGAAGTTTGTGGGAGAGAATACCACAAACATTATCCCAAAACAACAAGCAAAACCTCCTAGAAAATCCCACGCCCCACTTAATGGACAACCCATAAACACGAAATAAAGTATTCAATAATCACATGGCCTTCACATGGGCCCGTAACCCACAACCAATCAAATTGAGTCAAACCCGAGTGCTCCATAAGTCTCTAACGGCTCTGATGGCTACATGCGAGCTCATGCACCACCATGTAAACTTGGGTGCCCAACCATGCAAGAGCATGCAAAATATGCAAATAACATGCAAGGACATGTACACTCAAGTGGTCCCAACCTAGAAAGTTGGACGCCTAGGAAGAATATTCTCCCGGGATGCCTTGTAACCGCCGCCATGAAGGTCCCACCTCTTTGAATGCAATTACAATTTGTCATAGGAAAATAAATAATAAATATTTTATCCACAATGTCCTCAAGAAAACTTTCCAAAGAATGCAGAGACAGATAGATCAACTTAGATAGCAATTTTAATGTCACCTATCCTAATAGCCTCCTCAAGAGATTGACCCATTTTTTTTTTGAATTGAGCTCATGATAAGTAAACAAGATAGGTTTAGTGAAGATAAGGATGAAATCGGGTTTAGGTTGGTGACATAATAGATCGAGAAAGGTAGGGTATGATGAAAATGGGATGATGGTGGGTGAGATGGAGGGAATCTAGGGTTCACTTGCTTATATATAGGCTTTGGGAGGTCATTTTCAACTCATTTGCATACTAGGAGTTAGAAAGATCTAGAGCTCTTTGGAGATTTTATAGTGCAAAGCTAGTGCAAAGATGGTTGGAGTTTGATGAGTTGTGCACTGAGTAGATAGGGTTTAGAAATACCAAAGGCTAGGTGGAGCACCACAACCGGTACACATCTAGATCTTATGTCCCTAAGTGTCTTTTTAAGTGCGTTTATTGCTAGGTAAAATTAGGAAATCAATTGCGTTGAACCACAAAAAACCACATTTGAAATTCGATGTGCCATATTTGAAATGCAAAATGGCACATCTAATGGTAGTGGGTCACTTTTGGAAAAGTGAGTCGCATTTGAAAAAATGACTCTTTTGATAAGGACTAGGTTGCATTTGAAAATTCAAATATGAAAGTAAAGCTGCACATATGAAAACTGGGTCACATATGATTTGGTAAAATGACACATTTGATTTATAGAGTTGCATTTGACTTTGAATGACACAATTGATAACAGAGCTAGTGAACATAGGTTTTTTCCAGTTTTTCGACAGATTGATGTTATGTGTGCTATGTTTACAGGATATTCTAGAGCCTATCATGTTGAGGGAGTGACATCTTATGGTGTTGCAATGGATTGATGGTCTTAGAGAGTTGGATCAATATTTTCTAAGTGTTGTTGATTTATTACACATTGCTTATATGTCAGAGATTAGAGCACACATGGCGATGATGATCGCCACAATGGAGAGGTGGCACAACAAGAGGTCAACCTTTGCATTACCTACTGGGGAGGTTGCCATTACATTAGAGGATGTGTGGAGGATCTTGAGGATCCCTATTCATGTTGCTTTTCCTATCTATGACACCAATACTGGCCAGGAGGCCTTGGAGAGGGTATTCCTGAATGATGATCTCAATATTGAGGATGGACAACTAGACTTGAGGTGTCCTTGTTCTAGATCGTCAATCTCTAGGATTTTTTGTTGGTTGGGGACGTGTCCTAAAGAGGATGCCTGCAAATGTTGTTGTTTTTGCATGGGGCCAATGTGTTCTTGCCCATTTATATTATGATATGCACCAAGTGGTGTATCGACATGCTTTTAGCCTATCTTGCGGAGTCATTTTGCTCCATTCTCGAGTATGGGAGCATATTACCATCACTCATCCTTTGGGATATGCTCCTTGACAGATTGGATTTCCATATGTATATGTATATGAGTCTATCTTCACACATCATCTTTTGGGTGATTTAGATTATTGGAGGAGATGCATTGGCGATTTGGATTAGTTTATTTGGTGACTATGGATCCTATGTGAGGGATGGGATGATGATGCAATACATCTCGTGTACTATAGAAAGACCAGATGGTTGATTAGACACAATCCCACATAATTAAGAGGTATTTTCCTTATCAAGTCAGGTGAAATTTTGGAGAGGTGCAGGACACACTTGTCAATTTAGCTATGTTTGCTTACACACAATGAGAGATTGGTGATTGGGGGTTATGATAGTCACTGATGCTTGTTCAGTGGGCATGAGAAACAGTAGGGGATGTAGGTACATCACTTGATTATGATCTTTGGTGGATAGCCTTTCAGTCTATCAAATTTACACATCCAGATGACGAAGCCGTTAGGAGAGCGAGATAGAGAACCAAGCCAAATAGGGCTCATAGATTGAGGTAGAAAATGGAGGGAGACATTAGAGGTGATGGAGATAGGGGTAGTGGCTAGGGACATGTGCCAAGAGAGGTGGGTGATGATGATGGATGGGGGGAGAGTATGTGTTAGTGGAGGGTTGGAGAGGACATGAGGAGCAGGGAGAGAGAGGAGATAATGGGTAGTGATGAGATGATGGGAGGAGAGAGGAGGAGGAGGTCATGGGTGTGCGAATAGGAGTCACACTATCAAAGTGAGACCAGGCCCGAAGGGAGAGGGATGGTTATCAACAAGAGAGGGAAAACCTCTTTGTTTAATTGACATAGAGGATGGTTGAGAGATGCTGAGATAAATCAGTACCAACATGTAGAGTCTCAACTATTATAGGTGACTATTGAGAGGGATATAGAGAGAGTGAGGTGACAACAATTAGAGGTATCGGGTGGGGGTTCAAGTGGTGGAGTCCCTATGGATCAATATATTGGAGATATGAGGAGACTTACTCAGGAAACCACTTATTATAGGACCTTTATGAGGTGGTGGTACCATCTGAGAGGAAGGCACCTAGGTTGTCAACGAGGAGTCGATTAGGGGCCTTGTGATCCATGAGATCAGAGGAGAGGTCGGTGGTGTGAGGATCAGTGGGACTACCTCCATTGTTTCCATAGCTACTAGTGTAGCTAGTGTAGGACCCTCAAGCAAGGGAATAATAGGTGGTTCAATAGGTTATTCCGCATCTACCCTCTCCTAGTCAAGCAAAGGGTAGAGGGAGCTCCATGTAAATAGTTTATGATATATGATGTGCATATATTTTTAATGTAGACACATTTTGATATGCCTATGGATAGATGTATATATGTATATTCATGGCTCTTGGTAGTCCTTATACAAACATTTTGGTAAAAGCACAAAGTTGTGTCACATTGTTGGCCAAATAAATAGTTCTGAGTGAAATGTTTTCAGTTGAAAATGTTTCGTCCGAATAGGTTTCAATTGAAACCATGTGCCTATACGTGGCACACAAAGTTTTGGCCAAATATGTTTCACCCGAATCCAAAAAATTTAAAATTTTCCCTTTGCTGCTTTGAAATTGGCTTATTTTATATGAATGGTTTCGGTAGAAAGGGTTTCGGTTGAAACTCTTTCTACCAAAACTATCTATGTGGCATCCTAGTTGGCAGCCAACTTAGTTTTTTTTAGAATTTTTTGAAACTTTCAACTTCAACTATCTATTTCTTCAGTTAGAATGATTTAAAAAAAAGAAGAAAAATACCCTTTTGTAAAGGTCAGAGTGGTGAATCCAAATATGTAATTTTTTAAATATTTTGATTAGTTTTAATATATCTTATTTTTAAAATAATGCAAATAGGTTGTTAAAATTAAAAAAGAGGTTGATTAAAAATTAAAAAGAAAATAGTAAAACATATTAATTTTTTTTGAAAAATATATAATGCACTAGAGGAGAGAGTCCTCTTCAAAAGGGTATAATTTGTTTTTTGAAAATGATTAAAAAAATAGACAATAGTTGACGTCCAATGAAAATTTATCAAATTCTAAAATGTTTGACTTTAAAATGCTATTACGAGAAAAATATATATCAAAATTTCAATTTTTTTCCATGCACTAGAGATTGAAGTCACCTATATGGACAAAAAAATGGGGGAAAATGAAGATTTTTTCTTTTTGTTTCTTGATATCAAGTGAACGCCACTTTTTCTTGAAATTTTCAGTATTCTTAAATTGATAAAAAAATAATCAAAACAATTTTTAAAAAATCCTAAAAATTACAGGATTAAACTTCATCAATATTTCTACCTTCCATTAGTTTACATCATTTTGAAATTCAAAACATAAAGACCATTTTTATGTGGTCGGAGTTCAATTTATTTTTTGCTGTTGATCGATTCCTTTATAAAGTGTGACATAGATATATGCTTTTACCCATTTGTATATATGGATGATGTATCATGACCCATTTTTTGATGTGTATGAGATGAAATTTTGTTCTGCCTATGATGTGATGTGTATATGTGATGTTATTAGATATCTATATGACTTGATGTATTTATTTAATGATTTCTATTTGATTCTATGGTATATGATGGATGGATTATGATGATGCTTAGACTAGATGATGACATTTTGTGATTTTGTGATTTTTTACATTTTTTAATGATATTTATGATGAATACACCATGATGCTATGGTTGATGATGTTATATCCTATATCCTACTAATTTTATGGTTATGGATGCAAGATATATGATGTTATGATGGTACTAATGATTTGTGTATACATGGATGCTATGGTTTTTCTGTTTGTGTCATGATACCTAGATAGAATAGTTAGTATGATGAGTAGGATAGAAGAGATTATTTTGGATAATGATGGATAGATAAATCATGTAGATCAAATATCAATGAAAGTTATAGTTATTGGGATGATTTGAAACTTTTATTGGAAAATAGATTTGAAAAAATGATATTTCTTTTGCTTTGGTTATGCTAAAAAAAATGTAGAGAAAAATCCTTATTTTGATATAGAAAGTAGACATCGTGAACCAAGGTATGACAAATCAGGGTGGTGTCGTATCTATTGCATGAAATTTGACTTTGCAAATAAATAGGAGTATCCTTATTCATACCAGACATACAAAAACTTGTTTGGATTTGTGAGAGAATAAATCTTAGAGCAAGATAGGCCTATGCACAAAAGGTATGAAGAACTTGATATGCAAAGGTTGCTTGTTATGCTTAAAGCTAGCTTGACACACACAAGACAAGTATTCACCATTGTAGTATTACAATAACATCTTACAAACACAATAGATGAAAGCAATGACTATGCCTCGTTCTATGTGTCGCTAGACATATCATGATATTGAAGATTGAGGTGGCTTCGAGTAAGATTTGTGGAAGGAGAAAAAAGCTAAATCAAAAGAAAAGACCAATTGACAAAACATAGCATAACCATCATATCTCTTGCTAAAGAGGTTGTAGTTGTTATTCAAGATGATGCCTATTGTAGGAACAATATATCCATTAAGGTAGTGATTTGGATGTTGATTTAGATGATTTAGGCAATTGGTTTTGTTTCAACAATGATCTTAGCTTACAATTTTTTATGAATGTTCTAGGTTTCAATTATTGCGTCATTTTCTTTTGTTTACTTTGTCAAAGGTGAGTGAAGAAAAGTTTATTATGGTGATGATATATTATGGATAGGTGAATTTATGGTGATTTTATTTTTTGTTGTCTTTTAGGCATATGTTAATGTTTTTTGGAATTTTGTTGAAGTATTTGAGGTTGTTTTTGGATTTTTAGAACATCTATTGGTTTTGAGTTTCTATGAATATTTGAGGTTGTTTTTTGGATTTTTGGAATGTGTGGAAGTTTTCAAAATTTTGTGAATATCTAAATGTTTTTTGATTTTTAGAACATCTAAATATTTTTTTTTGGATTTTTGGAATATCCAAATGTTTTTGGTTTTTTTGCAATATTTGGAAGTTTTTGGTTTTTAAATATCTATTATTTTTGAATTTTGGAATATTTATTATTTTTAGATTTTTGAAATATTTGGATTTTTGGAATATTTGAATGTTTTTGGATTTTTGGAATATTTGAATGTTTTTTTGGATTTTTGGTTTAAGGTAATGAAAAAGGATCCAATACGATTACTAGATTTTAGGAAAATGTCCCCAGTTAGGTGTAGGATTGTTTTATTATGGAATAAGTGAAGGTGATCCTAGGATGACACTAGGTGAGATGAGTACCACTAGATACTAGTAAATTATGCCATGTTAGGTGTGTAGGCAAAAATATGATAGGTGAGTGGATGAATATGAATGAAATACAGATTTTACTATGGATGAAATGGAAAAGAATCTGATAGATGGTAGATGGTTCTTATTACACATAGTGCTTGTTTGCTAGGTTTTCACCAAGGTACTTGTCCAAAGAGCCACCAAAGTGTTTTTCACTAGAGGACGATTTTTATCTTTACTGTTTTTTTATTTTTTTTGGATTTTGAATACACATTGCACCTATTTTCTAGGTTTTCACCATAGTACTTGCCCAAGGTACCATCAATGTGGTTTTCACCATTGGACGAATTATTTCTCTTTACTTTTTTATTTATTGGGATACCTTGAGGGGTTAAACATGGAACTGCTTGAGGTGACTTCTATTGATGTGATCTTGTAAGGGCTCACCTTCAGGTTTTGCTAATTGATAGGCTCCCGAGTCATAGCTTGTTGTGATGAAAAATGGTCCCAACTAGTTTGGTTCAATTTTTTCTTGGTTTCTTGATCTAACCGATTCTTGTAATTTTCATTAAGTACTAGATCACCTATTTTAAAATTTTAGTTTTTGATATTTTTTTATAACTACGAAGAAGACAATTCTGGTAGACCTATAAATAATTTAATGCACTAAGATGCAATTCGTCTGGTAACTCTAGCTCATGTAATCTAGATACTTGATATTCTTCATTGTTGAAAAGATGTTGCAATGACACCCTCAAAGAAGGGAGTTCGACCTCTATAGGAAAAATTAATTCAGTGCCATAGACTAGGGAATATGGTGTAGCACTAGTGGGTGTTCAGATACTAGCACAATAAGCCCATAAAGTGAGATCAAGTTGGATGTGCTAGTCATGACCAACATCATTAATTGTCTTCTTTAGGATGTAGGATGGTTTTTAGATGCCTCAACTTGACTGTTATCTTGGGGTAGTATGGTGTGAAAACATGATGTTGGATATTAAATTACAAACAAAGAATTTAGGCATTCTGATTTTTAAAAGGTGTATTGTTGTTTGTGATGATGGCATGGGGGACACCATATCAATAAAAAAGATAGTTTAGAAATTCACTATTTGTTTTCCAATGATGTAGGTGAGTGGGATGACTTCTATCCACTTTATAAAGTACTAAGTGGCAGTAATAATGAATTTATGATCATTGGATGAGGTGGAAAAATCTTTCCTATGAGGTCAAGTCCCCATTGTGAAAAGGGCCATGGTGTAGTAATAGATTACAACACTTGGGTTGGTGCATGAATAAGATCGCCATGTTGCTAACACTATAAACACTTAGAAAATTGGCGTGCCTTGATCCATGGTAGGCCAATAGTATCCTATCCTTAATAATTTTTTAGCAAGGGTAGGGCAACTAGAATGCGACCCACAAACACCTTCTTGTACCTCATGTAGGATAGTTGTAGCCTCTTTCGAGTTAAGACATCTAAGTAATGTACCATCAAGACTCTTTCATTATAAGGTGTCTCTAAGAATGGTGAAATGTGATGATCAATGTATAAATGATTTCTTAAGGTTTGTGGTAAGGTTAGGTGGTATGATACCATTTTGTAGCTAAGTGTAAATGTTGTGGTACTAAGTGGAATTCATACCAACAATTTCACACATGAATTTAGATTCAGGGACATACAAGGCATGAAACAATAATTTCTCATCAAGGAACTCATATTTTTGGCTATTATGCAGCATATCTACAAGAGATCCAAAAGTTTCCATAACATCTGCAACCTTGTTATTCACTCTAGGTATTTTCTCAAAGGAGATAGTAGTAAAATACTATTGAAGCTATCAACCATTCTCTTTTGTGGGAGAAAATTTTCATCCTTTGTTTGGTAGTCATCATCAACCTATCTAACCAATAGTTGTTAATCACCATAGGCTTGTAACTCTTTGATTCTCCATTCAATAGCCATTCTAAGTCTTGTAAGAATTTCTTCATACTCATAAATTTTATTTGTACATGGAAATTCCAATTGATATGATTTTGGGATACAATCACCTTGAGGTGTGATGAATAAGACTCTTGCCCATGAACCATGTTGTGTATGTGATCCATCGAAGTACAATTTCCATTGACTTGTAGGAGTGATAATGAAGACAAAATCATCTAGGGAATTTGATATGAGAGCATTACTATCATATAAAGGTGCTTCATCTACTTGATTGGCTATGACCAGTCCCTTTATTGGTTTTCTATCTACTACTCTATGTCGAACTTGGTATCATAACCCACTTAGCCATGTGGCCAATGAGGGTTACTTTGGATAACAAATACTTTAACAAATATACTTTGGAGAAAATATTAATTTGATGGTTGAGCATGTAGTGTCAAAGCTTTTGTGATGCCAGGATGACCGCTAAACATGCTTGCTCAATGGGAGTGTAATTAAGCTCACAAACTACTAATGTTAGGCTAATGTAATAGTCCGCTCTCTCTTTCCTAGAGTCATCATATTGTGCCAAGAAAGTTCCTAATGTTGTTGATGTAGCTGAAATATACAATATCAATGGTCTATTTGGAAC
Organism: Sequoiadendron giganteum; assembly: GCA_007115665.2. Classification (NCBI taxonomy): domain Eukaryota; kingdom Viridiplantae; phylum Streptophyta; class Pinopsida; order Cupressales; family Cupressaceae; genus Sequoiadendron; species Sequoiadendron giganteum. Next base: position 408,593,304 of record CM021103.1, on the reverse strand, counting down.
TGGAGACATCAATATTGGAGGTGATGCTAGGTAATCCTTAAGTTGTTAGAAGGATTGCTGACACTTCTCATCCCATTTTAATATGACATCCTTGTGTAATATATGAGAAAATGGATGAAATTTATTTACTAACTGTGATATGAACTATCTGATGGATTGTAGCTTCCCTTGAAAAATATTATGTTGTTTGAGAGTCTTTGGTGGAGGCATCTTAATTATGGATTTAACATTTGTGGGTCTACTTCAATACCTGTACAAGACACTATGTATCCCAATAAATTTCTTAAAGTGAAACCAAATACACATTTCTTGGGATTTATCCTCACTTGATACTTTTCTAGCCTATCAAATATTTGTGCAAGAACATCCAAGTGTCCTTGTGATTGATTTTTCTTTTAAATCATCTACATAGTCTTCCATTATGTTATAAAACATTCCATGAAAGATCACTATCATAGCTTGTTTTTGATTAAGGGAAAAACAGGTTTTGAAGGGGCCCCGAAACCCTTTAACAAGAAAGTAAAAAAAGATATAACATGGCCAAGTACAGATCAAAAAATAAAAAGCTTCCAGAAAAGAAGACCCATAAAAACCAGCATAGAGGCAGTGCCATAAAAAAACTAGAAAAATCCCAGCAACAAGCCAACTACTAGGCCATATTCTTCAGGATGTCCGCCACCTCTTGCTCCAGTTGGTTCATGTTGAGTGCCACTTTCTTTATCTCCTGAATGTTGACAAGGGCCTTGTCAGCCTTTCTCTTCAGATTCACTCTAGTTCTTTTGCTTGGACCAACATACTCCTCATGGACTTTCTCTTTTTCAATATCCAAATCCTCAACAGTCTTTTCCTGATAAACATTCTCCAGATTGCCAACCATGATGTTCATTGTATCTGCAGTAAATTTTAATATCTTGTGGCTCATGTTCACCAACATTTGGAGTGACCCTTTTACATTCTTAAGCTTTTCCTCAACATAAGAAAGCTTGTCATCATGATTTTTCTTAAATTTCTGAAGGTCTTCAACTGTTATCTTGAGGCAGTCTACCATGTATTTCTTTTCTTCCTTAGTCCATACATCAATAGCCCTATCTCTGTCTCTGATTGTGTGGTCATTCAAATCAGGCCCTTCCAACTTGCTGTTCATAGCCCTCTGTTTCAACTTAATTTCCTTAATCTCAAAAAACACCCATCTCATCAATCTAAAAGAGTCCACAACCCCGTTGTGAGCAATGACGAGGATGTCAGGAGGGAACTCACATTCGAGTTTGAAATAATGGTCATCAACATTGAGGTCGCTAGGAAAACGAGGCCTATCCTCTCTGTCAGTGTAAGGGTAGCTAGAATACTCTGATGAAGGGGCCAACTAAGGCTCCTCATGGTCAGACTCATCGGAAGGGTACACTAAATCCTTTCTTTTAACCTTCTCCTGGGGGGAGGCAATAGATTTTCCTTTCGCCTTAGATTTAGCATCTTCAAGACCCTTAACTCTGCCTTTAGGGGTCAAAGAACCAGGAGTAGAGGGGGCGCTATCTTTCATCTTGCCTTTGCTTTTGCCCTTCCCTAAGTCCTTCAAGGATGGACCAACCTCATCCTCAAAATTTGTTTCCCATTCCTCCTTTTCCGTTTAACTTGTGTCCAATTCATCCTCAACAAAGATAGACAGATGGGGAGAAGGGGTGACATGGGACAAAGCCAACATGGCTTTAAAATGCTCAAAAATTAAGACAAGAAAGCCTTCATGAAGGATAGGGTATCTAATAGGGTTCATGCTATAGTCATTAAGGCTGGCATTCAAAGAGGTAAACAGATAGAAAGGAAAATAAACCCTTACCTTGTGCCAAAAATGGTAGCTAAAGACTCTAGTGTATCTCCCATCCAGAGTGATGTATTCAATAATTACCTTTAAAACCTCTTGCTAGAGCAACATAATGTTCTTGGAGTCATAGTTGCTTTTAGAAACCCTTTAGAGGTCCTCTTTTTCCTTCTCTGTCTTCAAAAAATTTTTCACCGCTAGGTCTGAGAGTTTCCTATGCCTGTAAAATTTGAGACCCTCCATAGAAAGCCCCATCACCTCCGCAATAAGCTACTCGTCGATGGCAACCTTTCTCCCAAACAAATTGATTTGACCATTCTTCCATTCCCTAGAAAAGTACTTCGTTACCTCTGGGTTCCAACCATGAAGTTTTTCAATATAAGGGGTGAGCCCCCCCTTCTCCAACAATGGCCACACCTTAGCATTCTTCCTTAGCTCCTCACAGTCCATCGGTTCCACATGGTGGTGGTCACCACCCATTTTATGTGTGATTAGAACCACTCAGAAGGCTCCTGAAAGTCGCACAAAGTAATTGCCAAAATACCCAGAAAGCATGCAAGGAAAAATATCTCAGAATATCAATTAAGACTTTGGTACTCTAGCCTTCGAAAAGGAATTATTAAACAGAAGTTCCAAGATTGCATGACTTGACACTCATAATCCATAATCATTAATTGATAGGGATATTAGTAGCCTTCCTGTGGATTCTGTCATACTTGAGTAAGGCTATGACATCAACCTCCAGCTTGTCACCCCTTTGCCACGTGATTTTTTCATTGGCCTGAACACCATTGTTAGCAAAAAAGTCCGCCATCGTGTTAATTTCCCAGTAGGCATGGGAAATGAAGCATTTTTCAAAAGAGTTTATTATCCTTTTAGAGAGATTGATCCAACTTTCTATGGTCCATGAAAGCTTTTGGAGGCCCTTGATACATTGTATGAAATTATTACAGTCCCCTTCTAACCACACATAATTGCAATTCAATTGTCGAGCAAGATTTAAAGCTTGGAATGCCCCTATGGCTTCAACAAGGTGGTTGGTCTGCGTGCCCAAGGGGAGTGCCATTGTTGAGATAAAAATGCCATTCTCTTCCTAATCACTCCCCCACACCTAGTAGGCCTAGGATTACCCTTAGCCGCTGCATCAAAGTTAATTTTTACCCAACCAGGAGAAGGAAAATTCCAATGGATTCCATCTCTGGGTCCCTTAGTTGGTTTAAGGGGATGAGAGATATCAAAATTAATCTTCCAAGCATCGACTACTCTGAACTCATAATATTGACACCTGACCTTAAATTTTGGCTTAGTTTTGCATCTTAGCCCATTTAAGTTCTCTCCCACAACTTTGATAATTTTACCAAAAACAATTTCCTCTGAAAGAGCAAAATCCCTAAAGATTCTATTATTACGTTCTTTCCAAATACCCCACACAAGATTTGGGAAGATATATCGCCAGAGCAACTTTAGCACCTGATTATTTGAGGGAGATTTCCACTGGCAATAGAAGTCCAAGATAGAGCCAGGAAAAACCCAGCTGAGGTTCCACAACTACAATACCCTACACCAAATGCCATAGGCAAAAGGACAAAGGAGAAAAAGATGTGATACAGTCTCAACCTCCACACAACAAAGATAGCATCTGTTAGGAAGAGATATTCCAGGCTTACAAAGATTTTCATTAGTCAGAATTTTGTTCTAAAGGAGGATCCAAGCAAAGATGTTGACTTTAGGTATAAGCTTATGCACCCAGGCCTTCGCCCACAAAGGAGAGGGGGGTAATGATAACAGGAAGCCACCACCAAGGAGACAAAGAAGGTCCCTTTTGATGACATTTTATAAACCATTATATCCTTCTGGCCCCACTGGTTCAACACAACAAAATTTAGAAGAGACTGCAGAGGAGTTAGGTTTGGACTAATTGAAGAAATGTGAACACACTGGTCATTTCTCCAATAATCCCCAACTAAAGTACCAAATCTGGTTTTGCACTCCTCCATATGAAGCTTGAAGATAGTATGATCACAAAGAGGCTCATTACCAATCTAGTTATCTTCCCAAAACAAAATCTTTCTACCATCTTCGAGTTTCTAGAAAGCACCTTTCACAACAAGATCCCTAGCCTTAATGACACTATTCCAAAGAGTAGAGCCATACGAGAGATTTTGAGAACTAAGAAATTCCTGGAAATAAGTGACATCACACAAATATTTGCTGTGCCAAATAACATTCCATTCACGGGCTTCAACAAAGGTCCTCTAAACCTTCTTTGCCAAGAGAGCTTTGTTAAAGACTAATATTCCGCAGACCAAGACCTCCATATTTTTTGGGTTTGCACACATTCTCCCAAGCAACCAACGAGATTCTCTTTTTCTCCTCAACCCCCGACCAGAGAAAATGTTTATGAATCTTCTCTATGATTTCAACAAATCTGGAAGGGATCTTGAACAAACTTAGAGCATAGACGGAAAAATTTTGAAGAGAAGATTTAAGCAACATAACTTTACCCGCTTGACTGAGGAGGGCCCCTTTCTGGCTAGCCAAATTTCGATTAAACTGATCCACTAGGGAAATCCAAAAGGAATAAGGGGTTTGGTTCCCAGAGGAAGCCCTAGATAAGTGGAGGGGAGAGAGTTAACAACACAACCACAAATGTCACTCATCTTCCTTTGCCTGGGTTTTACTATCATAGCTTGTTGATAGGTTGCAATTGTGTTCTTAAGGTCGAATGAAATTACGTTCCAACAATTGGAATCCCCAAGAGCATGTGAAAGATGTCTTATGTTGGTCCTCTTGTGCTATATGGATTTGGTTATACCTTGAAAAAATCCATGAGGGAAAGCATCTCATGGACCGCTATCAAATCCACTATGATGTCTATGTTTGGCAACAAAAAGTCATCTTTAGAACAAGACTTGTTAATCTCTCTAAAGTTTGTGCATATACGTATGCCCCTAGTGGGATTTGAAATAGGTACAAGGTTGGAAACCCATTATGGATAACCAATTGGTATTATGTAGCCAATGTCTAAAATTTTCTATAGTTCAACCTTGACTAGTAGTGCAATTTATGGATGCATTTTACATAGTTTTTGTTTTATAGGTTTTTCCTTTGGATAAACCATCAAATGTGGAATACCAATGTTGTATCTAATCTAGGAATGTTGGCATAGGACTAATAAAACATGATTATCTGTGCCTCTAGAAATTATGTAAAATCCTATTTCTCTTCATGTGTTAAAGATGCTACAAAGAATGTAATCTTGGGAGTGTCAGCTGTTCCAACATTGATTTTTGTTGAGTACAAAAATTGATCCTAGATCCAATTAGGATAACTAAGATTATCTTCTTTTCACTTGACTCAACATTAAACATAAATGAAGTAGGGTTTTGATGATGAGCTTTTTTCCACAATGGAGAGCCAATCCCATAGTGTTTATGTTTTTCTCTGAGTTGTGAGTATGATAAATTTGATGTGTGATTTGACATGCCTATTTGACATACAACCCTAGATCTTAAAATGTAATTTAGAAAATAGAAAAAAACAAAAAGTTGTAAAACTAACTTGGATATGATAAATGAAAACAATGAGGATTTAGTGATTGAAATTTGGGCTTGATTTGACAAGTCTAGGGTGCCCTACGACCTAAACTGAACCCCTTTTTTAGATCTGAAAGTTTTGAATTGAAGGTTGTAGTTTGCACTCTATTTTCCTAGGCTATCTTCTGTTGGAACCTATAGATTTGATTTGCAAACATGAAAATAGGGGAAAGGGAAGTGTTGTATAAGAGCTTGCCTAAGTCAAACCCCATGTTGGTATTTCTACCTCCACATACAACGATTGATGATGATCAAGAGGGCATGCCCTAGGCTAGATAGAGGCCAAAATAACAATAATTGACTAAAATTGATAAATGACAAATGATAATGTTATCTTGATGTGAAAACCTTTGAAGAAGAGATGCCACACACAAGTTGATTGATGTATGCCTTGATTTCTTGATCGATCTACAAAAGGTTAACTCATATACACAATAGATTGCTGCCACTAACATGTAGAGGATAACTCAATACATCTTCATGATTTGGCATGATTGATCATAATAGCTCCTTCAAAATAATTGATTCCTTCATCTTGATATCTTGCAAGCTTGAACTTGATTAATGAAAGCACTGTAATAATGCTACTAAAATGCTTGATAATTTTGCTCTTGATTTCCCTTGACTAATTTTAGGATACTTGATTTTCTCAATTGAAGTGCTACTTCTCTTTAGGATTTCAAATGATGAAAATACTATGTATTTATATGAAATTACTCTAATTTATCGAGAATCAAATACCAATAGACAACATTTAAAATTGGAAATTAAAATAATAAATTACCGACATTGACATATTTAAATTTGGGGCCAAATTAGGTTATCTAGGGCATAGTGTGCCCTAGACTAGATCCACCTTTTTTAGGGTCTAAAAGTGTTGGGGAAAAAATATTAAATGCATAATTTGATTTCCCATGTTTGATTTTCTAAAGATGCTTATAAAAATATAAAATTAATGCATAATAGGTTCAAGCACATAGGGGAGAGATAAGCTTAGTGTGAAATTATCAAGGGTGACAATTTTTGATGCTACATTTAACCCTCACTTTAGTGAGAGTATCAATTTATGCTCAAAATCACACTAAAGTAAGAATATGCCAAGAGAGGTTCAATTATCCAAATATTAAAAATAAAAGATGGCATTGAATCTAGGGGATGCACTATCCCCCAAGATTCAAGATTCTATGGAAAGAGTACAACATAAGAACAAATGAACACACATATATGAGATGCAATGCAACATGACAAACACGAATCATACACAATGAAGACACAACATAAAAATAATGTAAATATATAAATGAAACACAAAATTGATGTAAAAACAATGTAAACAATAAGACAATCAAAACAAGAACACACGTGTTAGTACTAAAAGGATTTGAGTCAGTAAGGTAAAGAGATCCCAGTCTTAAATTTGTACCAAATTTGATCCATAAAATGTGTTGTTTAAATAAAATGGTGCTCTCAAAAGGATGTAAAATCACTCATGAAACACATGGCTCGATTGGCAAACAAGTTTTGTTATGCTAGGTGGCCATGTTAAAAAATTGTCAAGTTCATGAACAACAAGTTGCATTATGTTAAATCCATGGACTATATCGCCAATCATGCCTCAGGGAGCACATAAAGGTTTAACGTCACAGAGGATGAATCAATGCTTAACATCACAAGGGAAAAATTGATAACCATGCCTTAGGGGGCATTATAAATAACACCACCACCAAAGGGGTATGTCAATAAGTCAAACTCACAAGACGTCTATGGAATGGATAGGGGTAATATGAGCCCCATTAAAACATCAACATACTTGCTATGCTTGTATTTTAAGGAAACAAGAGATGAAGAGGGGATCCTTAAAAGAGTACACACCTCCCTCCTTACCCCCAAGTGTAAAGGCAAGAAGAACCACACTAGAGACTATTGTGTTGCTCATGGAAAATATGGTTGAGCTTAAGATTGTACCACCATGAATGACAACATGAGAAAACATATGAAGCCACATAGTAAGGGGAAACACAATAGAAAAATATCATTATGATTTAGAAGGATTAGGTGCATCAACACATGGAAGAGTACCACAATCACTAAGTTTTATTTTAATACTCAAGGCCTGACATTCATCTGTGGAATGACCATGCATTCGATGATATGCACAAAAAAATTTATTTCTATAAAATTTCTTTCATGTTGGAGGGGGAAGAGTAATCAAGCAGGATTTGAAAAAAATCGAAAAAATATGCTCTTGCTTTGATAAAGGCATAAGAGACAACTTTTTATCTTGTGAAGAAAAACTTGCTTGCTTACCACATAATGTTTTAAATATAGTAGATGATGGAGCCTGAGATGAAGAAAGAGAAGGTTGGAAACCTAAACCCCTTTTTGATAGATATGACAGAGACTTCACATGATCCTTAATTCCTTATTCTATATTTTCCTTATATCCATTTTAGAAAGTATTTTATATCCAAGCTCATAACATTCTTCCAACACAGATGGAGAAGTCTTATCTAAATGTTCATGAGGAGAATTGATTCTTTTGCAAGAATGCAAATCCCTTTTAAAAAAAATTATGCATTGCCAAAACATTAGGGAAAAAAGCTAAAGATCCCCCATCACCATCGATGGGTGATGTTTTTGGATTTGTTGATGTAGAAAAAGATTGATTGAATGAAACACAAGACTCCTTAGGTTTTGATTGTGATATTTTGTACTCTCCTACAAAGGAAGGTGTAAAATCTAATGAACTTGAATTTTCACCAAAACATGTGTTTGAAGATAAAGTAATATCATGATCATCATTTGTATTTGACTCTTTGGACTTTTGTGGTGAGATTTTGGACTCCCCATTGAAACAAGGTGTAAAGTCTAATGACCCCAATAATCATCTAAAAGTTTTGTTATAGGTGAAATATAATCATCATTATCTTCAACATGTATGGGTTTCACCTTTGAAGTTGGAGTCAAAGTATTAAGAGAGTTGGAAGTATTATGTTTGACTTTGATTTGTGAATTGAAACTTTGTTCATTTGATTTTACCGTATATATTTTGTTATTATATTCATATTTTATCTCATGGTGGAGAGTAGACACATATCCCTTCATGAAATGAATCCATGGTCTACCTAGGAGAAGATTATATGAAAGTGGTCTCGACATGATATTGATACGGTAGGAAAAACCATGGGCCCTACCTTAATAGGTTGTTTGATTGTCCCTAATGGTTGCTTACTAACATTATCAAATCCATGAATAGAAAGATCATTATATTCTATAATATTCTTATCCACACCAAGTTTATCTACAAGATCAATGCTACAAACATTAAGACCTGATCCATTATCAATAAAAGTACGTCTAACCCCAATTTTATTAATTCTAACCATTATCACTAGAGCCCCATGTTTGTTTTGGATCTCAAGCAGGGTTAATTCATGTTGAAGGAAGGTAATATCCAACTTTGTTGCTTGTATACAATCAAACAAGGTTGCTACACCATTCGGTTTGACAGAAGGTGAGATATTAATATTTTGCAAAGCATCTTGGAGAATCTAGCAGTATGTAGGTGATGTTTGAATCAAATCCCAAAGGGAGATCTTGGTTGGAGTATTATGATTTTTTTCAACAAGATCATATTCTTTACCACTATGTCGAGGAAGGCTAGGTGGGGGTGGAGGATATGGTTGAGGTTATGGAATGGATGTTGTTTTTTTTTTTTGGTTGTTTATTATTTCTAGTGTTATATGTGTGAGCAACTACATGATAACTTGGTTGCTTCAACACATCCTGTTGCACATGATTACTAGTGAGTTGTTTTGCAGAGTTTAGGATATGGCCATGAAGTTTAGGACGTCCTATAATGAGAGATGGTTTAGGAGGTCCAATGATCAAAGGAGTTTTGAGAGGTCCAATAATCAAATGTGGGTGTATAATTTTAGCTTGTTGGAAATATTCTATCAATAGAGGACCTAATATCATTTTTGAACCTTCATCCATGAAAGCCACCTTACTATCATTTGAAAATGTATCAATGATTTCATCCTCTTGCACCATGATATCTTCCCAAATAAGAGAGGTAGAGGTAGAGGAACAAACATGATTCTCAATTATTGGATCCTCTTGCACTAGGATACTCTCATAAGTAGGAGAGATATTGAGAGAAGAACAAACATGATTGTCATGATTATCAATGATTTAAATATCTTGCACAAAAATACCCTCACAAGTAGGAGAGATATTGGGAGGGATTAATGAAATAATAAAAGAGGAGAGAAACTCATTTTCACATGCTTTTAACAAAAAATCTTTAAATTTCCTAATAAGATCTGACAATAATATTTGAATTATGACAAAATATTTTTGCAATGAAAACATTATGTTGTCCTATTGATTGAACTAGTGTTGACAACTGTTGATCCTTAAAGCTTATGCCTTGTAGGAACAACCTTATGGGAACTTTAGTGAATGAGGGATAAATTTCACTTCATTGAACAACCTCTGAGATTTTAGAAGCCGACTCTTCATTCTTGTTTTGAGGAGAAAAGGGGAAGAAGGAAAACATAAGCAAATCTAAACTAGGCAATGTGATAAAGCTTTAACAATATTTAAAAACCCTCCCTTGGATAACTAGAGTATCAAATCTCAAGAAATGAACACAAAGTGTCATAGAACCTTCATTGTTGAGAAGATAACAAAATGCTTAAGGGTTGAATAAGCACAAAGAAAAATATTCAGATCTTCTCATGGGAAGCACCCACTAGGGTTAATAGAGTGTAATATACTTTGAAAATCCTATTAATGCATTGAATTTCTACAAAGAATGTTCAACCACAAGCATAGTATGCTACTTAACATACATTACTATAGTAGTGAAAGAGTGCATGGCATGATTTAGTTCACTGCAATAATATATCAAATATCATAAAAGCTGAAACTTAAAAAACTAGTTATTAAGATCACATCCATACAAGTGACACAAAGCATAGAACTAGTGTAAGTAGAAAGTAAAACAAACAAAAAAGGAAAAATTGGGCACAATTTGATGCGTTCTCTTCTATTAATTGATTCAAAATGATACAAAATTCTAAGTTCAGGAGCTAAAAATGAACATTCACTTGAAAAATGACCCTATTAAGTATTTCTTATAGAAAATAGTAAAAAAATTACTACTAAAATTATGAATGGAATAGACCGATCCTTTGGGAGAGGCTCAAAATTCCCTTTTATAGGACAGGGGAAGCAACAAGCAAAAAGCCCTTTCTGATCGCTCATATCACAAAAGGCAAAAAAATAAACGATGACATTAAAATGTTTTCAAAGAAAATTGTAGGGATATTTATATAAAGAAAACAAAGGTTAATCTCCCTCTGACAAACCCATATTGCATTAATGTTTTAGCTGGTGATAATTGATCGAAACACAACTCAAAATTCCAAAATAGTTCTTTTAATTAACTCCTTTGCACCAAAACCATTATGGTGGAGCCTAGTTGATTCAAGAATGAATGTCCTTTGATAAAACACAGAACTACTGAGGAACCATGCTTGGTTAAGAACTTGGTAGCCGAGAATCTAATCATAAGATATGGAAAACACGATGATGCATGAAGACTTGAATCCTTCGATCATTACTAGCACATGCAACTTTCCTCACTAAAAAATGATGCTCCTTGTCACACCCTAAAATAAAGATAAACGTGCTTTTCATTCCTTCTTGAGTGTAAAGCATACCCGGGCCTTCGTCCAACTAACAGGTGGAATTATCCACTATTCTTCCAACACTTCATGCTTCTTCCTTGAGGAAAATCCCTACCCAATACACTGGAGTGCAATTGAGAATCATCGAGGCTTTCCTTTAAACTACCTTGAAGAAACTCTATGATGCCAAAACTTGGCACCTTTCACTGCCGAAGACTCTAAAAATAAAGAACTTTTAGCAAATACCACATGATCACCACATGGCACCATCATGCACCTTTGTGAGAGAAAAAGTCCACGGGCTCTCTTGAAAATGCACCCTAGTAACACGTGGTGACCACAATGTCGATGTGCAAAGGAATACAACAAAGATTATAGAAAAAGCCGTGGGGCTGAAAAATCAAAGAACTTAAATATAAACAAAGAAAATTGAAAGAAAACACTTTGATTTCAATCTGTAGAGAAAAATATCTACAACAACAAAATCAAACAATTTGCAAAATAGAATTCCAAAATAGGAACCAAATCTGAACAAAAAACTGATAAAGGTTTTAACAAGAATTTTCAGCCCAAACTGATTGGACAAGGGCACAATATACTCTAGACTAGACATGTATTTTTATAAAATTCAAAATTTGGGGATCATCTACAGTGTTTGAGGGTCCTATGTTTTAGAGGTTCAGGTCTAGAAGTGAACAAAGTTCTAGGAATACACTAGAAAACTAATTTTGCTATATGAAACACATACATGCATGTAATTTTTGATATTTTTAGAGAAATTGAATATGTTCAAATGATATTCTTTAGAAATTGAAAACTCTGATTGACTGATTTTTCAAAAAAATACAAAAAAAAATATTTTTTGATCTTTTGAAATGAAAATATAATATAAAAATCTATGATTTTCACTAAATTTCGCATACAATTTTAACAAAATAAAATGTTCAATGAAAATAACTCAGATCTAAGATCTAAACAAGGAAAAGCTAGATATAAAATTATGCAATTTAATTAAAAATAATTTTCAATTTATTCTTTTTAATTTATGACGCACAAGTAATGATAATGTAATAGATTTTTGAAATAAATGCAAATGAACATTAGATCTTTAAAGCACCTAGGTTTTAATTTATTTTTTCCAGATTTTATGCAATGAAAAATAAAAAATATTGAAAGTGTAGGATATGTCGGGTTCACCAAAATGTTGAGTAGGAAAATTGATCCTAGATCCAATTAGGATAACTAAGATTATCTCCTTTTCACTTGGCTCAACATTAAACATAAATGAACTAGGGTTTTTATGATTAGAAAGCTTCCATAATGGAGAGACAATCCCATAGTATTTATATTTGTTTTTAAGTTGTGAGTATGATAAATTTGATGTGTGATTTGACAAGCCTATTTGACATACAACCCTAGATTTGAAAATGTAATTTAGTGAATAGACGAAAATAAAAAAGTTATAAAACTGACCTAGATTTGATAAATGAAAACAATGATGAGTTAGTGACTAAAATTTGGGCTTGATTTGGCCGATCTAGGGTGTCTTATGACCTAAATTGAACTCCTCCATTTTCGGATCTAAAAGTTTTGAATTGAAGGTTGTAGTCTACACTTCATTTTCCTAGGCTATCTTCTTCTAGAACCTCTAGATCTGATCTACACACATGAAAATATGGGAAAGTGTGGTGCTATATAGGGGTTTGCCTAAGAAAAACCCCATGCTGGTATTTATACTTCCACATACAATGATTGATGATGATAAAGAGGGCATGCCCTAGGTTGGACAAAGCCCAAAACAACAACAATTGACTAAAATTGATAAATGGCAAATGATAATGTTACATTGATGTGAAAACTGTTGAACAAACTACAATACTGAGAGGGGGGTGAATTAGTACTTAAACAATTTCTTTCATTCAACATCAATGAACCAATTAAAACATGATACGAAGATGAACACAAAAACACACAACCATAACATAAGATTTACGTGGAAAACCCAACAAGGGAAATACCATGGCGAGCAAGCTACATGAATCTACTATCCAAATCCAACCTTACAAAATAAATATTTTTATAACAAATATTTATGGTCTTTAACCAAAGGAAGTACCATAATAATGTTGCTAAAATACTTAATAATTCTACCCTTGACTGCCCTTGAATGATTTTAGGATACTTGATTTTCTCAATTGAAGTACTAGTTCTCCTTAGGATTTGAAATGATGAAAATACTACGTATTTATATGCAATTTCTGTAATTTCCCAAAAATAAAATACCGATAATTGACATTTTAAATTGGAAAATAAAATAACAAATTACTAGCACTGACATATTCAAATTTGGGGCCAAATTAGGTGGTCTATGGCTCAATACGCCCTAGTCTAGATCCACCTTTTTCAGGGTCTAAAACTATTGGAGGAAATATTAAATGCATAATTTGACTTCACATGTTTGATTTTTTGAAGATGCTTATAAAAATAGGTAATTAATGCATAATAGGTCCAAGCAGATAGGGGGGAGCTGAACCTAGTGTGAAATTGTCAAGGGTGACAATTTTTGTTGCTACAATTTCCTTTGAGTCTTCTACTAGAATTGATGATCGTTGTTGATGTTTAGCGATACTAGGGAGGTCAAATACTTCATCCATAGGTGGCTCAAAGAGGTTTTCACCCTTGGATATGTCCTTTATTTTTATTTTTTCATGACCCGAAAGCACTACATTGTGCTTTTCATTAGGGGATCTATTTTTTATTTTTTATGTTTTCACCTTAGCTTGCTTCTCCAAATAAGTAGAGTGTTTCTTAAAGGAATCCATCAATTGTTTGATTTGCTGAGTAGGTGGCAGAGAGGAATCCCTTTTTGCATTAGGAATTTCACCTTCTGGGATCTTTATCACTTGCTACAATGTTTCTGTACTGTCCACTTGTTGCTGCAATATCTCATCCCTTACCAAAGAGTGAAATATATCACCAAGTTGCAATTTTTGCAATGGTGATATGGTTCCCATATCAACTTGCCCATCAAATATAGGAAACTGTAGCAATTTTAAAGAAATTATAGGCTGAATAGGCTTCTTTTGAGTGAGGAACTCTTTGATAGAGTCAATGGGGGATGCAAAAATATACACCTTTGGAGACTCTTGTGTATAGGAAACTATAGCAATTGCAAAGAAATTATAGGCTGAATAGGCTTCTTTTGAGTGAGGAACTCTTTGATAGAGTCAATGGGGGATGCAAAAACATACACCTTTGGAGACTCTTGTGAATGTGCTCTGAAAGTGGATGTGTCTTCTTTCATTTGTTGTTCCTGTTGACTAGTTCTCATTGGAGGAGGAATATCATGTACAAATGCTCAGGAGAAGCATGATCTTCATCATGAGTTTCTTGCTCTTATCTTTCCACTTCTGCTTCCTACAATTCAATATTATATTGGGGAGACATATGTGACTGTTCCACATCTTCCACATTTTTCATTTCCTCAATGATTTTATTTTTTACTTCTATAGTCTCCTTCTGAACTTTATTCCTGTCTTCCTTATCCATACTCATGAGAGTATCTACTCTCTCCTTTGATCTCAATTCTTGAGCTTGTTTCTGAAGAATTTTATGTTTCTCTTTCTCAAACATGGAAGATCCAATTTTGTCAATTTCTTCCTTCTTCAACTCATCACACACCCCAATTATTTTCTCTCTTTTCTCCCTTAGGACTTGAGCAAGGCTCTTTAGATCAATCTCAAGAATTTTTCTCAGAGCCACATTGTTCATGATCATATACATAATTATTTCCCTTTTAATGTTTCTTTGGTCTTCAGGAGGGACATATGGATATAGTGTAGTGATTTTTGATAGTAGACCATTACTTAAAATCCCATTAAGGATTACATCTTGCTGTAGAGGCTCATGTAGAGGAGGTGGAAAAGGGGTTTTCTCACTTTTCTTCTCCTTTCCTTTCTCTTTAGGCTTAGAAGTACCTTCCTCTCCCTTTTCTTCTTCTTCCTCTTTTGTTTCTTTTATCTCATCCTTCTTTCTCTTTGCTTGTTTCTTAATCCTATGATGATTCTTCTTTGTAGCTTTGGTCTTAGATGCAAATTTTCTCTTAGCAATAGATTTAGTGGATTTTGTAGGCCACGGAGGAGAAGTAGTAGTAGATGCTGACATGCTTGATCTTCTAAGCACATTATTTATAGTTTCCTCAAGATCTAAGGGAATATTCTTAGGAGCTTGGGCAGAGGTTTTTGGTTTCATCTTTGAGTACCACATAATGCCCAATTTATTAAACATTTTATCAGCCCTCTTCTCATTGGTCTATTCCACTTTCTTCTAGATGATTTTATCTATGATCTCTTTAGAGGTACCAAACCTCTTTGCTGCAGGATCCTTCAGTTTGTTTAGCAAGTTTTCAACATATTCTTTTGTAAGACCCTGCCTCGTATGTACTTGGAAACCCCTAGCTAAGTTTGAAACTCAGATGGAACCTTGAGTGGGCTTTTATTGAGAGTTGTTGTTCAAAATTTTGGGTTAGGGTGAAAAAATAAACCCCCTATGGTCTATACCATAGTGGTAGGGGTCAAGTGAGCATACAATAGTGCCCCTACAACATGATTTGACCCCTGAAAAGCTCCCA
The DNA here is from genome assembly GCA_007115665.2 of Sequoiadendron giganteum. Classification (NCBI taxonomy): domain Eukaryota; kingdom Viridiplantae; phylum Streptophyta; class Pinopsida; order Cupressales; family Cupressaceae; genus Sequoiadendron; species Sequoiadendron giganteum. The sequence goes on along the minus strand of CM021103.1, from coordinate 408,577,569 downwards.
TAATGGAGTGACAAATTTTGAAAAGAGGATGGGGTGGAAAGGTTGAATGGTTGTCCAAATGCATGTTCTCATTAATGGGGAAATGAACTTCATTGATGGGAGAGGTACACTCTGTAGTGCCCCTCCATTCTCACCATGAATGTGTAGGTAGTTTGACTTTGGAACTTGAAGATGAAGGTAAAATAATAGGGATATTTAAAGGTATGTGCTAATGAAGTTAAGCAGTTGATGTTGTATATTATGAATTTATGGACTATGTGAGAAGTTTGGGATAGGAATTATTATATATATTTAAGGATAGGTTTATCATGATGTGTGTGTGTGTGTTCAGACATGATTGTTACTAGGATGCAAGCTATGGGCATATTTGTGCTATGGAAGTGCTTTGGTTATCTTTAGGATTTTCACATGATTTTGACATATTATTATCATGATGATTTGATATTATGATTATGATTTTGATTATATTTATTATCATGAAGAGGTACTGACTTGTGTTCAAGTGTTGCAGTTGCAGATGGAACATGAGCTTCTATTAGTACTTTTGTGAGTATGATGCATATTGTTATGTTATTATTATTATGCAGAGATTTACTTGGATAGTTAAATGATACCGTAGCATGTTTTTTAAGATAAGTGGAAAGGGTGGCATTGTACCATTTGATGTATGGGGGACATACGAGAATGAGATATGATTGCTAGAGTTCCTTTCCTAGTGCTTCGACTATTATGCACATGTGCTCTAATTTGTATGTTTGAGTGAATAGGTACTAGGCTACGTCTCCACTGAATTAGCAGGTTTGAGCATGCGTCTAATCCCAATGGTGGTTGAGGAGATAACATATAGGCCCAAGTTATACCCTAACCCTAGCCATTGTCCCCGATTAGGGACAATTGATTTAGTGTGTGACCACCTTTCTGGGTTGTCATGGGACAATGCCCAATCTCTTATACCCTATGGTTGGAGTGTTGCATTTATGTTAATGTTTCTTATGTGATATGTGATTATTTGATTCTATTGTCTAGCCTTGATTTTGGATCCCAACTTGTTGGTGCTAAGCCCTGTGGTTAGCCGGGTTGTTATTATTGTGATTAGTATTATTTATGCTTTGATGTGAATGTCTCTTTCATGTGAGAAGTTATTTCATGGTTTATGCCTAACCTTGGTTTGTGGATTATTTGAGTGAAGTTAGATATTGGTTTGATCATGTTAGTTGTTATAATTGTTATTAATGAGTTTGAGGTGTGATTTAATATTATTCATAAGTGATATATTTATTTATGTTAATGTGTTATTATGTTATTATATATTATTATTATTTATGCTAAGGGGGTGATTTAATATTGTCATGAGATTATGTTAATAAGTAATAATGTTATTATGCGCATACTAGTATGTTATTATTTTGGGGAATGGTTATTCAATTATTGTTTATTATTATCATGTGTTTTGTTTATTGATTATTTGGTATTTGGTTATTGTTTATTGAATAATGTTTGTTTTACTATTTTTTGGATGAAATAGTTATTTTATTAGTCTCTTGATTCATTTTATTTAATTGGCCACTTAATTTTTGTTTTACGAAGTCCTTATGTGGTCTTAATTGTTTAAAATGTTTTCTAGGTAATAGGTTTATGGGTTAGAGGTATTTTTATTCCATAAAATCCCTTTTTTTTAAAGTCCAAAACCCACTCTAATTACTCTATTATGAAAAGTGACGAAAATGGGAGTTAAAAGGGTTGCTTGGAGGTTTAAAAGGGGTTTCCTTTTTCCCTTTCAAGAGATTCTCTTTATTTTTTTAGGGAGAGGGTTTTCTCTCTTTTGGCTTTTTGTTTTGGAGTTCATGTTGGATTTTCATTCTTCATTTTTGAGTTCTTGCCATGCTTGTGAAGAGGAATAGGCAATGAAGGAGATTTCTTGAATTTATTGCTGCTGATGGATGAAAATTTTGGCTTTGGATTGTAGTTTTTGATTGGTGATTTCAGCTTGGAGGATCTTTTGGGGTTTCAACTTCTTTTTCATCATTGTTCTTCGAATTTTAGGTAAGGATTTTCTTTATTTTTTTAATCTATGCATTTTAAATTTATAGGCACTTGAAAAGGGTTAAATTAATTGAGGTTTTAATGTTTTTTTTTTTTAATAATATGGAAAAGATCTGGTTGCTGGGTTTCTCATTTTGTCATTTGGTTGTAATCGGGTAATACCGAAAAGAGGGTTTTTATGGGATCCATCTGTTTTTTTGTATTTTTTGAATTTTTGAGTTATTTCTGATCAATTCCGCTCACATTGCTCAGTAGTCAAGGGAAAAATTTGAAATGGGCTTTTGATAGATTTTAATTTCGAGTTGATATGACTATTTTATGATAGTTTTCTGGCTGGCAGATTTGACTGCTGTCAAGAGGGTTTTTATGGGATCTGCTTGTTGTTTTGTATTTTTGAATTTCTGAGTAATTTCTGGTCAATTTTGCTCATGTTGTTGAGTAGTTGAGGGAAAATATCATATGGGTTTTTGACAGATTTTAATTTCGAGTTGATATGACTATTTTATGGCTGACAGATTTGATTGCTATCAAGAGGGTTTTTATGGGAGCCATCTGTTTTATATTTTATGAATTTTTGAGTCATTTCTGGTCAATTTCACCTACATTGATAAGTAGTCGAGGGAAAAATCTGAAATGGGTTTTTGACGGATTTTAATTTTGAGTTGATATGACTATTTTATGGTTGATTTATGGCTGGAAGATTTACTACTGTCAAGAGGGAATTAGTTTATTTCTGAAGGTTGTATAGGAGGTTATAGCTCTATCCTTAATCTGTATTGTGTTGTATCATTTATGCTTGAATGTGTTACAGTATGTATGTTGATAATCCTTTCCTATTTGTGAAATTTTGGGCTGGGTCTTCTATTTTGTGTAAGGATCAATTGTACCAAGGATATGCATTGCTGGTATTGATTATGATCTGCTGAAAAAGAGAAATAAAAGTTGGTTATCATGCTATAATATTGTGCAAACGATGAGATGTGCTTCATTGTATGTGTTGTGGTATAATGATCAACTTTTCGGTTTCCTATCCGTTTGTGTTATGTGATTGAGCCTCTGGAAGTATTTGAAAGTCTTTGTGCAAATCCTTGTGATTTTTGGTTGATTCTTCTTTTTAGGTAGTCGCCTTTGGATTTTTAATGTCAGCCACTTGTTGTTTTGTTGCTTGCTTATGTTTGGGGCCTAGTGTTGTCTCCTAGCATGGAGGGAGTGGGTCTCAGGGTTCCACGTGGTAGGGTGGTATTTTCCAACCATCCATTGGGGTTTAGGTGGTGGATTTCATGTGCAAAATAGAGTCTTTCCTTCCACTTCATTACTAAGTTGGTTTTATGGCACAAACGATATTTCTTAGAAAATGGTGTCCAATATGTATCTTATATATATATGTACCTCTTAGATGAATGAATCTTGTACATTGTAGCATTCTTGTAAAGGAAAACTAAATGAATTGATGTAATCTTGAATATATATATATATATATATATATTTATTGTTGTTTATTATGTAATGGAAAGGTTAACATAGGAATGTTGTATTTATGATGCAAATGAGCTTAATTTAGTAGTAGATGAGATATATATTTATGTATCTATTTCATGGCATTGACTAGGATTAGGTTCATATTCACATAGTGTTAGATGAGGTTTAATTATAATTATGTTATCATATGTAATTTGTTGTATGAGATTTAAGTTACATTCAAAGAATTGATTGGATGTGTTCTTAGTGTATCCTATGTCTTTCTATAGGTTTGGTTAGTGTAGATGTGTCGTAGTAGTGTTGTTAGGGGACCATGGTGGATAGGTATGTAAGTGGACTATGATTAATGTTACTTTTAGGTCATAATATGATTATGATATATGATGTTAATGTAATGTTGTTATCCATGTTAAATTGTTGAGTTGTATTAGTTGTGTCACTTTAGTTTCTTTAAAAAAAATATATTGGCATGTTATTTGTGGAATTTTTTGTTGATCCACTGGGTCCCTTAGCGGGGCGTTACACACTCCACACGTTCCCATCCAAGAGTTACAATTGGTGAAACTTCTACATAGTTGGAAAGGAAGAAGGAGTGGGTTGCTACCCACTTCTCCTTTTGGAGAACTTTAGTGAAAATGGTAGAAAGATTGAGAAGATGAGAGGAGTCCTGTTAGGGAGGGAGAGTGATCCAGATAGCTTGGTTGGGGAGGAAAGAGTGCTAAAAGAGTTAGAGTCTGGCACCTAAAGCAAAGAGATAAGTCTTGCTATTCCCATTTTTTTTTGTTTAGTGGTTGCAAGAGACTGATATGTTTATGTGGATTTTTGTTGAATATTGTGAGAGAAGAGTCCATATGTATGTAATATGAATTTTGTACTATTTTCATTCCTTTCATAAAAAATTGAGAAGACCCACGAGGCTCAAATTATTGCTCGGGGGTATGGCTAGAGCCCACGAGGCTCCATGATGCCATTATGGTAGGGTGGAGAGAAAGCCCTAATCAGTTGTGTGTCCTTCATTGTTTTTGTTAAATTTGTTTATAACATGGAAAGTTAGTGTTTGATGTAACATGGAAGAGAATAAAAAGAGAAAAGTTTATTTTTGGCATGTGAATTGTTAGTTTTTCCAATATCATTGTAATAGAGAAAGTCTTATGTATTTGCATGGTGTCCTTTGTATCTTTAAACCATATTGTAATGTTGGAAGTTTAGTGTTTTGTTGAAATGGAGAAAAGTGAGATTGTATAAATTAAGTTTCCCTTATGGTGTAGAACTGATTTAGCTCACTTAAACTATTTTTTGGGAGAAATACAAGATGACTTAGATTTATTTTGTTCATTTATTTTCACTTTGACATTATATAATATGTCACACATTTTTTTTAAATGCAAATATACATATTTTTGTTTTGTATAATAAATGCATGTTAATACATTTACCTAACTTCAGATATAAAACTTGTTGCGATAAAAAATAAAAAAAAATATTATTTTTAATTTAGGATAATAGATATAAAATGAAATAAATTAAAATATTAAAAGATTACATATAATCTAGGGTTCAATTAAACAATTAAGTTGTTAATCCCTGAAACAAAATAATAAATAAATTAAAAAAAAGAAAGTGTGAGGGCTACGACCCTATAAGCGACCTCCACACAAGCCGTGACCCTCTTAGTACGGGGTGCGGCTATGGATGCAGGCTGTCAGTCTTCCCCCTCCTGTATGAATGCTCAAAGGCTTATCCACTACCAAAAGGAAATAAAAGAGTTAATTTATTTTGACAAATTTAGATTCCATTAAAGAAAAACTAGCATCACATTAGTATACGCTCAATAAGTGTACGAAAATACATATATGCCTTTGCACAACATAAACGCCCAACATGCATTTCCTGGCTGTGAAACAAAGAAAAAAATAATAAAAATAATAGTAGTACATACATCTTGTGCACATAGACCTTTTTTATCAAAAAATAGTGAGTGATTTGTTGCAGAGGAAATGGTTTAAAAAAAAAAATGATTAGAGGAAAAAGAAAACGGTAAGAAAATAAAATAAAATAACTAGTACTTCTATAATGGGTTCATGATCCCAGTCTCTTAGTATATCAATTTAGAAAAAAACACTAAGATTAATCTATCCTTGAGGACCTAAGCAACCTAAGAAGTTTTTCGAGCAGTCAGTTGATCATGCTCAACTTTGGCACGCCGATTTTATGTTTCTAGAGACCTGCAATAACAGAGGGAGTCTCAACCATTTTTTTTAAGTTAAGTTGCCACCATACTCTATCAATCTCAATCAAGCATAGGTTCCAGAGTCTATAACCTAAATTGGAGGTACATTAGAAGAGTCATAGTCAAAGCACACTAATCTACTTCTGTATTGTGCAAATAATGCTATCACCAAATCATCCTCTCAATTGTCTCATGATGTATGAGAGGATCGGGAGAACAATTCCAGTCTTGAATGACCTCTCTAGTTGCTAGTCGAATGAGTCAAGTTGGAAATAAATGTTGTTCAGTGTAAAACTAGCTGGTAGTTCAAGTCACCTCACCCTAGCCTACAATTGCCTAGACCACTATAGATTATTCTATCTCCCTTATTAATTTATTAGCAGAATGTTGATTTAGTTAGACGTATGAATCTACCTCAACTAGATCTTGGTAGAGTTCATTAATGACCATTCGTTGAGATTATATGGCGATAAGAAGTGGCTATTTCCTATTGTTAGGTGATGCAATGATAACCCACCTGAATGTATTTAAGTTTTATATGCCCTAATGCTTGGTTTGACACAACATTCTTACTGTTCCTTTGAGTGTTTTTTTAAGGAGCTTTCATGGCTTAGAGGATCTTTTCCACGTGAGGTCAGAACACATAAATGTACATTCAAAATTATGAAAATGTAGGGGTCTTTTGGGATGCATAAGAACATAAATCTAAGGACAATGTTAATAAATTGGTTGGTGAGGTTAGGTGTTAATTGGTTAAAGCCTGATCCTTCGTTCAATCGTGCCATAATGAGGGCTTTAGTTTTTTTGGGGGAAGCTTTGTTGGACGATCAAGTTGCAGTCGCTTGGAGATGTGTGAAATGTGGAGGTGATTTTATTAAACATAGATAGATCAAATGATAATTATTTTAATAGATTTTACCAGGATAGCAATATTTTATTTTGAACTACATTCCTCGATTGCCTCGAGAGTTTTTCAACTTGAAAATGTTAGAACGGTCGCTCAAAGAAAATTTTACCATTCTTTTGGTGTCGATCTCTGTCAAGTACTTTCTTGACTCTACCCGCAATATAGGTTTTTTCCCGTGTTGTTTTAAATGCAAGAACAACATAAGTGTAGAAATCTGATTGAAGGTTAGGTAGAAAATTTATTACAAGCTCCATCTCTAAGCAGTGTGTCGGTGAATATTTTAGTAGATTTCCCTCCTAGTCGGATGTGGTAGAAGTTGTGAGGAGCGTTAATATTCCTATTCATTCACTATTGATTTAATTTTACTTATGTGATTTACAAACATTGGTTAATATTAAAATAATAACTAATATTAATATATTACTTGATTCATTGATAAGGGTAATAATATGCGTTGTAGCCAAAGAATAAGGTTTTGATAGAGTTTTAGAGTCTGATTTTTTTTAACATGGAAGTTTTCGCCAAACTCCTAATAATGAGTACATTTAGTTTTTAATATTGCAACATCCTTTTTTTTGTATTATTATTATTTCTTCCATTGAGTATATAACTTGGCTATTATAATGATGTATATTATATGTGCCAGGTCTTGGGATAAGATTAAATGAAAACAAAAAAAAAAATATATATATAAAATATTCAAACATGGCAGAGTAATTTTAGCATGTAATGAATATTAATCAATGGTAATCAATGTTTTCCTTAGCGTAAATGGTGCAAAAAATAAATTTATTATCTCTTTTTGTGTGAATGGCACAACAAATAAATTTATTATCTTTGTCTGTGTTGGGTCTTGATACATCACACTTTATTCCATAGCAATAATGATACTAATAGTGCTAGTATGAGCAATTCGATACTTCCTTTAGTGGACATCAGTATACGCTCGATAAGTGTAAGAAAATACATATATGCCTCTACACAACATAAACGCCCAACATGCATTTCTTGGTTGTGAAACAAAGAAAAAAATAATAAAAATAATAATAGTACACACATCTTGTGCAAATAGACCTTCTTTATCAGAAAATAGTGAGGGATTTGTTGTAGAGGAAACGGTTTAAAAAAAACGATTAGAGGAAAAAGAGAAAGGTAAGAAAATAAAATAAAATAAAATAACCAGTACTACTATAATGGGTTCATGATCCCAGTCTCTCGGTATAACACTTTAGAAAAAACACTAAGATTAATCCATCCTTGAGGACCTGAGCAACCTAAGAAGTTTTTTGAGCAACCAATCGATCGTGCTCAACTTTGGCACGCTGATTTTATGCTTCTGGAGACCTTCAATAACAGTGGTTGTCTCAACAATTTTTTTTAAGCTCAATTGCCACCATACTCTATCAATCTCAATTCAAAGTCTGTAACCTAACTTGAAGGTACATTAGAAGAGTCATAGTCAAAGCACACTAATCTACTTTTGTTTTGTGCAATTAATGCTATCACCAAATCATCCTCTCAATTGTCTCCTGATGTGTGAGAGGATCGAGAGATTAATTCCAGTCTTGGATGACCTCTCTGGTTGCTAGTTGAATGAGTCCAGCTGGAAATAAATGTTGTTCAACGTAAAACCAGTTGGTAGTTCAAGTCACCTCACCCTACCCTGCAGCTGCCTAGACCACTCTAGATTATTCTATCTCCCTTATTAATTTATTGGCAGAATGCTGATTTAGTTAGACATATGAATCTATGTCAACTAGATCCTGTCAGAGGTCATTAATGAGTATTTGTAGATGGCGATAAGAAGTGGTTATTTCCTATTTTCAGGTGATGCCATGATAACCCACCTGAATGTATTTAAGTTTTATATTCCCTAATGCTTGGTTTGACGCAACATTCTTAGTATTCCTTTGAGTGTTTTTTTTAGGGAGCTTTCATGGCTTAGAGGATCTTTTTCGCATGAGGTCAGAACACATAAATGTACATTCAAAATTATGAAAATGTAGGGGTCTTCTGGGATGCATAGGAACATAAATCTAAGGACGATGCTAATAAATTGGTTGGTGATGTTAGGTGTTAATCGGTTAAAGCCTAGTCCTTCGTTCAGTCGCACCATAATGAGGGCTATAGGTTTTTTGGGGGAAGCTTTGTCGGACGATCAAGTTGTAGTAACCTGGAGATGTGTGAAATGGAGGTGATTTTATTAAACAAAGATAGATCAAATGATAATTATTTTAATAGGTTTTACTGGAGATAGAAATATTTTATTTTGAACTGCATTCCTCGATTGCCTCGATATTTTTTCAACTTGAAAATGCTAGAACGGTTGCTTAAAGCAACTATTACCATTCTTCTGGTGTCCATATCTGTCAAGCACGTTCTTGACTCTACCCACAATATAGGTTTTGACCCGTGTTGTTTTAAATCCAAGAACAACATAAGCGTAGAAATATGATTGAAGGTTAGGTAGAAAAATTATTACAAGCTCCATCTCTGAGCTTTTAGCAGATTTCACTCCCAGTCAGATGCGGTAGAAGTTGTGAGGAAAGTTAATATTCTATTCATTTGCTATTGATTTAATTTTACTTATGTGGTTTACAGATATTGGTTAATATTAAAATGAGAACTAATATTAATACATTACTTTATTCATTGATAAGGGTAATAATATGCGTTGTAGCCAGAGAATAAGGTTTTGATAGAGTTTTAGAGTGTGTTTGTTTTTAACATGGAAATTTCTGCCAAGCTCCTAATAATGAGTACATTTAGCTTTTAGCATTACATTATCTTTTTATTTTGTATTATTATTATTTCTTCCATTGAGTATATAACGTGACTATTATAATGGTGTATACTGTAGGTGCCAGGTCTTGGGAAAAGATTAAATGAAAACCAAAAAGAAATATATATATAGATATATAGATATATATATTATAGATATAATATATATATTATAGATATATATATAATATATATATTATAGATATATATATAGAATATATATATATATATATATATATATAATATTCAAACGTGGCATAGTAATTTTAGCATGTAATGAATATTAATCAATGGTAATCAATGTTTTCCTTAGCGTAAATGGTGCATAAAATAAATTTATTATATCTTTATGTGTAAATGGCGTAGCAAATAAATTTATTATCTTTGTTTGTGTTGGGTCTTGATACATCACTTTATTCCATAGCAATAATGATACTAATATATGTTTTTAAACAAAAGTTGCAAGCCACTGTAATATATTAATATATATATATGTAAATAGTTTATACAAAAACCTGGTTCAGAGGGCATACCGATAGGAAAGAACCAGGAAGAAAACCTCTGGTTATAGCTTGATTAGATACAAAAGATTACAAAAATTGTCCCATAGATTATTACAATTTTGTTCCCAATTAAGGACCAATAGCAAATTTTCAAAACTAGCTAACTATAGTACCATCAACCTAGAAAATACCCGACTGATATACCCGTTACAGAATTGATTCAGTATTGAATCACAATTTCATATTTACGCACAACAGGCCGCTGCAAAATGGATTTAACTTTGGCAAACTTCATTTTCAACAAAATTCAACAATAATCATCTGGCTTTATTCCTCCATACGCACTACAAAAACTAAATTTCCATCATGCGCTTCAACATGACCAAGAGGAGGAAAATCTTTAGCAAAGAAATCATAACCAGTAAACAAAGCCTTCTCCTTCTCTGTTTGACCCACATTTTTAATTCGAGCCCTTGCAATGAAACCTTGGTTCGCAACTTTGGAACTCTTTGCTAATGGATGCCCATGATTTTCTCTTGAAGCTTGTGCACTTGGCTCAAACTGAATTTTTCCCTTCGTTCCAACAGAAGAATTATATGGCAGATGAGGCACATGATCACGAAGGTGAGACACAACATAAATTTTTTCCTTAATGTCAATATCCATGGACACAAATCTTTTTGCAGTGTTTTTTTAATAATCATTCCTGTACTAGAGTACCAGTCTGATGGCTTCAAAAATTTCTTCAAACCCTGATCACAAATTAACATGCTCATGAGGGAACAATCCTCCAATGTACCCATCACCATTAAATAAATTGTAGTCTTGCACCAAATTTAGTAAAGCATTTTTATCTAGGAACTGGGGGTTCACAAATTTTTCTACAATTATCTCTAATTCCTTCAACAATTGAAGCAAATCCATGACGTTAGATAAAAACACAAATAAAACTTGGGATGGAAATATTAGCCGGCGAACTCGCGAATTGGTGACCTCCACGCCAAGAGCCAACCTTACAAAGTCCTCTACCCTCATATAATCCACTTTAAATATTAGACTAAGATCCTCGTGGGAGAGACTTTCCTCAAACGATCGTTCCCAAGACTGAACATGACATTTGATTATGAAATTCCATGGACGGAAAGCCATAACACCACTATGAAGCACAACAACAACACAGTAGAAAACACACTTGCAGACGACACTTCAAGAAGAAACTTGTAGCTGAATGTAAATAAAATGAGAGATGAAATGCCCTTTAAAACCCAAGTTAGTCAACAATGATGGCACACAATTTTTGGAGGGCATAATGACGAACCTAGCAAGTATGGCTAATTAAATGAATCAAATCACCTTGAAAACCAAAATCATGATTTTCTCTTTGAATAGAAAAGATAAATAGCATACCTTTCTTTTTGAAGGCAACCCACTTGATATAGTGAAAGAATACAAATATCTTGGGATTGATTTTCACAATAAGCTCAGTTGGGAAACTTGCAGAACGAAAAGGATACATGGAGGTTGGAAAGCCTCTTACTTGCTTCAAAATAGATGTAGAAAAGCTGAACTTTGGGATTGGAAAACCAAAAAAACCCTTTTTGGTTTACTTGTCACACCGGTTGTACTTTATGGGTGTGAAGTGTGGGGAAACAATACGTTAAAGAGCAGTTGGAGACAAATAAAAAGAATTTAGAAACACGTAATAACAAGTAATCTCAAAGTTAAAGCCACAATTCCATATGAGATTCTTTTAGCTGAAGCGGGGGATTTTCCTTTGGAAGCATCAACGATAACCTAGTTGATATGTTATCTAAAGAAGGTCGAAAACATGGATAATCATCGATGGCTACGGTTATGGAGGAGACGCTAGACCAAAGAAATAAAACTTGGATGAAGCAGAACAACAAGTAGTTGAACAAGTGGGACATCAAACTGCATGAATGTCTTGGAACCAATAGTGAAATAAAAAACTATGTGAGGGAAAAATTTAGGACTGCCATGTGGTCAAATCAGATTGGGCGAAAAAAAACATACTACATCAAAGAGTTTAACCCAACAAAGGATCATGGTGAAAAAACCTATTTAGGTGTAGCTATTAAAGGGAAGGCGAGGTTGTTAAATACGCATTTGAGGACGGGATCACACCATCTTAGATGCGAGACTGGTAGGTGGAAGATACCTAAAGAGACTTGGGAAGAAAGAACGTGCATATTCTGTAATAAGGGGGTGGTGGAGACGAAATGACACTTCGTCATGGAATGCATAGCTTATGAAGATATCTGCAATCAATACACAAATAGTTTGGGGGTGGACAATATGCAACAGTTATTTGAGGAGGATAAGATCAATCAGATGACCAACCTTCTAGTCAAAATCAATAACAGGAGGCCTGACTTGGAAAAGAGCTTGAAGACAAATTAAGTTGTTTGTCTCGGTCCCATAGACTATTTAGTCTTGTGAAAGTCATTAAAATCTTTCATTCATTCGATCCTTTGTGATATGCCAAATCGTGCGAGGTCGCTTCAAGCAGCTGGAAGAGATAAATGCGAAGTACTTCACCACATATGTATGTACCTTGAATCCCTACGTCATGGGAGACTCCATCATTTGCTGGAGAGGTGGCTAACTTAGAGGTGGCAATAGTTGGCGATAAAACATGTAACCTGTCCCATCATCAATTCATAGGTATTTTGTGTTCACCACTAGAACAAAATGACAATACTTTGGAAGTACCAATGACGACAACACAAACGCCTCCCGGTGATGGGCTTAATCATTACATTGAAAAAAGATTGATATGTAAAACCAATTGTTAGTTATTGCATGGTAATGCCAAATTTAGTGAGGAACCAAATTATTTGAATTACCCTTGCATTGCGTCAAATATGTGTTTGGCCACCCAACCATTTATATTTTGGATATTGACCTTTTCTATGGCAGCATTTTAAGTAGATAGCCAACTACGGCCTTAGGTGCATAACATTGTGGTACATAGAATGGCGCTTAGGTTCAAAAAGAATAAAATTAAAACAGTATATTTTCCTTAGAGTTCCTAACCCTAGCTTTTCCCACGTATTCTTTATGTTTTAAGATTCCTTAACTAAAATAATGAAGCATATATTCCCTCTATCTTTTAAAAAAGAGCATATTAATTAGGATAAGAGTAAAAGTAAAGAAAAGACTAATAAAAATGAGAATTACCCTTATTTTCTTGAGATAAAGAATTTGCTTTGTTTGTTTGTTTGTATTTTTTTGTAAAATAAAATATATAGAAAATAATGTTTTAGATTGTAAGTGGATATTATTATTATTTGGAGAATAGATTTTATTTATGCATATAGAAAGAAAATGTATCATATATATGAATATTTAAATAAATAAGCAAATAAATATTTAACTATTATTACGCTATATTAATTTTAAAATATTAAAACAATCGTGCATGCTTACCTTATTACTTGTGTGAAAATTTAAGGGATATATCTTTTCTTTGTAATAAAACAAACCCTCTTAATATTAGTAGTCCCTTGTTTTTTTTCATGTAAATAAAGTGATGCGATACTCATGCTAGTTAAATTGTAATTGTGGTAGTTCTCGGGGGCATGCTAATAAAGTCTGCTTGGTCCAATTTTCTATGAGCCAATCAACAAGCTTATATTGATATCGTGGGCATTAATGGTTGTGCTAGGTGATTAATGCAATAGTTGAAACATAGAAATGTGGGTTTGTTGTTATTCTAAGGGGGATGCAATAAGGAGCATATTATTGTTAATAATAATTGATAATGTTTGTGTTTAGTGTTGAACCATGATCGCTTTGAACTTTAATTAGCTTAATGTTAAAAAAAATTATGGGTTTTCTTGTCGAAAAATATGGGCATGACACTTGGTATCAGAGTGCTAGGTTGCTACTCTAGGGGCTCTGGGAACTATTTGGGCCTTAAGTGTGTGATTGGTGAAGGTGTATGAGACACTTCGTGATAGCTAGGTAAACTTGTGAAAGCAATATTAATGAATGATTTGGAGCAAAACTAATTTGCGCTAAACTAGTTTATAAATTTTGTGGAAATGATCAAATTGATCCTACTATTATTTTTAAGAGGGTGCCTTAATCACAAGATTTGTGTGATAGATTTAAACATGGCGATTTGGCCAATTGCAACATTATACCATTAAGGAATGGTATACTATTCAATATCGACCTCTTATCCTTTCTTGATTTAGGGCCTCATAAAAAGATAAATGTCAACTTATGAAATAAAAATAACTTGTGGGAATCATGTTTGAGTTTAAGTAATTTTTCGTTGTTTTTAATAACATGAATAAATATTATGTTGATCGACTCAAAATCATTAGAAGCCCTTGTTATATACTTTGTGTAATGCATTCATCTTACCTCATCCCTTTTGGAGCCTTGTTGAGGATGAGGGAGCGAGTTTTGAAATATTAGTTAATTGTCATCCTCATATGTGTATATCTTTCTCCACTAATCCTAGCATTGAGCTAGAGAAGCTCATATGATGCTCCATGTAAATCTTGAGTGTTGGACCTTTTAGACCTCTCTCAACATGGGACCATGACTAAAATAATAAGACTATAGAGTTGCATAAAATATAGCTTGGACTAAGTAATGTTAACATAAGACTCCTTGTAATGAATTATCCCCCTAATCCATGATTGCCATTTTTTTTCTTGTACATGGGTAATAAAAGATGAATGACTTAGTAATGAAGAAGTGGTCAAGTGTTTCCTTAATCAAGTGAGAAATTAAAATTATTGGGAGAACCTTGTTAAAAGTAAACACTTGAAAAATCTATTAATGTTGAGTCAAATAATGTTCAATTTCAATTAAGAGGAAGGTTATAAAGAACCTAATTAGATCTAGTCTAAAATTCAATTTTTCTCAACCACTATTAAACTTGAAGGAGTAAACTACTTATTTTACATAAAATTGAATGCACCCAAAGTATGGGCCTTTCTATGTGTTTAAGGGTGCAAATATTTTGCACTTAAACCAAACTCCTTGATGTTTAAATAGATTCCTACTTGCGATACAACTAGAAATAGTGAAAAAAAAGTAACCCTAGTTATGTTGGGAAGTGAAGATGTGTAGGAGGTTATGACTAAGTTGAAATTTAGCTAATGTAACTTGTTTAAGTAATTTCCTTTCCAGTAACTAAAATGTAAGACCTTTGTGAAGAGACCTTGTCAAATATGAATTTAAATTGAAAAAATTAGTATCTAGGACACATGCTATTTATCCTTTCCCCACATATAGTTGAGGGTTAAAGGCTTTTAGTATAAAAGAAAAAAAGGGGGATACATGACATATTGCAAGTAATAATGTATTCAATTAGTGTTGAAATGGAAGGTTGTGTGCATGTCATAATAATTGAATAATCAATTGTATGAATTTATAAATTGAGTAATGAATTATGTGTGATACATGATGTATTAAGTGATTGGAAGGTTAAACTATATAGATAAGAGACACTAAAATAGACTCATAAAAAATTCAACTAATATTGTGCATTTTATACCATTGATAATACTTACTCTTAGACCTTGAAAAGAATATGCACCCAAATATAAAGGATAAACCTTAAAGGTAGATAATTTTTTAAGAATTTTACTCATTGTGCATCTTTAAGAGGTTAGATGGAACTGTGGTTGTAAAAATGATGAGTATAACATGTGATTAAATGGTTCAACCTTAGATAGTGAAATTTAATATTTGTAAACTTTTATTAATGAGTTGTGAGAATTAATATTCCATGATTTATCATCTGTTTTATGTACTGAATGTGTTTTATTTTCTCATATTTTGATGTTTTAAATGAAAACGGTTGACTATCTTCCTTATTAAGTAGGGGATATTCTTTAGCATGCTATGAACAACATAGTTGTGGTACCTGTATTGATATGTTGTGAACATAACAAGCATAGTTGAATAAAAGAGGAAGAGTGGTATAGATATATATAGAAAAACAATTTTGATCATAAATGTGATGTCAGTAAGATAGGAAGCGTGATGCACCATGTATTGTTAATTGCAAGAAAATTGAGTATTACCTAAATTACAATTGTGAATTATATGACAATTTATTTTACAAGTATGCAAATGGATAGATGTTAGCAAAAGGGATAAACAAAGTGAACATTGTGTAAGGAAAATAAAGTGTGTATGGGCGTTGTTATGCTTTGCATAACCACCCCATCTTTTACTTTGGTCAAAATGGGTCCCCCTCTTTGTTTTCTATCCTTGGTTGTTTTTCAACAAAGTTTGGAGTTGTTCTTTCTTCCAACACTTTGTTTTTTATTTTTGTTTTGTCGGAACTGGAATCAGAATGGAATATGGATTTGAAACTTGTCTTGAGTTTCATTCCTTGACTCCTTCCTGATTCTGGTCCTGCTTGTCTCTTTGGTCTGTCTTGTTTTCCTTTCGTGGAACCAAAGCCATAATGGATATTAATTTTTTGATTTATACAAAGTTCCAAACTTATTTCAATCCCGCCTCCACCTCCGCCTTTCTGGTTTGTTTGTTTGGAATTGGGATTGATGATGTTTACCTTGTTTCGATCTTGTTGTCTTCTTTTTGGTTCTTTCTTTCCTTTTCTTTGTTGTTGGTGGAACCAAAATCGGAACCAGAACCAAACTCAGAACTTGGACAAAGTTTCCAAACCTGGTTCTCATTCCATTTTCGCTCCCGACTTTCTTGTTGCTGTCTAACTTTACTTCAGTCACACAATAGTTTTGTGCTTGTTCCCGCCATGATTCCACGTCTGACCTGTCGCATTAATGACATTAATTACAGGTACCTCCCATATGAAATTGGTTTTTTTACCTTAATTAAGGTTAACCCATTGGTTATTATTATTGTTTAACAAGTAATATTGAACCAGAGTTGAGGTAGAGCATTTGGGAGCACGATTCAATCGAAGGTCAAGCATTTTGCGTGCGGATTTGCATCAAAGGCCAGCCTGTTGGATTTTTTTTTGAGGTAGGGTTTTTGTTCTTTGTTTTCTTTGTTGTCATTCGTTGTGCTTGTTTGGTCTACCATTCTTCGTAAGGTTCGTGAATCTTTTTGTTCGAATCCTTACTTGTTTGCTTTGCTTTTCTTTTATTTTGTTTCCTTTGTCTTATGTTCTTTCTCTATTTTTTGTTTTATTTAACTGTCTGTCATTTTCTAGTTTGTTTTTACTTTGCAACGGTCATTTTTGTGTTTTCTTCACGCCCGTACCATTGTGCCCTGGGTTTTTGGGGTATCGATCATTTGCTACATGGTTATATGGTGTTCTTCGACCTGTTACTTTACTTGGCGGTCCTTTTGCGTGTCAACTTGTTGATTTTGAGAAGGGTTAAGTTGTGCCCTAATTGTTTAAGTCGAGGTTTTTAATAAACTAGGGTTTTTCATGTCTCTGATTAGTTTTAAAATTGTGCCCTAGTTGTTGTGTTTCCCCTTGGTCATATGGGGGATGGTTTAGCATTGTTATTTTAAGCCTCCTTGGCTTGCTAGGTGACCTCATTTTTGGGCCATGATGTCATTCGTTCTACTATCAAAATTTCTAATGACGTCATGTTTGTTTTAACTGGAGTTAGATCCAAGATTAATTCTATTCTTAAACCTTTGTTTGCAATGGATGTCGGATCCGTCTCCGAGCCTACTTCCAATGAATTATAAATTATCAAAATATCTCTCACTCTGTCGGAAGCGGAGGCAGAACGGGATATAAATTTGAAATTTCTTCTTTGTACCAAGTTTGATTTCCATTTCGATCCCGGTCCCAATTACCATTCTGACTCCGTCTCTAATACCACTATATGGTTTGTTGTGAGTTCAATGTCCATTCTGGTCCCAACCCCAACGATGTTTTAAAAGCTTTCTAGGGATGTCTTCTGCCTGGTCCCGCCTCTGGTGTATATGAAAGGTGAGATCTCTGACTTGGTTTTTCATACTTCTTGTGAATCTAATATTGGGTTTTGTTGCAAAAATTAAGATGTCAGGAGCATCGGGTGAGGCTTCTCAAAGGAGTCAACCTGCAGGGACTTCAAAACCAAGAGCAAAGCCTAAAAATCTTAAGCTAGTATAACTCCCTTATACCTTGAGGTATAATCATGGGGGTCTTGCCATCACTGCTAGTAAAGTGGATTCTGATTGGGTAGACATAACTAATACCAACCTGGGTCCGTTCCATTGTGAGGAATTATACTCTAAAACATTTGCTGAAGAGGTAACAAGGAGGACCCAAACAATAGTTGAATTGGGCTTGGCTCATATCACTATATTTCCTCTGTCAATCCAATGTCTTGAATTAATAATGACAGAAGCTGGAGTCTATAATCTTGCTACTAGACAGTGTGTGGATTCGCAGGGCAATGTCATCATTGTTTTAACTCCTCAAATGTTTCAGTTCATGTTCAATGTGCCCACTCCAAAGAATCCTAGGAAACTTAATGAGGCAAAGGCCTTGAAAATATATAGTAATCATAAGGAGGCCAACAAAACTCATTTGAATAAGAAATGGATGATAACTAAGAAAACGTCTCTAGTTAAGCTTCCAGATCAGCCTAAAAGGGCAGAGTTCTACAAGGAGATTGGGGACATTATAATGATGCTATCCAAAGTGTTTGGGAAAAGGGATGCTCTTGAATTTAAGGAATGGATGTTTCCATTCATTCAGACAATCCTAAATGGGAGGCAACAATTTGATTGGCCCATGATTGTGTCTGAAAGCATACACAACCAAATGATTAGAGTGAGTGAAACCAAGAGTTTCTTCATGACTTCTTATGTCGTTTATGCAGCAACAAGAAGAGGCATTTTTCCAGGTTTAAAAAGACTGGGGATTTTGGGAGAAGCTGATGGACAAAACAAGGTGTGGAATCATTATGATCAATTCACCTTGCAGACTTCTGAACTGCATTACACAAAGGTTAATGACACATTTTTATATGTCATTATTAACTAGCTTATGGGAGATGCAGGATATAGATTGAGCCAGGAGGCCATGGCATTCATCACAGAGTGGGGATCTTGGTTTATCCAATACCCCAAGTTTACTTATTTCAGGTTGGCTGGATTTGATGGTCACCCTCACCTACTCCCTAGATGCTACAACAATAGGATTGTTTTAATGGAGTTCATTTATCAAGCTTTGGTGGTTAATTCTAAATTTGGTATAAAGCATAAGGCCGGTTGTCATAAGTTCCCAATGAAGTTGGGTGAATATAGCTGTCCACACCTTGTGGGAGCTAAGGTTGTTTGCAATAAATTGATGTATCTGAAGTTGGGCTTGTACACTACTAGGAAGCACTTTGATCCAAAGAAGAAGATGAATGCTTTGCTTGCTTCTGTTTTTGATAAACACTTCAATCTATTGGAGGACTTTTGGAGTTATCTTTAGGATGAGTATGACTTGAGGAAAAGGAATTATGAAAGGTTGCCTATCCCACTCATGGTGGAGTATGGGGTCAAGGTGGAAATTCCTGAAACATTATCAGATGATGGGGTGGTTTTTCATCCTCTATATGAGGTACAAAATATAGGTACCAAGAACTTGGATCCTATAGATTGGGGTGTAGAGGAGACCATAGATATTAAACATATAGCAAGGCCGATGTTGGATAGAAGCATCCAATGGGTCATACTAAGAACAAAGGAGCCTGGGGGTCAAACTTCCAAGAAAAGGAAAGGTGCAGGTACCACTCAAGGGTACAAGAGGATGAAAAGAAGAATTCCTCCTAAGGAACCCTTGGAATTATTCCCTCCTGATATAGAGGAATTTGAACTTGAAGTTTCGGCTCAAGATCTACTTGAAACACATGAAGAAGAAGTCCCAACAGGACCTGGGGTCTCAACATCAGTTGTAGGTGAGTCGTCTACTCAACCCCATCCTATAGAGCGACCAAGTGGAGAAATTCCTAGGGGAACTCTCCATAAGGAAGCTGAAACTTAAAAGGGAAAGGGTCTTGAGGATGAAATCCATGAATTACAGATAGACTTTGAGGGTACTTTGTCGGATAAGGAGACACTGGAGGAGACCCCTCTTGATGAAATTGAGGATGTAGGAATTAAGAATTTTTTGACACAAGAGGACCAATGGACGTTGTTTGAAGAAGCTAAGAGAGCATCAGATGCAAAGGCACAAGTTGATGCATTGCAGAAACAACAAGAGTTAGATGCAAAGGCACAAGTTGATGCATTGCAGAAACAACAAGAGTCAGATGCCAAAGAACAAGCTAAAGCATTGGAAAAACATCAGGAAATGGATGTAAAGGCACAAGCTGATGCATTACTCCAACAATAGCAAAAGGAGCAGGATCTCAGGGTAAAGGAGGAGAATGACAAGTTAGAAATTCTGCAAAAGATCCATGATCTTGAAGAAGAGAAGCCTAGACAAAGAAGAGAAAGGGAAGCCCTTGAGGCTAAATTTAAAATTGTTGAAGAATCCTATAAGAAAAGGGAGGAAGAAGAATGCTTGCAAAAGGAAAAGGATGGTGAAGAGCTTGCTAAGCAACAACAAAAGGAAAAGGAAGCATGGGACAAGCTCAAAGACTTGGAGAGAGAGAGGGATAAATTTCTTGAAGAAAAGAGATGAGAGGAAGAACGTTTGAAAAAGGAGTGAGAAGATAAAAGGCTGCAAGAGCAGAAGGATAAGGAAGAGGCCGAGAGGGTTGCACAAGAGAATGCATAAAATGAACAACAAAATGTGCAGGAGGTTGATTCTCAACCTAAAGCTAATTTATTGCAGCCACTATCTTCTACAACTGCTGCCTCTTCCTCTACAATGATGGCTACCACTCCTAGTGCTCCTACATGGTTAAAGATGGATCTTGAGAAGAAGTAGATATATCCCCCACAACCTCTTAGTTGGGAATAAATGATGAAGGAGATAGAAAAAGAAAGACCTAAGAAAAAGGCCAGGGTTCTTCGTACCACAAGGCTCACAGACACAGGAGAGATCATTGATGAATGTGCAATTCCAGTGGTGGACAAGGATAGGCAAGATATGCAAGTGACTAATTATCAATTGGGCACAGTCAACTTAGGGAGGCCTACAAGGAATCAACAAATGAATCTTATTGATGTTGTAGCTTCCTCCACAAAGTCTAGGATGATCAAAGATAAACAAAGAAAGGATGAGATTAAGGCTCAATTGGATCAATTGCATAGTTTCTTAAGAGATGTTTCTACTTCCAGGTCCCAACAAGCTATTGCTTTGGAAACTCCTGTCTTACTCAACAAAAGAGAAGTTGATGATTTAGTACAAATGAGGAGTAAGTATGGGATGCTGGATAGATGGATTGACAAGCTTAATTAGGAAGTGGGTGAAGTGCTGGTAAATAGTTTTGAAATCCATAAAACAACACTTGAGTTGATAGAAGAAATGGGTGATCATACTGAAACTCTGGGAGAACAGGAGGAAGAATATAGGGGGTATGTTTTGAAGATGAAAGATATCAGTAAGTTTCCAAAATCAACTCTTCTAGAGCAATCAATCCTCGAAGAAGATAAGTGTAGATTTCTTGGAAAAGGCCTCAAGCATAATCCGGTTTCGATCTGATTTCATATATAAACATAGGAATGAAATTCAAGATGCTACTAAAGATGTGAATGAGCAGCTTGATGAACTAGAAGTTGTAGTATCTATTTTAGTCAATGTAGACATACCGGTTAAAGAAGGCATGCCTTTGGATCAATTGAAGGAGAAATGGAACAATAGATTCTAGGAGGTCATGCAAAAAGAATATGATGGAGAGGATTTATTGTCGGATAGACTAATGGATATTAAAGAGGAGGTGAATGCTGCTAGGAGGGAGTTGACCAAATTGAAATATATGCAAGAATTTGCCTCAGCAAAGTTGAAAATAATCAAGTTTGAAGATAGTTGGGTCGATGGGCCTGATGTGGACATCCTTCAACAAGTGTTCTCCAACTATGATGAATATCTTCTTGAGAAAACAACGCAGGATTGAGTTGGTAGAAAAATATTCTATTTTGGGCACATGACTTCCCCTTTTCCCTCCTACTTGACAAGGCAATCAACCTTTGAACTGAAGGTTTTCATTAGCCATTCCTGTCTCTTTTTGGGCGTAATATTTTGCACAAGGCAATCAAATTTTGAAATGAAGATTAGGCAGTGTAGTTTCTTGATGTAGTTCTGGCTCCTTGATTAGTGGATCTCAGTTTTTGATTGAGAGGGATTTATGTGTAGCATGTCTATATGTACTTTTGAGCTCCATGTTGTAAAGGTCAGTTGATGGAAGTAGAATTAGCCACCTGATGATAGCAGATAGGATTTTTATAGCTTTGAACAAAGATAACTTTTAAGTTCATGTTTAATTTAGATACACTTTTTATACAATTTTTTTATGTTGGAATTGAAATTTTTGAATGAGGTTAATGAACCATAATCGATCTGTATGCCAATGAGTTTTTTGTGCATAACTCTTTCTTATTTGATGTGAATCAATAGGGGAAACCAGATTTTAAAGATTATTTCATTAAATTATCTATGAATGGAATTGTTATATGTGTGTTGATCTATATTATTGGAAACGAATGAGGAGTTTGTTTTGAATCTTGTGGTAATTTTGATGAATGGTTGTGATGATTAAATTAAGCACTATGAATGTATGCAATGGTATGGATTGTTCTATGAGTTGCATCATGTTATGGTTCTAATCTGTTAAGAAACACTCGTTGTTAAGAATATATGTCTGGATGTTAAAGAATTTTGTTCATGTTTTACTGATCTGTACCTTGATCTATCCTTTTTCTATTTATTAAAACTCCCCTATTAAACATAGATTGATGAATCTGATACAATTTTTTTTCCTTATCACCAGCAAAGGCCTCTTGAATATTACAGTTGCATTGGTCAATTGAGTGACATCAGATAGTTTAGAATCAACTACCAGAACCTTGGAAGTTAGGCTACTATATGTTGTCTTTCTTTTTCAGGAGAAATAGAGTAGAAATATTCTATTTTATGTTGTTTGTGCCATTTTGACCATCAACAAATTTGGTGCTAGAAGGAGGGCCTGAAGGAACAAGCTGGCTCAGATTAGGTCATTCTCATTGGAAAAGTATGGGAGGATTCTCAGATCCTCTACCAACCTTGAACCTTTAGTAGAACTTGAAACCCCGATTAGATACATACTCCAAGCTTGTAGAGTTTTGATCCCACCATTTACTCCGCCTGGATTTCTGCCAAACCCATCTTTACCACCCTAACAACCTAATCCACACACACCACCACCAGGTTGACTAGTATCACCATGCCTGCTCAACCAATCCCACCACCACCCATG
The DNA here is from genome assembly GCA_007115665.2 of Sequoiadendron giganteum. NCBI lineage: Eukaryota > Viridiplantae > Streptophyta > Pinopsida > Cupressales > Cupressaceae > Sequoiadendron > Sequoiadendron giganteum. The sequence goes on along the minus strand of CM021103.1, from coordinate 408,554,313 downwards.
GATTACTTCGTAAATAACCCCTCTCCACTAGGGACTATTCCTGGTGGTATACATGATCTACCCAAAAATCCAGAAAGGTTTTGCCCCAAGTATATGCATGGAGAATCAAGAAGTGTCGAGGAACATATACAAGCATTCAAGGATGCATGTAACCATGCTTAGGTGGCTCACCAGGATGTTGTATGTAGGTTGTTTCCTTATTGTTTGGGAGACGTGGCATACAACTGGTATCTAAATCTGCCCCAGGGGTCTATTCTAAGCTAGGCAGATTTAGAAAATGCCTTTATTAATCAGTTTAGGGTCTATGTAGACCTAGCCATCTTGTATCATCACTTCGATACCATAAGAAAGGAACATCATGAACCATTGTTGTTATTCAACACTAGATTCCAAAGAATGTTTTGCAGGTTACAAGACCCTTACTTAGTGGCTGAAAATATTGCCATTTTGGCATATTTAAGAGTTGTTGATCCTTTGATTGGCCTATTCTTGTAGAGAAATTATGTTGCCAACAAGATTGAAATATTTTTCTAAAGTTTATCATCTAGCCATTAAATTGCAATAGTAGATAAGTTTGCAATCAAGAAGTTTAGGAGGAGCTCTTCCCCCTATGGGTTATCAGATGCCTAACCCACCTTTGTTCAATATGGTCCCAGGGATGTCTTACTCCCAATATGAACCTATTTATGAGTTACAAGCCTCACCTACCATTCCTTTTTTCACTAATGGTGTTCAGGATTCTTCCCATCAATCTCAAAACTACTAGCAACAAGGGGGAGGGTCAACTCCTATTCATTCTCCATCTGTAGGACTAACTGCAAAAAATGAACATACTGTTCAACTAACCATGAGGTGTAAACTCTCAAAAAGACTATCACAAATGTCCAATGACATGGCACAACTTAGGCATAACCCCCCACATAACCAAAATCATAATTACCATAATCAGGGAGGTTATAACAACTAGGGTGGTTACTCTAATCAAAATATGAATCAAAACACCAATAGGAACTTCCAAAACCAAAACTCCTCTAACCAAAATTATCAAAATCAGAACAAAGGATACAATTAGAGGTCCAACAACAATAATAGGCAGTAGAACACTGGACCCAACAACGGGCAAGTTCCCCATAATTATCAGTCTGGTGAAGATAAACCACACACGGCTAATGTTGCAGATCTCAATTTCATGACTAATTGGTGTAGACTACATGATACTGCAACACATTCTGAGGTTAATTGCCCAGAAATGGAAAAAATGGTGAAGATTGCGCAAGTTGATTCCCACCCTCCACAAGGAGATTACAATCAAGATGGTGGGTCAGTAAGTACTGCTATGACTTATGAGACCATTGAGGAACAATATCAATTTCCCATGTAGGGAGATAATGAGCCAGAAGAAGATGTGTATGATTCCCAAGCCTTCAAGTCTAAAGGTGGTCACTTCCTGAGAAATAAGAATAAGGGCCCATTCACTACATCTGCACCTCCCAACAACATGGTCCCAGCTAATCAGAATGTAGATAATGACCCACCACCACCAAAGGGGCCTTCTGACTCTCATAATAAAGGTAATCCACCTTATTTTCCTAAGTATCAAGTTAGGAATGATTCAGAGTTTGATTTTATTGCAGAGCTGCAGAGACAAAATACATCATTGTCATTCTTTGACATTATGAAGTGGTGCCCAACTCAATGGGAAGTTGTGTTGAAAGCCTTGAAGGAGGTGGATCATTCAAAAGGAAAAGGTAAAGTGACTCCAATGAAGGAGATGAATGTGATCATCTATAAAGGTAAGAGCAATACCCCACGTTTCCTTTTGAGTTTAAGAATTTTTTGAAAGAATCTGCATAACTGTCTGCTGGACTCCGGAGCATCGGGTAATGTTATGCCCTTTTCCATTTGCAAGAAGCTAGGATTAAGTCCTACCTAGAATAATAAGAAAGTGATTCAATTGGAAAAAACTGAGGTTAATGTGGTGGGAGAACTAAAAAATATGCATGTACAGGTTGGATCAGATCCAAGGATCCAAAATTACATAGATATCCAAGTGGTCGATATCCCAAAAACATATGGTATGCTCCTGAGTTGAGAGATAATGAAGAGTATTGGGGGATATTTGTCTTTGGATTTCTCTCACATGTGGCTGCCTTGGAAAGGGATAGCAACACAAATTAGAATTGAGAGTGAGCCTAGGCTCAAACACATGATTACTAAATATGATTCTCCCAATGAAGTAGCATACTTTAAACTGAGATAGGAGTTTACAAGCAAGAGGAGATCATGACCTTCTCAATATTCAATTCTAATGATACACTGCCTCTAGAACAGAATGACCCAATGATCTCGGTCAACCAACAAGTTCTAATAAAAAAATTGCAACAAGATAGGTTGGTATTGGGAGAAGAGAATGATTTGTGTAGTTAGTTGCTTCCTAATTGGTGTAGGATACTTTATCAGAATCATTCTGAGTTCACATGTCAACTCTGTGTAGATATCTTAAACCATATCTGCCAGCCTCAACTGATTTGTCAAGATCAACCTCAAGCACCGACCAATGAATTTCCATTTGAAGCTAAGGATGCTACCATCCTCACTAGAATCAGCCTTTCTCAAGAGGAAGATCCCTCACCATTCGAGCAGACTCAGGTTCTATGCTCTGAGTTTCAAGAGGAGATTGAGGTATCTCAGTATTTCTCCGTTACACCCGCCCCAAATACCCTTCCAATGCTTAAGTCATTGATGAAAAAAGAATTGGATTGCAACTTAATCCAAGAAGTTGTTCAGGGAGTGATTCTTGAACAAGCTTTAAATATAGAAGAATCTTTAAGTGACCCCCAATCACTTTCAACTCTTGATGGCCAACAATAGTCCGCGCCGCCACCCATCTCAAGCAAGTCATCCCCTGTTATCCCAAAAAAGAAAGAGCTCCCAACTAAAGATCAATTATGGAGTCTTAAATTTGATGGCTCTAAATCCGAAGTAGGAAGTGGAGCAGAGATTGAACTAACCAACCCGAAAGGGAAGACTTACTTTGCATCTTACAGGTTGTAGTTTGGCTGCACGAACAATGTGGCTAAATATGAAGCACTTGCTCGTGGACTTATGTTTTCCCATGAAAAGAAGGTCATCGCTCTCATGGTAATGGGGGATTATGAAGTAATTGTAAAGTAGGTACACAACCAATATTCTTTTCATAACAAAAGATTGGCTGCATACAAAAATAGAATTTGGAATTTGATTGCAGACTTTGACGCTTTTGGGATCACTCTGATTCCTAGAGAAACTAATCAGATTATGGATGCCCTCACCATTATTGCTAGCACTTTGGAGCCTATGAAAGACTCCAAGTTAAAAATATTTTTAGTTGAATTAGTTTTAGTCCTAGCTATCCCTAATAATGTCCAGAATTTTTAGGTATTCGATGATGACCAACATATATTGGCCTTCTTGGCAAGTTCAGATGTCTTTGAAGGATAGATAATTGATGAATCTGAGAGAGATCAGGGAGATTGGGATCCTGAGAACGGTGATGCAAAAGGGATACTGGAGTTGAAAAGCAATAGTATTCCAAAGGGGATGGTAGCTTTAGAAAGGATATTTGACTCTGACCCACGGGCTCGTCAAAGGGTGCCCACAAAGAGTGATAGAGGGAAGTATGAATATGTTAATCTGACTCACTTGGGTCCTGAAAGGAATGTTCTCATAGGAAAGAATTGTCCTTAAGAAATTAAGAAGAAAATAGTTAATGTTTTGGAAGAGAACATTGCAGCCATTGCTTGGGGATATGAAGACTTAAAGACCTTTGAAACTTTGGTGATCACAAATACTATACCTCTTAAGAAAGAAGCCAAGCCCTTTCATCAAAAGAAACACCCGATCAATGCTTTGATTGAGCCCCTGATTCAAAAGGAGGTGCAAAAGCTGCTATCTGCAAGAATAATCTTCCCAGTCAGACATTCTACTTGGGTTGCAAATTTAGTTCCTGTGCACAAGAAAAGTGGTGAAATTAGGCTATGTGTTGATTTCAGGAATCTAAATAAGGCTTCCGAGAAGGACAACTACCCACTGCCTTCTCTTGATGAGGTATTACAAATAGTCAATGGGTCCCAGATGATTTCATTTTTGGATGGCTACTTTGGGTATAATCAGGTACTTTTCAGCCATGAGGACAAAATGAAAACTGTCTTCACCACCAAGTGGGGCACATTTTCCTATCAGAGGATTCCGTTCGGCCTCATCAACGCTGGAGCAACATTTTAGTGTGAAATGGACATAGCATTCAAGGATTTAATAGGTAAGTGTATCATTATTTATGTGGATGACTTAACTATCTTCTCGAAGAACCGGGAAGACCATGCTGCAGATTTGGAAAAGGTTCTCAAAAGGTGTATAAACTATGGTGTCTCCCTTAATCCAAAAAAGTGTGTGTTTGGAGTATTTGAAGGGAAACTCTTAGGCCACATAATATTAGAAGAAGGGATATCTATAGACCCTGATAGAGTAGAGGCCATCTTAAAGCTGACAAGGCCAGGAAGTAAGAAATAAATGAGATCCTTCTTAGGAAGGATTAATTTTGTCACAAAATTTATAACAGGGTTTGCGAAAATCGTCAAACCCCTTAATGAGATGATGAAAAAAGATGCAAAAATAGAATGGAGCAATGAGGCCAAATTTTCTTTATCGTAGATTAAAAAATCAATATCTAAGGCACATGTCTTGACCAACCCAGATTATCTAAAGCCCTTCTATATCTTTTCTTTCGCGTCTGACCATTCATGTGCATCTATTTTAACGCAACAAAGAGGTGAGGTAGAGAAAAGACCTATAGCCTTCATGAGCTCCCCATTTAAGAATGCAAAAGTTAGGTACCCACCTCTTGAGAAGCATGCCTTTGCATTGGTTTGAGCAGTAAACAAATTCAAGAATTACATTCTTTGGAGTTGGGTTATTACCATAGTTCTTGATCCAGCTGTGAAATCCCCCCTGAAGAAAAGTGAATTGGGGGAAAGAAGAGGAAAGTGGATGGCTATTTTATAAGAGTTTGACTTAGAAATTCATCCAATGAAACTGGTCCGAGGCTAGGGTTTATCAAAGGCAATGGTGGATGTTGACAAGAATATCACATGTTAGTAGTACACTATGTAGTCATTCACTAAGGATCCCTGGTACATAGATTTGATCTTCTTCCTCCTCAACAACAGATGCCCAGAGGGGATGAATGCTAATAAGAGGAGAGCATTGAGGATGAAGAGTTCTCATTATATGCTCAAAAGGGGATCTATATACAGAAGAAACTTTCAAGGAATTTACTTGCATTTTTTGGATCAACAAGAGGCTAAGCATGCCATTGCTGAGTTTCATGGAAAACATGGTACAAGACATGGATCTGCAGATGCTCTGGCCCATTAAATTCTTAGGTCAGAGTATTATTGGTCTTATGTGTTTCGGGATGCACACCAACATGTACGAACATGTCATGTATGCCATACCTCTGCACCCAGGGAAATAAATCTAGCAATGCCTTTGCAACCAGTGTATGAGGTAAGACCGTTCGCTCAATGGGCACTAGACTTTGTAGGTGTTATTAATCCAAACTCTTCTACCAGGCACAAATTCATCCTGACTGCAACTAACTACTGCACACGCTAGACCAAGACTCAACCCTGCAAAAACAACACCACATAAGTGGTTATCAAGTTTCTAACTAAGAAGATCACCACCAAGTTTGGAGTACCATTCGCCCTGGTATGTGATAATGGCCCTACTTTCTCTTTAGTTGAGTTTATCCAATAGGCTTATGAACATAAAATTATTTTGAAATATTCGTCTAATTACTACCCTCAGGGAAATGGAGTGGTTGAGTCCACTAATAAAAATCTGTTGGAGGTAATTAAAAAATTGTTAGAAAACAATCCTAGGGATTGGCACACCCAGTTGAGATTTTCCTTATGGGCAGATCAAACTTGAATCAAAGCTGCCCTAGGAAATTCACCATTTAAATTAGTCTACGACCAAGACCCATTCTTCCCAATCCATTTACAAATACCTATCCTCAAGTTTATGCAGGAATTTTTTACAAAGGATGATAGGATCAAAGTCAGACTAACCAACTTGCTCAATATGGAAGAACAAAGAGATGCTGCTTTGCAATAGTTCTCTAAACATCAAGTTGTCGTCAAACACTGGTTTGAAAAGAGGGCCAAGGTAAAGGCCTTTAGGATATCAGATCTTGTGCTACTATGGGACAAGGCTAAAGAGAAGAAGGGAGATCACCAGAAGTTTGATAGACTCCAGTTGGGTCCATATCAAGTAGCTAAGATACTAGGCGAGAATGCTTTCCATTTGAGTGCCTTAACAGGAGAACCTGTTCGATTGCCAGTTTCTCAAACATTACTTTGGCTCATAAAGGTCTGATTTTTTGAATTACTGTACTATATTGTATCATATGTAATTAGTTCTTTCTTTGGTTTTTGTTTTTTTGTTTTTTTTGTTTTGTTTCTTTTTCTTTGTTTTGTTTTGTTTTTGTTTGTCTTGTTCGTTGGGGATCTTCATTTCTATCTATTCCAAGAAAAGGGGTTGTTATTCAAAGTATGCTACATGCACTAGGAGATAAATTGATTTAGGTATTTTCAAGGAATATTTGTTGAAATATTTCGTTCTAAACTCATGTCTTATGACCATTTTAATGTTGGTTTGAAAAGTTATTAAGGAAAAAGGTACATTGTGAATATCTCATGAATTATGAGTGAAGTCTGCCACAAAAATAGATAAACATCTGCCTAAGTAAAACATCTATTTATTTCAAGGTGGCTATATCTCTGATTCAAGTGAAAAATCCAATTCCAAGACTGTCATGAAATTCATTGTAGTTCTCAACCCACATTTCAGATCAATCACACCTAAGTATTGAGAAAAGTTCATAAAGAGTTCCCACAAGTGAAGCCTAAAAAAAGAAAGAAAGAGAAAGAGAGAAAAGGCAAACTCAATATCAAATGGGTGAATCAAGTATCTCTATTGGGGCTATGGACGCCTGTATGCCAGTAGAGCAATGCTTTGAGAGAACTAGAGGTATCTTTGTCGGGGCTATGGACGCATGTCTGGCAGCGGAGAAATGCCTAGGATTTCTTTGCACGATAGTTGAAGGACTCAACCTATGTAGCTTGAATCTTAGGTGTGGTTGTTTAGGAGTGGATAAAGTGTCTATGAAGAAGGATGCACCATATACACACACACTCAGATTCACAATAGTCCATGAGCACATACATCTGAGATTCCAGCTCAACCTTATTCTATATATCTGATTTTGTTCAAGTTAACATGATTCATAAGCCAAATGGTTTTTGGGTGACTGAATTCTTCAGTGTCTTGAAAATGGGTAAACCATTTTCCCAACTGAGTCGCCATTTGTTATGCCTTGCATAGCCACCCCATCTTTTTCCTTGGTCAAAATGGGTCCCCCTCTTTGTTTTCTATCCTTGGTTGTTTTTCAACAAAGTTTGGAGTTGTTCTTTCTTCCAACACTTTGTTTTTCTTTTTGTTTTGTCGGAATTGGAATTAGAACGAAATCTGGATTTGAAACTTGTCTTGAGTTTCATTCCCCGACTCCTTTCCGATTCCGGTCTCGCTTGTCTCTTTGTTGGTCTCTTTGGTCTATCTTGTTTTCCTTTCACGGAACTGGAGCCAGAATGGATATTAAGTTTGGGATTTATACAAAGTTCCAAACTTATTTCCATCCTGCCTCTGCCTCTGCCTTTCTGGTTTGTTTGTTTGGACTTGGGATCAATGCTATTTACCTTTTTTCGATCTCCGTGTCTTCTTTTTGGTTCTTTCTTTCCTTTTCTTTGTTGTTGGAGGAACCAAAAACGGAACCGAAACCAAACTCGGAACTTGGACAAAGTTTCCAAACTTGGTTCTCATTCTGTTTCTACTCTCGCCTTTCTTGTTACTTTGGTCACACAATAGTTTTGTGCCTGTTCCCACCGCGATTCCGCATCCAACCTGCCACATTAATGACATTAATTATAGGTACCTCCCACATATGAAATTGGTTTTTTAACCTTAATTAAGGTTAATGCATTGGTTATTATTATTGTTTAACAAGTAATATTGAACTAGAGTTGAGGTAGAGCATTTGGGAGCACAATTCAATTGAAGGTCAAGCATTCTGCGGGCGGATTCACATCAAAGGCCAGCCTGTTCGATTTTTTTTGAGGTAGGGTTTATGTTCTTTGTTTTCTTTGCTTTTCTTTTATTTTGTTTCCTTTGTCTTCGGTTCTTTCTTTGTTTTTGTTTTATTTAATTGTCTGTCGTTTTCTCATTTGTTTTTACTTTGCAACAATCATTTTCATGTTTTCTTCGTGCTCATATCGTTGTGCCCTGGGTTTTTGGGTATCGATCATGTGCTACATGGTTATATGGTGTTCTTTGATCCATTACTTTACCTGCCGGTCCTATTGCGTGTCGACTTGTTGATTTTGAGTAGGGTTAAGTTGTGCCCTAATTGTTTAAGTCAAAGGATTTTAATAAACTAGGGTTTTGCGCATCTCTGATTAGTTTTAAAATTGTTTCCTAGTTGTTGTGTTTCCCCTCAATCGTATGGGGGATAGTTTAGTACTGTTATTTTAAGCCTCCTTGGCTTGCCAGGTGACCTTAGTTTTGAGCCATGATGTCATTCGTTCTACTGTCAAAATTTCTAATGATGTCATGTTTGTTTTAACTGGAGTCGGATCCAAGATTAATTCTATTCTCAAACCTTTTTAGCAATGGATGTCGGATCCGTCTCCGAGCCCACTTCAGATGAATTATAAATTATCAAAATATATTTCACTCTATCGGAAGCGGAGGCAGAACGAGATATAAATTTAAAACTTCTTCATTGTAACAAGTCTGATTTCCATTCCGATCCCGGTCTCAATTACCATTCCGACTCTGTCTCCGATCTCGCTATATGGTTTGTTGTGAGTTTAATGTCCATTTGGGTCCCGACCCCGACGGTGTTTTAAAAGCTTTCTAGGGATGTCTTCTGCCTGGTCCCGCCTCCGGTGTATATGAAAGGTGAGATCTCTGACCTGGTTTTTCATACTTCTTGTGGATCTAATATTGGGTTTTGTTGCAAAAATTAAGATGTCAGGAGCATCAGGTGAGGCTTCTCAAAGGAGTCAACCTGTAGATACTTCAAAATCAAGAGAAAGCCTAAAAACGTTAAGCCAACACAACTCCCTTATACCTTGAGGTATAATCATCGGGGTCTTGCCATCATTGCTAGTAAAGTGGATTCTGATTGGGCATACATAACTGATACCAACCTGGGTTTGTTCCATTGCAAGGAATTGTACTCTGAAACATTTTTTGAAGAGGCAATAGGGAGGACCCAAAGAATAGTTGAATCGGGCTTAGCTCATACCACTATATTTCCTCTGTCAATCCAATGTCCTGAATTAATAATGACACCAGCTGGAGCCTATAATCCTACTACTAGATAATGTGTGGATTTATAGTGCAATGTCATCATTGATTTAACTCCTCAAATGTTTCAATTCATGTTCAATGTGCCCACTCCAAAGAATCCTAGGCAACTCAACGAGGTGAAGGCCTTGAAAATATATAGTAATCATAAGGAGGCCAACAAAACATTTGAATAAGAAATGGATGAGAATTGATAAAAAGTCTCTAGTTAAGCTTCCAGATCAACCTAAAAGGGCAGAGTTCTACAAGGAGATTGGGGACATTATAATGATGCTATCCAAAGTGTTTGAGAAAAGGGACGCTCTTCACTTTAAGGAATGGATGTTTCCATTTATTCAAACAATCCTAGATGGAAGGAAACAATTTGATTGACCCATGATTGTGTCTGAAAGCATACACAACCAAATGATTAGAGTGAGAGAAACCAAGAGTTTCTTCATGACTTCTTATGTCATTTATGCAGTAGCAAGAAGAGGCATTTTTCCAGGTTTAAACACAGTGGGGATTTTGGGAGAAGCTGATGGACAGAACAAGGAGTGGAATCATTATGATCAGCTCACCTTGTAGACTTCTGAACTGCATAATAGAAGGGTTAATGACACATTTTTATATGTCATTATTAACCAACTTATGGGAGATGCAGGATATAGATTGAGCCATGAAGCCACGACATTCATCACAGAGTGGGGATATTGGTTTATCCAATACCCCAAGTTTACTTATTTTAGGATGGTTGGATTTGATGGTCACCCTCACCTACTCCCTAGATGTTGCAGCAATAGGATTGTTTTAATGGAGTTTGTTTATCAAGCTTTGGGGGTTAACTCTAAATTTGGTATAAAGCAGAAGCCTGGTTGTCATAAGTTCCACATGAAGTTGGGTGAATATAGCTATCCACACCTTGTGGGAGCTAAGGTTGTTTGCAATGAATTGATGTATCTGAAGTTGGCCTTGTACACTGCTAGGAAGCACTTTGATCCAAAGAAGAAGATGAATGCTTTGCTTGCTTTTGCTTTTGATAAATACTTCAATCTATTGGAGGACTTTTGGAGTGATCTTCAGGATGAGTATGACTTGAGGAAAATGAATTTTGAAAGGTTGTCTATCCTGCTCATGGTGGAGTATGGGGTCAAGGTGGACATTCATGAAACATTATCAGATGATGGGGTGGTTTTGGATCCCCTATATGAGGTACAAAATATAGGTACCAAGAACTTGGATCCTGTAGATTGGGGTGCAGAGGAGACCACAAATATTAAACAAATAGCAAGGCCGGTGTTGGATAGAAGCATCCAATGGGTAGTGCTAAGAACCAAGGAGCTCGGGGGTAAAAATTCCAAGTAAAGGAAAGGTGCAAGTACCACTCAAGGGTACAAGAGGACGAAAAGAAGAATGCCTCCTAAGGAACCCTTGGAATTCTTCCCTCCTGATATAGAGGAATTTGAAATTGAAGTTCCAGCTCAAGATCTACCTGAAACACATGAAGAAGAAGTCCCAACAGGACCTGGGGCCTCAATATCAGTTGTAGGCAAGTCATGTACTCAACCCCCTCCTACAGAGCGACCGAGTGGAAAAATGCCTAGGGGAACTCTCCATAAGAAGCTAAAACTTTAAAGGGAAAGGTTCTTGAGTTTGAAAGCCATGAAGTAGAGACAGACTCTGAGGGTACTCTGTCGAATAAGGAGAAAGTAGAGGAGATGCCTTTTTATGAAATTGAGGATGTAGAATTGAGCATGTTTTGACAGAGGAGGACCAATGGACCCTATTTGAAGAAGATAAGAGAGCATTAGATGCAAAGGCACAAGCTGATGCATTGCAAAAACAACAAGAGTTAGATGCAAAGGCACAAGCTAATGCATTGCATAAACAACAAGAGTCAGATGCCAAAGCACAAGTTGAAGCATTGGAAAAACAACAGGAAATGGATGTAAAGGCACAAGTTGATGCATTACTCTAGCTACAAAAAAAGGAGCATGAGCTTAGGGTAAAGGAGGAGAATGACAAGTTAGAAATGCTGCAAAAGATCCATGATCTCAAAGAAGAGAAGGCTAGACAAAGAAGAGACAGGGAAGCCTTGAGGCTAAATTTAAAATTGTTGAAGAAGCCTATAAGAAAAGGGAGGAAGAAGAATGCTTGCAAAAGGAAAAGGATGGTGAGGAGCTTTCTAAGCAACAACAAAAGGAAAAGGAAGCACGGGACAAGCTCAAAGACTTGGAGAGAGAGAGGGATAAAATTATTGAAGAAAAGAGGTTAGAGGAAGAACGTTTGAAAAAGGAGTGAGAAGATAAAAGGCTGCAAGAGCAGAAGGATAAGGAAAAGGCCGAGAGGGTTGCATAAGAGAATGCATAAAATGAACAAAAAAATGTGCAAGAGGTTGATTCTCAACCTAAAGCTAATTTATTGCAACCACTATCTTCTACAACTACTGCCTCTTCCTCTACAATGATTGCTACCACTCCTAGTGCTCCTACATGGTTAAAGATGGATCTTGAGAAGAAGCAGATAGCTCCCCCAAAAGCTCTTAATTGGGAAGAAATGATGAAGGAGATAGAAAAGGAAAGACCTAAGAAAAATGCCAAGGTTCTTCATTCTGCAAGGCTCACGGAGGCAGGAGATATCATTGTTGAATGTGCAATTCCGGTGGTGGACAAGGATAGGCAAGATATGCGAGTGACTGATTATCAATTGGGCACAATCAATTTAGGGAGGCCTACAAGTAATCAACAAGTGAATCATATTGATGTTGTAGCTTCCTCCATAAAGTACAAGATGATCAAATATAAAAAAAGAAAGGATGAGATTAAGGCTCAATTGGATCAATTGCATAGTTTCTTAAGAGATGTTTCTACTCCCAAGTCCCAACAAGTTGTTGCCTTGGAAAATCTAGTCTTACTCAACAAAAGAGAAGTTGACGATTTAGTAAAAATGAGGAGTAAGTCTGGGATGCTGGATAGATGGATTGACAAGCTTAATTAGGAAGTGGGTGAAGTGTTGGTAAACAATTTTGAAAACCATAAAACAACACTTGAGTTGATAGAAGAAATGGGTGATCATATTGAAACTCTAGGAGAACAGGAGGAAGAATATAGGGGGTATGTTCAGAAGATGAAAGATATCAGTAAGTTTCCAAAATCAACTCTTCTAGAGCAATCAATCCTCGAAGAAAATAATGTAGATTTCTTGGAAAAGGCCTCAAGCGTAATCCGGTTTAGGTCTGATTTCATATATAAACATAGGAATGAAATTCAAGATGCTACTAAAGAATTGAATGAGCAACTTGATGAACTAGAAGCTGTAGTAGCTATTTTAGTCAATGTAGAGATACCAGTTGGAGAAGGTATGCCTTTGGATCACTTGAAGGAGAAATGGAATAAAAGATTCTAGGAGGTCATGCAGAAAGAAGATGATGGAGAGGATTTATTGTTGGATAGACTGATGGATATTAAAGAGGAGGTGAAGGCTACTAGGAGGGAGTTGACCAAATTGAAAGATATGTAGGAATTTACCTTAGTAGAGTTGAAAAGAATAAAATTTGAAGACTGTTGGGTTGATGGGCCTGATGTGGACATCCTTCAACAAGTATTCTCTAGCTATGATGAATATCTTCTTGAGTAAACAACACAAGATTGATTTGGTAGCAAAATATTTTATTTTGGGCACATGACTTCCCCTTTTCTCTCCTACTTCACAAGGAAATCAACCTTTGAACTGAAGGTTTTCATCAGCCAGTCCTATCTCTTTTTGGGCATTAGATTTTGCACAACAAGGCAATCAACTTTTGAATTGAAGATCAGGCAGTGTAGTTTCTTGATGCAGTTCTGGCTCCTTGATTAGTGGATCTCAATTTTTGATTGAGAGGGATTTATGCGTAGCATGTCTATATGTACTTTTGAGCTCCATGTTGTAAAGGTCAGCTAATGGAAGTAGAATTAGCCACCTGATGATAACAGATAGGATTTTTATAGCTTTGGGTAAAGATACCTTTTAAGTTGATGTTTAATTTAGATACACTTTTTATATGTTATTTTTATGTTGGAATTGAACTTCTTGGATCAGATTAATGAACCATAATCGGTCTGTATGCTAGTGAGTTTGTTGTGCATAAATGTTTCTTATTTGATGTGAATCATTAGGGGAAACCAGGTTTTAAAGATTATTTCATTAAATTGTCTATGGATGGAATTGTTATATGTTTGTTGATCTATATTATTGGCAACGAATGAGGAGTTTGTTTTGAATCTTGTGGTAATTTTGATGAATGGTTGTGATGATTAAATTAAGCACTTTGAATGTATGCAATGGTATGGATTGTTCTGTGAGTTGCAACATGTTATGGTTTTGATCTGTTAAGAAACACTCGTTGTTAAGAATATATGTTTGGATGTTAAAGAATTTTGTTCATGTTTTACTGATCTGTGCATTGATCTATCCTTTTTCTATTTATTTAAACCCCCCCATTAAACATAGATTGATGAATCTGATATAGTTTGTATTCCTTATCACCAAAAAAGGCCCCTTGAATATTACAGTTGCATTGGCCAATTGAGTGACATCAGATAGTTTAGAACCAACTATCAAGACCTTGGAAGTTAGGCTACTATATGTTGTCTTTCTTTTTCAGGAGAAATAGAGTAGAAATATTCTGTTTTATGTTGTTTGTGCCATTTTGACCATCAATAAGCGTATTGGCATTTATGTTAACAGTGTGATGAGCCATGCATTTTTAAGTTCTAAGAAGATAAGGTGATATACCTAAGCTACAGTTGCAGATGTTCTAGTGATTTCTTGTACTTATGCAAAGTGAGTAGATATTTCCAAAATTGAGACAAAAAGTGGATATTGTTTAAAGAAAATAAAATATGTGTAAGTGCATTGCTCTTGTTCTATGGTAAATCCTGTTGTGTTATGTCATGTAAAGTGAAACCAGTAAATGTGTTGTGCCCCAATTATGATGTACAAGGTATCTGACTTGGGATAAGGGTGAGGGACACCAAGTATGATCCCCTATGTGTACCCTTTGTGATGGCCCTTGTGTGTAAGCTATTTAATTGTGAAACAATGTAAATATGATATGTGTAGATGTGTGTCTACTAAATAAAATATGAAGTAATTATTTGTGTAAGTTTTGTTCATATGTTAAATGTGTACCCCTAGTGTACGACTCCCCTACGAGATTGAGATGCCTGCGAGTTTAAATAGGGGTTGAGGGGTGAGAGTACCCTAAGTGAGAACTCCATGGTTTCCCTTGAACGTGTTCCTAACATACTCCCCCACAAATGAGAACCACACTTGTTGGCTCATAGTGAAAACCCACTCCTTGATGTTTATAACCCATGGGTAGAGGATGAAATTACTTGGACCATATTGATTGCAGATTTTGGATACTCCAACAATGCAGGGCATTGATACTATGTGGAATAGTCCACCATGATATTGTGCACTATCATATTTATGTGGTCAGGGACCACCAGTTATTGCATGCTATTATACTTATGTGGTTAGAGAACCACCATTCCACTCCTCCCCATAGGTGGCTTTATAAAAGTCACATGGTACTCGTAATGTGGAAATTTTATTGTCGAGATATGAATTATTGATAATTTCTTAATTGATGTTTTGTTTTATTATATGTCAACAGTGTTAAATTTTACATTTATTTTACTGGAGCTATTTAGCCATTTGAAGGTTGTTATAGTCCATTGCCTCAAGGACTTCTTTAATTTATATTTCTAAATTAAGATTGGAATGTTTAAATGCAGTTGCAATTGATCTTTATTTGGTTTTCCTCTTGAGTTCATAATTTTCTGTTAATTAAATTGTTGGATTATGATTTTATGTTTCTCGGCTTGAGGATTCTTATTTTATTTTAATTTTATTTTGGCTAACTGTTGGCAAGTGTGGGGTAATGTGATATTTGTAAATTTTCATATCCTAGGAGGTTCCCTAGTAGGTCGTATAGGGGAGTAGATGCATTGGGAAATTATGAGTTATTTGAAATGGGTTGCAAATGAGACCGGTATGGGACAATCATTAATCCATTCTTCCCCTAGTTCTATGATTATTATTTTTGTACCTTCCTCTTGGAGGCTAACCCCCTTACACAAACAAGAGAAGGTACCTAGGAGATGTATGGTAGGGTCCTTAGAGAAGGGCCTTGAGACCATCTCTCCTAATGTATGTGGTATCCAAGAATCTCCATCCTTGTAAACCCCATTGAGCCTTATGATGTGAACTATGTGTAATTGTTGTGATGTATGGGTAAAATCTGTAAATAAATGATGTGTGGAAACACTTGACTACTATGTGAGAAAGAAAGTGATAGATAAAAATTGAGACTACTACTCTTGGGACATGAATTGATATTAGAATGAAAATATTTCCTAACATTATGGGTGATGTTTATGATGCAAAAGAGAACCTTGAAGGGTATCTAAGGATTTTAATGTGTTGGATATATGTTGATATCAAGAATATTAACTACATGGATGACTACTAACATTTGTTATATTGTGACTATCGTAGATAAATTTTCTAGGGTGAAAGATTTTTTTTCGAGCATTTAGATGTTTGAATCGTTAAAGGGGTTTATTTAATGTGTGCTTAATGGTTGAATGCTATGATTTATTCATCAAGAAAGTAAAGTAATTCATATTCTAATAGATTTATGTGCATTGCTATATTAAGATTTCTTTTCTGACATTAACAACTTCTAGGATGAAGTCTAAGCTAAGGGGAGAGGGATGTAAGACCCTGCCTCGATGTACTTAATACAACCATAATTTGTCCTATGTTTTTCTTGAATTGATGATTAAGTATATTGTGGATACTAAATAAGGTGATCTCTTAGCAATATTCTTGCATATCATTTTGATATTTTGTTCTATTGTCACTACCATGAAGGCGGATTGCACTCGTATATCGTGGAATGCAAATTTAGATTCTAAATGGATTATTATAGAGTTAAAGCTTAGAATGTTCAGTTAAAAAATTAATGTGTTACACAATTGATATTTATGACCGTGTTGGTAATGTGTAGGAAGGCAACGATGTTAGCATGAGAAGGGAGAACCATCAAGAGCGAATCAAAATAATACTTCATGAGGATATAAGTTTGACCCCATTCGGGGCCTAGAAACAAGTGGAGTTAATGTATTGGAGGACTACGGTTGTGAAGGAATTTAGTTGGGATTAATATGAGGGTAAGTGGGGATTAGGTCTTGGAAACCCCTATCTAAGTTTGAACCTCGGATGGAACCTTGAGTTGGATTTTATTGAGAGTTGTTGGTCAAAATTTTGGGTTAGGGTGCAAAAATAAACCCCCTAGGGTGTATACCATAGTGGTAGGGGTCAAGTAGGCATACAATAGTGCCCCTACAACATGATTTGACCCCTAAAAAGCTCCCATAATGGAGAGTGACGAATTTTGAAAAGAGGATGGGGTGGAAAGATTGAGTGGTTGTCCAAATGCATGTTCTCATTAATGGGGAAAGGAACTTCATTGATGGGAGAGGTACACTCCACACATTCCCATCCAAGAGTTACAACTGGTGAAAGTTCTACACATTTGGAAAGGAAGGAGTGGGTTGCTACCCACTTCTCCTTTTGGAGAACTTTAGTGAAGATGGTAGGAAGATTGAGAAGATGAGAGGAGTCATGTTGGGGAGGGCAAGTGATCCAGATGGCTTGGTTGGGGGAGGAAAGAGTGCTAAAAGAGTTAGATTCAGCACCTAAAGTAAAGAGTTAAGTCTTGCTATTCCCATTTTATTTTGTTTATTAGTTGCAAGAGAGTGATATGTTTATGTGGATTTTTTCTTGAATATGGTGAGAGAAGAGTCGATATGTATGTAATATGAATGTTGTACTATTTTCATTCCTTTCATAGAAATTTGAGAAGACCCCATTCATCATTTTGGGGTTGAAATAATTCTTGCTCAGGGGTATGGCTAGAGCCCACGAGGCTCCATGATGCCATTATGGTAGGGTGGAGAGCAAGCCCTAATCAGTTGTGTGTCCTTCATTGTTTTTGTTAAATCTGTTTATAACATGGAAAGTTAGTGTTTGATGTAACATGGAAGAGAATAGAAAGAGCAAAGTTTATTTTTGGCATGTGAAATGTTAGTTTTTCAAATATCATTGTAATAGAGAAAGTCTTATGTATTTGTATGGTGTCCATTGTATCTTTAAACCATATTGTAATGTTGGAAATTTAGTGTTTTTTTGAAATGGAGAAAAGTGAGATTGTACATATTAAGTTCTGCTTACAATGTAGAACTGATTTATCTCACTTAAATTATTCTTTGGGAGAAATACAAGATGACTTAGATTGATTTTATTCATTTATTTTCACTCTGACATTATATAATATATGTCACATATTTCTTTTTTTATGCAAATATAGATATTTATGTTTTGTATAATAAATGCATGTTAATACATTTACCTAACTTCAGATATAAAACTTGTTGTGATAAAAAATAAATAAAAAACTATTATTTTTAATTTAGAATAAGAGATATAAAATGAAATAAATTAAAATATTAAAAGATTACATATAATATAGGGTTCAATTAAACAATTAAATGGTTAATCCCTGAAACAAAATAATAATTAAATTAAAAAAAAAGAAAGTGTGAGGGCCACGACCCTATAAGTGACCTCCACATAGGTCTTCACTCTCTTAATATGGGGTACGACTGTGGATGCAGGGCGTTAGCCTTTCCCCTCCTGTATGGCTGCTCAAAGGCTTATCCACTACCAAAAGGAAGTAAAAGAGTTAATTTCTTCTGACAAATTTAGATTCCATTGAAAAAACTAGCATCACATCAATATACGCTCGATAATGTAAGAAAATACACATATGCCTCTGCATAGCATAAACGCCTAACATGCATTTCCTGGCTATGAAACATAGAACAAAATAATAAAAAATAATAATAGTACATACATACATGTTGTGCACATAGACCTTCTTTATCAAAAAGTAGTGAGGGATTTGTTGCAGAGGAAATGGTTTAAAAAAAATTATTAGAGGAAAAAGAAAATGGTAAGAAAATAAAATAAAATAACCAGTACTACTATAATGGGTTCATGATCCCAATCTCTTGGTATAGCACTTTAAAGAAAAACACTAAGATTTTAATCTATCCTTGAGGACTTGAGCAACCTAAGAAGTTTTTCGAGAAGCTAGTTGATCGTGCTCAAATTTGGCACATTGATTTTATGGTTCTAGAGACCTGCAATAATAGAGGGAGTCAACCATTTTTTTTAAGCTCCATTGCTACCATACTCTATCAATCTCAATCCAACGTAGGTGCCAGAGTCTGTAACCTAACTTGGAGGTACATTAGAAGAGTCACAGTCAAAGCACACTAATCTACTTTTGTATCGTGTAATTAATGCTATCACCAAATCATCCTCTCAATTGTCTCTTGATGCGTGAGAGGATCAAGAGATTAATTCTAGTCTTGAATGACCTCTCTGGTTGCTAGTCGAATGAGTCCAGCTAGAAATACATGTTGTTCAACATAAAACTAGCTAGTAGTTCAAGTCACCTCACCCTGGCCTGCAACCGCCTAAACCACTCTAGATTATTTCATCTCCCTTATCAATTTATTGGTAGAATATTGATTTAGTTAGACGTATGAATTTATCTCAACTAGATCCTATCAGGGGTCATTAATGAGTATTCGTTGAGATTAGATGGTGATAAGAAGTGGTTATTTCCTGTTGTTAGGTGATGCCATGATAACCCACTTGAATGTACTTAAGTTTATATGCCCTAATGCTTGGTTTGACGCAACATTCTTACTGTTGCTTTGAGTGTTTTTTTTTAAGGAGCTTTCATGGCTTAGAGGATCTTTTCCACATGAGGTCAGAACACATAAATGTACATTCAAAATTATGAAAACGTAGGGGTCTTCTGGGATGCATAAGAATATAAATTTGAGGATGATGTTATTAAATTGGTTTGTGATATTAGGTGTTAATCGGTGAAAGCCTGATACTTCGTTCAATCGCGCCACAATGAGAGATTTAGTTTTTTTGGGGGAATCTTTGTCAGATGATCAAGCTGTAGTTGCTTGGAGATGTGTGAAATGTGGAGGTGATTTTATTAAACATAGATATATTAGATGATAATTATTTTAATAGGTTTTTACCGGGGATAGCAATATTTTATTTTGAATTACATTCCTTGATTGCCTCGCGAGTTTTTCAACTTGAAAATGTTAGAATGGTTGCTTAAAGCAACTTTTACCATTCTTCTGGTGTCCATCTCTGTCAAGCACGTTCTTGACTCTACTCAAAATATAGGTTTTGACCCACGCTATTTTAAATGCAAGAACAACATAAGCATATAAATTTGATTGAAGGTTAGGTAGAAAATTTATTACAAGCTCCATTTCTAAGCAATATGTCAGTGAATATTTTAGCAGATTTCCCTCCTAGTCAGTTGCAGAAGAATTTTTGAGGAGCGATAATATTCCTATTCATTCACTATTGATTTAATTTTACTTATGTGGTTTATAGACATTGGTTAATATTGAAATGAGAACTAATATTAATATATTACTTGTTTTTTTGAAAAGGGTAATAATATGCGCTGTAGCGAGAGAATAAGGTTTTGATAGAGTTTTAGAGTGTTTTTTTTAACATGTATGTTTCCGCCAAGCTCCTAATAATGAGTACATTTAGCTTTTAGCATTACACTATTTTTTTTTGTATTATTGTTATTTCTTCCATTAAGTATATAACTTGGCTATTATAATCAATGTTTTCCCTAGCGTAAATGGTGCAGCAAATAAATTTATTATGTTTGTTTGTGTTGGGTCTTGATACAACACAATTTATTCCATAGCAATAATGATACTAATATTGCTAGTATGAGCAATAAATTTGTTTACGCATATGTTAATACATATAGCATTGATCTGTGAAAACAAGAAAAAACACGTTCCTCTCATTATGGCAACATTTTAAGTAGATAGCCAACTACGGTCTTAGGTGCATAACACTATGGTACATAGAATGGCGCTTAGATTGTAGTAGTGAGGTTTCAAAAAGAATAAAACTAGCTATTGCACTTTAGGTGTGCAATGGGGTACGCTGAATAATTGAATGGCAATATTTTAATTTGTGTAGAGAGTTTGGTTGAAATATAAAATAGTGTAGATAATTTTAAAAGGCAACTATTTAAATAAAGTAATTAGAAATGATTTTTTGTTTTATTTGATTTTGTGTAAATGAAAATGAAATAGAACAATATGTATATAACTTATTAAAACAACAAATAAAAAAACTTAAGTGGAAACAGTATACAAGCAAAAGAGGAACTTAAATTTATGTGATATAAAATTGTAGAGTAAGATATATATATGCAATGATCAAAATTAAGTGTTTTTATAGAATGTTTAATTTGCATAACAAGAATGTATGCAATTGAATACAATGGTATAGAAAAATTGTAACATGGTCACTTTGAACTCCAATGTATCTATAATAAGCAAAAGGTATATTTAGAATTTGAATAACAACCAGTAGAAACAAGAATGTTGAAGTTGAAATTCAAATATAACTATTAGTTACCTTTGATTGAGTAGTTTGTAGGTCTTAGACAATGAGAACATAGTGACACTTGCTAGTGTCTGATAATTATCTAACAAGTACAACTACTCGACCAGAACTCTAACCCACTAAAGTGTGAACCCATTCAGATTTTAACAGCAATGAACCCACTCAAGTTTGACATAATTCAGATTAAATTTGTCTTTCATGTTAGATGATAGTTATCTCTTACACTTTTACTTCTAAGTGTGTGGGTGGGTTCAAAATCCCTTTGCCCAATTATCACAACAAAAATCCTTAGTCCTTGCATAGCTAAATCTTGGCGTGACTATAAATGTTCTCCCCTAATAAATACCACCACACATTTCGGCAGGTGTAAGATTCAAATGACTGCCTTAAATAGATTCAAATTACTACCTTAAACAACCATGCATATCTTACATTGATGCTTAAAGATACAAATTTGTTAGTTTCATTTTTAAAACCATGTAAACCTATCTTTACTTCAAATTCATCAAATAACCAGCATAAACACCATATATTCTAGTAGATTGATTCAAGTGTTTACAAAAGCTTCAGTAGAGAACAACTAAAAGAAACAAAAGGTCCTGAAACAAGCAACAATAAAAACTGGATATTTAAAGCCAAAACACAAGAAAACATGCAGCTGCTGGAGACCTTTAGCAAGAACCAACTCGTCACCATCCTCTGTAAGGCTGACATGAAGAAACCCAATATGCTTAAAAGCAATGGAAATTTTTTTTCCATTAGTGGCACCTAAATATTCCCAAGTCAGTCAAAAGAGGGATTTTTCCAAATAGTTCACGTGCCTTTTCTATGCTTCCACATTTTGCATTCATGTCTACCAGAGCATTTCCAACTTGAATATCTGAAAAAATATCCCCTTTCCATGATGCTTTGATGGATGTTCACACCCTATTCCAGAGCTCCCATTTTGGCATAGGCAAGGAGGATATTGGCGAAGGTTGTCGAATATGGCTTTACACCTGCCAATTGCATTTACTTGAAAGATTGTAAAGCCTTTTCAACAAACCCATTTTGTGCATATCCTGCAATCATTGCAGTGTCCATGAGATGACATGTTTTCAGTTATTCTATCAAACAGTTAGCGTGCCTTGTTAATGCTTCGACTTTTTTCATGCATATCTACTAAGACAGTCGCGACCATAATATCTAGCAAAGTTCCTCTGTCTTTCATGCTTCGATGGATGTCCATACCCTGTTCCAAAGCTCCTATTTTGGCATGGGAAGGGAGGATGCTAGCAAAGGTTAGGGAATTTGGATTCAAACCTGACATTGCATTTGCTTCAAAATTTCTAAATCCTTTTCAACAAATCCATTTTGTGCATATCCTGTAAGAATTGCAGTCCACGAGACCACATCTATTTGAGGCATCTTGTTAAATAGTTCATGTGCCTTGTCTATTCTTCCACATTTTGTATACATGTCTACCAGGGTAGTTGCAACTACAACATCAGACAAAATTCATCTATCTTTTTATGCTTTGATGGATGTCTGTACCATGTTCCAAAGCCCCCATTTTTGCACAAGCAGGGAGAATGGTAGCAAAGGTTGTGGAGAATCCAAATAATGTAAGCAGATTTAGGTGAGAGATACCATTGATAAGCTCTATTTCTATTATGAATACCTCGATGACCCTATTCAATTCACCTGGAGTGTATAACAACAATTTTCTCTCCCTAAACCCTAATCTTTCAGCATGTTTTGTTCTATTCGGTCTGTAGTTTTTTATTTCATTTTGGTATCCAAACCAGTGACCTCCAAAGAAAGAGCACGTATGGCCTTTAAGTGGCAATTTGGTAGTGAACTTAGCAAATGATGTGCAATAAAGGTCTCAATGGAGAAGTGATAGCTTCAAATCAACTATGCATACATTTATAAGGATACAAACACGATTAAAACAAAACCTATGAATCAAGAAAATAATTAGGATCCATTACCAATAGGCTCATGTTATACTTACAATAGGGAGAGGTAGGTATAGAAGGAGGGAGAGATAGAGGGGGGAAGATTGTTTGTGTGTGTGTGAGAGAGAGAGAGGTAAGGAGATATAGGGGATAGAGATAGAGAGGGATATGGAGAGGAGAGAATGGAAATGGAGATGGAGATGGAAAAGGAGAGGGATATGGAGAGAAAGAGAGGGAGAGATAAAGATGGAAGCTTGATAAATGTATAGGGAGAAAGGTCGAGGGAGAGAATGAAAGGAGAGATAGGAAGATAAAGATATAGATAGGAAGTGATAAATAGAGAGACAGAGAGGCAAAGATAACTAGAGCTAGATAGGGATAGAGAGGCAAATAAAATTAGATATAGAGGTCTAGGAAGAGGGAGAGGGAGAGAGATGGATGGATAGAAAGAGGCATGCTTAGAGGTAGAGGGGGAAAGAGGAGAGATAGAGATGAAGATAAAAGGAGAGAGAGAGAGAGAGTTATAAATGGTGAGATAGAATGATAGAGAGATAGAGACATAAGGAGATATAAAGAGAGGGGAAGAGGGAGATGGAGAGGGAGATAGACAAAAAGAGGGACAGACAAATATAAAGTAGAGAGATGGAGATAGAAATAGGGGAAGATAGAGTGAGAGAAACAAGTAGAGATATAGATTTATGGGAAGAAAAAGATGATAGATATAGTGGTAAATATAGAGGGGGGAGAGGGAGAGACATGGAAGGAGAGGTCAAGTGATAACGATATGGGAGAGAGAGAGAGAGAGTGATAGGGAGATTGAGAGGCGGAGATAGGGATAAAAAGAGGGAGAGATAGAGATAGAAAGGAGAGAGAGAGATAGATATAACTTGGGAAAGATAGAGGGGGTGAGAGATAAATATATAGAGAGGGAGAGATGGAATGAGAGAGAGAGAGAGGGAAATATGTAGAGGGATATAATTTAAGTTATATTATATTATTTAAAATATATTATAAGACGCAAATTACTTTTGGGCCTTATTACATTATTTTGAATGTCATATGAGGGTACGTTGTTTGTTGCATAATTGGTAATGTTTCTGAATAATCCACAAGTTGCAATGTAAGGGGCCTTTAAGGGCATTATCTCCATTGTATCTTGATAGATATACCATTCCATATGAATTCATAATTTTTAGACCATTTACATGGTTTGTTGATGCTGCAACATTATTTTATGTGGAACTTAATTTAGTCAGAGCCATTGTGTAAGAGGATCTTATTATATTTTTTTGTTCCTTTTCCTTCTTCCTCAACTTCCTTTTGTGTATCATTATCTGTTTATTTGCTTGATCTCTTGAGTCTCAAGTTTTCCCATGCCAAACCATGTGGGAGAACCCTTTCGACTAATTTGCTATTTTTCCTTTCTTATGTCTCATTTGTAGGTCCATTTGATTTAGGTTTATTGTAAATGTACATGTTCTATCAATTTCAAGCATGTTGTAATTGCACTAGGGTATTGGCATATCTCTGGTTGAGGATGCGTTTCTCCATTTATATGTATGTATATAGGACAATATATGATTTTTTTTTTTTAACTAACATCAAGACTATTAAGACCAAATATTTTAATGTTAAGTAGTGAATGATATGAACATCAAAGCTCCTCTAGTACTACAACCGATATGGAAAGTGTTGCATAGTATGCATGCATCAATGTTACCCACCATAAGTTGGGCCTACTTAATCAACGACTCCATAAGTTAGGCCTTCTTGGTGAATGGTTTTTTCACATGGCTGGTCTACTCAGTTAATGGCTACATTCATTTTTGAAGTCATTATTTGGATACAACACAAACCTTCCCAAATTCTAGATTATAGGAATGAATACAACTATAGTGTCTATAAATAGCCTTGATTCCGATAAATTAACAAACTTCATTTTGAACAATAACCCACTTTAAATTGTGCTCTGTAATGTCACCACAAGCAAAAAATAAAGGCTTAAATTTTAATTTCAACTCTATATCATCCACGATAGAAGAATACACATCACTATAGGAGTAAATTTAATTTTTTATACAACTTCTATTGCAAATCAAGCTTGTTGCAGAGACTATGAAGTATGAAATCCATGCCCCTTCAGAGCACTTAGATGTCAGACTAATAGATTTTACTGTTAAGTGCTATTATGTCAGCAAGGTTTAAGGAGAAATCCTCCCCATCAATAAATAATCCACACAATCGGCACAAGCAAGACTTTGTCTTCAAGGAAAAAACAATGATATGGACTGTTTTGGTTGGCACTGTCCATTTAAACATGCAATAGACCTGTCGTCTAATTATGAGTATCAACACTGTGATCTTTTAAAGAGACTCCATTTTTATAACTATACAAATATCCTTTCTCATGCTAAAGAGTATGCCCATCTTCTTAGCATAAACTCTTATACTTGCCATGTCATTACTTAAATATTCTCCTCCATTTTATCTCCATCCAAAACCATTCATTTGAGACTTGATTTTTTACCAGTTCCTTCATGAACTTAAACCTTTATGACTGTTTTCTAATTACTATCAAAAATCTATTAAGCCCTTCTCCATGTGAATCTTTGTAAGGTCCAAATTCAATATGAGACAAAGAAGAGGCATTTTCAAAAACTTAACTTGGTATCTTCATGAATAAATTGCATGGCATCTTGGTTGAAGCAATAACTCCATAGTTTCAATGGAAAAACAAGACCCTTCAGGAATGAAAATTTGGTACAACACTCTTGTAGCTCTCTAGATGCAACCTTTACCAGACTCGATGGGTAGTCTTACTCTTGTAGAGAAATTGGTATTAAGAAATTTACAAGTGCAATGTTCAACAATATCATTGAAGCAACTGAAATCTTCAGACTACGCAAATAGATGAATGCCCAATCAGCGTATGGTGGGATGCATTAATTGCAGCTTGCAAAATACAACGTACAACTGTGTTTGGCAACAAAAAAGTAGTGAAAGGAAATCCACGTAATGAAGGAAAATAGGCATTTGTGGCTTTAATATCCAACAACACTCAATATTTCCATCGTCTCCTCGCCCAATGCAAACCATCAATGACCAAAGTTAGCCCGCTCTCTTCAGATAGGTATGCAATGGGTACGCCGAATAGGTGTGGAAGGTCAATTTAGAATAAAATGGTTTATTTTTTTGGTACATTTGTGTAGTAGATGAGGTAATTTGATAGTGCACTTAGCAAATGATGTGCAATAAATGTCTCAATGGAGAAGTGATAGCTTCAAATCAACTACATATGCATACATTTGTAAGGATCAAACACAATTAAAACAAAACATATGAATTAGGAAAATAATCAGGCTCCTTTAGCAATAAGCTCAAGGTAGGTATAGGAGGAGGGAGAGATAGAGGGAGGAAGAGTGTGTGTGTGTATGAGTGTGAGTGAGAGAGAGAGGGGTAAGGAGATAAAGATAAAGAGGGATATGGAGGGAATGAGAAGAATCGAAATGGAGATGGAGATGGAAAAGGAGGGATATGAAGAGAAAGAGAGGGTGAGATAAATATGGAAGAGATAAATATATAGGGAGGAAGGCCAAGGGAGAGAATGAAAGGAGAGATAGAAAGATAAAGATCTAAATAATAAGTGATAAATAGAAAGACGAAGAGGCAAAGATAACTAGAGCTAGATAGGGATAGAGAGGAAAAGAAAATTAGATATAGAGGTCTAGGAAGAGGGAGAGGGAGAGAGATGGATGGATGGATAGAGAGAGGGAGACATGCTTAGAGATAGAGAGGGAAAGAGGAGAGGTAGAGATGGAGATAAAAGGAGATATTAAGAGAGAGAGAGAGAGTTATAAACGAGAAGATAGAATGATAGAGAGATAGAGATATAAAGAGATATAGAGAGAGGGGAAGAGGGAGAGGGAGATAGATAGAAAGAGGGACAAACAAATAGAAAGTAGAGAGGGGGAGAGAAATAGGGGAAGATAGAGTGAGAGAGAAACAAGTAGAGATATAGATCTATGGGAAGAAAAAGATGATAGATATAGTGGTAAATATAGAGGGGGGAGAGAGAGAGATGGAAGGAGAGGTAAAGAGATAATAATAGGGGAGAGACAGAAATATAGAGATAGATATGGAGAGAGAGAGAGAGAAAGGGGGGGAGTAATAGGGAGAATGAGAGGGAGAGATAGGGATAGAAAGAGGTAGAGATAGAGATAGAAAAGAGAGAGAGATATGTAACTTGGGGAAGATAGAGGGGGTGAGAGATAAATATATAGAGAGGGAGAGATGGAATGAGAGGGAGAGAGAGAGAGAGAGAGAGAGAGAGAGAGAGAGAGAGAGAGAGGGGGAGATATAATTTAAGTTATATTATATTGAATATATATTATAAGATGTAAATTACTTTTGGGCCTTATTAAATTATTTTGAATGTCATATGAGGTTACGTTGTTTTGTTGCATAATTGGTAATGGTTATGAATAATCCACAAGTTACAATGTAAAGGGCCTTTAAGGGCATTATCTCCATTGTACCTTGATAGATATACCTTTCCCTATGAATTCATATTTTTTAGACCATTTACATGGAGCCTCTAAGGGCATTATCTCCATTGTACCTTGATAGATATACCATTCCCTATGAATTCATAATTTTTAGACCATTTGCATGGTTTGTTGGTGCTGCAACATTATTTTATGTGGAACTTAATTTGGTCAAAGCATTGTGTAAGAGGATCTTATCATATTTTTTTGTTCCTTTTCCCTCTTGTATCATTATTGTTTATTTGTTTGATCTCTTGAGTCTCGATTTTTCCCACGCCAAACCATCTATGAGAACCCTTTCCACTAATTTTCTATTGATTTTGTCTCATTTGTAGGTCCATTTGATTTAAGTAAAACAAAAAATATTTTAACTAACATCAAGACTATTAAGACCAAATATTTTAATGAGAAGTAATGAATGATATGAACATCAAAGCTCCTCTAGGGCTACAACCAATACATAAAGTGTTGCATAGCATCCATGCATCAATGTTACCCACCACAAGTTGTGCCTACTTAATAAATGACTCCATAAGTTAGGCCTACTTGGTGAATGGTTTTTTCACATGGTTGGTCTACTCAGTTAATGGTTACATTCATTTTTCAAGTCATTATTTGGCTACAACACAAACCTGCTCAAATTCTAAATTAGAGGAATGAATACAACTATAGAGTCTGTAAATAGCATTGATCCCCATCACCCTACAGTCCATTTCTAGGGCTGAATGCCTCGATTCTAATAAATTAACAAGCTTCATTTTGAACAATAACCCACTACAAATTGTACTCTTCAATGTCACCACAAGCAAAAACAGGGTTAAATTTTAATTTCAACTCTATATCATCCACGACAGAAGAATACACATCACTATAGGAGTAAATTTTAATTTTTTATACAACTTCTATTGCAAATAAGTCTTGTTGCAGAGATTGAGAAATCCATGCCCCTTCAGAGCACTGAGATGTCAAACTAATAGATTTTAATGTTAAGCACTAATATGCCGAATGATTATTAGAGTTGTTAAGATTCTTTGAGTATGTGGTTATTGCCACACTGCAACTAAATTTATCTACAAGATAGTTGCAAGAGAAATTGTTGTGAGAGATGCAAACCATTTCTATCATTTTAAACAAGGACAATGTTCTTGTAGAGATACCTTATTTTTTGTTTATCTCAATTCCTTTTGAATGGGGTTCTCATTGTTGCTGCCTTGCAAATCATTTGATTAAGTTGAAACCATGTCATGATGTAGGTTTTTCTTTGGAGTTGTATTTGTTAAGTTTTGTTGAATCCTAAACTTTTAATTTTTTAAGCTTTCAAGTTATATAGTTTACATTGTGACAGAAGTGCATATTCTTTGCTTGACTTGTCATAGAGTGTTTATGTTTTGGATTTCAAGGTTCACTTCTATAAACTATTTTAGCAATGTTAGTAATCAATTTTTCAAAGGATTTTTTTTTTCAGCAGGATAGGAATCCATGGGGTAGGCGTCAAGGATGCCAAGGTTATGAATATTCGCCTTTTCAGGGTTAAAGAGGATTGAAACCCTCTTGGTTTAGAGGACACCAACCTGCTTTCCCACTTAACCCTAATGTAATGCTTGGCTTAGGTAGGGATGCATGGGTTTCACTTCACTATAAGCCTCACATTGGAACACAATTAATTTGGGTTCTCGAGGTGGCTTTAATACCTTGGACAATCCAAGGCCTATGCAAAGTAACCCAATAGTTCATGGTGCCCAACATTCTTATTGCACACAAAGGAAAACCTTTTTTTGCAAGATTACCTTTGCAACTGCTACATGAAATTTTTTAGTTGTTCAAGGTTTCCATCTCCATTTCTATCTCTATCTCCTTAATCCTTAGCCCACCCCTCTCTCTCTCTTCCTCCCTCTATCTCCCCCCCTCTCCCTCTCCCTATTGCAAACATAACATGAGTCTATTGGTAATGGAACCTCATTATCTTATCGATTCAGAGAAGTCATGTTTGGATCCTTGTTTTAAAGCTAACACTTCTCCATTGAGACCTTTGTTGCACAAACATCATTTGCTAAATGACCTACCAATTGACCTCATGTAATGCACAAAATGTATGCAAAAAATATACCATTTTTTCCCCTAATTGACCATCTATAGCTCTTCGTCCCAACTTGAATACCTACAACATGAAACTCCAGCCCAATAATGTCGGCATTAAAGGAATGACCAGTTTAGCAACACATCCCTCAACTCTTTTCAACAAGGACTTCCAGACCAAAAGCACCAGTTTCTTAGGATTTCCTTTCAAGCTCAGAGTTTACTCATCTCAAACACTTCAAAAGAGATAGAGTGACAAGGTCAGTGAAGAAGATAGGAAACACCTTCGTTTCAAGTAAATAGAGCTCTTCCACCTGTTTTCAGTATTCACACAAGTTCGACACTTGCAATCCACCTATTGGTGCGCCTTTAATAATACCTAGCCGTGAGTACTTGCTTTGAACTGGCGCAACTTTTATTACTACAAGTGGGTGCCTTATCAGACTGCAAGTAGGTGCTTGATTAACAGGTACACTTGATTGAAGGACAAAAGAATTAGAATATAGGTCAGTAGAGGCTGGCAGTTTTGCCTCTTCAGCATTCCACGAGATAGCAATCTGAATGTCTGTGTCTCTTCTCCAAATCGATCACGTGAATCAAACTTATTAAGTTGTTGCATTGGGTTTGAAAATGGATTGCAGGATGTAGTGTAATGGCACATTCTGCAGCGGCGGGACACTAGAAGCCTCTTTCTCTTGCTCTTCTTCTTCCTTATCTTGTGGTAATGGAAGGAAGAGGAAGATGGGGAATGAAATCAATAGCTTGTGCTCAAAGTGCAAGGAGAAAGAAGCCCAAGTGAAGGCCAACCAGATGAAAAGACTGTGTGGGGACATCCTGCAGCTCTTGAATAAAAGCGTCTGCCTTCTCCACAACTAAAGAGACATCCCCTCCCAAGTCGCGTAACTCTATATCAAAGACAGGTTGTAGACATTAATACAGGCAAGAAATTAATAATTGCAACTAAAACGAGTAAATACCGGGCAAAGCAAATGAACAACAACGATCACTTTAATCATCTCCTGGAAAGACTAAGCCGTAGATTGCAACCGACGAATGAAAGGGACGTTTTTGCTGGAATCGGCCATAACGACCCTGATCAGTTTGAGCATCTCTAGGGAATTGTGAGCCATCGATAGAATATTTCAGCTTGATCAACTTCATATTGGATACGCCTTCGGCATAAATTAAAACAATATTTTTTCCTTAGAGTTCCTAACCCTAGCTTTTCCCACGTATTCTTTTTGTTTTAAGATTCATATATTCCCAAAAATATTTTAAAAAAGAGCATATTAATTAGGATAAGAGTATAACTAAAGAAAAGACTAAATTTTAGTTTTCTTTGGAGTAAAATAAAATATATAGAAATTAATGTTTTAGGTTGTAAGTGGATATTATTATTATTTTAAATCATTCTTTAAGGAGAATATATTTTATTTATGCATATAGAAAAAAAATGTATCATATATATATATAAATAAATAAGTATTTGACTATTATTACGCTATATTAATTTTAAAATATTAAAATAATCATGCATGTTTACCTTATTACTTGTGTGGAAATTTAAGGGATATGTCTTTTCTTTGTAATAAAACAAACCCTCTTAATATTAGTAGTCCCTTGTTTTTTTTCATGTAAATAAAGTGATGCGATATCATGCTAGTTAAATTGTAATTGTGGTAGTTCTCAGGGGCACACTAATAAAGTTTGCTTGGTCTAATTTTCTATGAGTCAATCAACAAGCTTATTTTGATATTGTGGGAATTAATGGTTGTGCTAGGTGATTAATGCAATAGTTGAAACATAGAAATGTGTGTTTGTTGTTATTCTAAGAGGGATGCACTAAGGAGCATATTATTGATAATAATAATTTCAATAATGTTTGTGTTTAGTGTTGAACCATCATCACTTCAAACTTTAATTAGCTTAATGTTAAAAAAAAATTGTGGGTTTTCTTGTCGAAAAATATCGGCATGACAACTTTCACTTCATCTAGAGGAACTTCATAAGGCAATTTGGGAATCTAGGAAGTCCTAGGTTCCATTGCTTTAATGTGAAAACAATCCTTGTCAACCAAAAATATTATCTCATCCTTATAATTTCTTACTAGATTAGAGGAAATTATTTCCCTATCCTTCATTACCACTTGCAAGTTTTTGAAGAAACCCCAATAGGTGGCAATGAAAGATTGATTGTCATTGAACCCTATCATGTGATTCCTAATATGTGTGGCAACCAAAAAATTTTGTTGCTAGATCTTTCCTTTGAAAATAGGTAGTTCATTTAGGAAATAAAATGCAAGACAAATTATTAGAGACTTAAATGTGAAGTTCTATCCTATTTCTCTTGTTCTCTTCAAGTTATCAAACAAATGCTCTCTCATCAACTCACACAAATCAACATCTTTCCCTTAACCATCTGGTATGTGGTATGAATTACAATACCCATTGTTGAGCCCTCTCTATTGGTGTAGTACACTTTGTATGTAATACACATGGTAGCATACTTGACTCCCAGATCAATGATATCACTTATGCTCATCGTTGTCTTGTCAAATTTTTCTCCAGTTAACTCAGTAACCTTCTCATTCTTCACAACTTCCATCACGAAAATCAATTTGATTGCACAAAACCTTGTTACAACCCTAATTATATTTTAGTGATTCTATAGGGTTTTTCCAAATACATGAATTCATCATGAATTCTTCTCAAGATGATTCTCACCCATTCAATGTTATCATAAAAATCATAAAAATATTTCTATACATCCAATCCCTTAGTTGACACATTTTCATACTCTAGTTTATACTCAACATAATCATCACTCAACAAGCTATGCCTCAACACCTTAAACTTCATGTGGTTGTATTCATTTAAGGGAGCATGAATGTAAATCCTCACATCTTCCATGTATACAACATCAACAATAACTTTTGAAAATGCACCATCCTTATCTACCTCCATTGTCTTGAAATGCTACTTCTTATACTTCAGCCTAGGTTTCTTAGAAACATCTACCAATTTTGGAGTAGCCATTGCAATTTCTTTTCAAACTTTGAAACAAGGGTTTGTGAGCAATTTAAAAAATACCTCTATGAATAGTTGCTAGGGTTTCACTACACTTTGAATTCACTAAATGATTTTGATTCCTTCTACTTATTCTCAGCTCCTGATGAAAATGCTTTTGATTCAAATGAGCTAACATTATACAAATTGAAGTATAAATTATTTTCACTTGCCCTAACTTTCATCAATTAATGCACTTTGTACTTGTTAGGCAAGTGGCTTCCAAAGTACTCTATATCTTCATAGTGATGCATAATCATTTCATAGACCTCCGCAAGAAAGGATTTTGCTCTAGACAACTGTTCTTCAAAATTCATCTTGCTCATCAATCAAACTCTCTAGACCATCTTATTCCATATCACTTTTTGTGCTGCAATGAAAAACATCTTATTCTCTTTAGGGGGTAGAGATACTTTGTAAAAGAGAAACTCCCCCTGAGATAATGCTCTATCTCAATCAACTATGAAATCTTGTGTAAGGCCCCGCCTTGCATATGATTAATACATCCCTCATTTGTTAAATACCTTACCTAAATTGATAGCTAGATTTATTGTAGGCCATAAATAAAGTGATTTTCAGTAGCAACAATATTGTATTTCATTTCCTTATTTTATGTTTTATTGCCATTTCTATAAAGGTGAAAGTGGTGGTTAAATAAGAATTCTATTAACATACAATTAGTTTATTTCATGATAACATCATTAATATTGGTAAGTCTTATGGTGGGGTAAATAATATTATTATTTAGTTAAATTGTTAATTAGACGATAATATTATTAATAAATTCTAAGAGAGTTGATTTAATGATACAAACATCGTTAAGGTTTATTAGTTGATCAAAATATAATATTCTTATAAGGTTCAACAACTAAATAATTGATGAAATGTATAATGTGTATTTAGTTGAGTGATAATAATAATATTGTTATTGAATTTGGCTTTTTGTTTTGTTGTATAATTTGAGGGTCGTTTAGTTATCAAATAAAGATATTTTGTTCAATCGTGATTCTAGTTAATTAAAGCTATAAAAGAATCAATTTATTTCAAATCAAGTTGGGGTTCCAAATAGTTGTTGTGTGGTTACCCAAAATACTTGTAATTTAGTAAGGAATCAAAGTTGGATCAAATTGGATGGATAGGTAGTTTTGGTCGACTAAAAGATTTGGAAATGTTGTGAAAGGTAGAAACGATGGATGTTGATAGGTTATGGAGAAATGCTGCTTCACATTCTAAAATTTAGATATCAATGGAATTCCTTCTTTTGGATTCTAGTCCTCTTATCAAAATTTCGTTATGGTAATTTTCTCATATGATGCTATACTATAAAATAATAAAAACACCATTGTCCCTGAATTATGCTAGAAGTTAATCTCTAAAAGCAAACAATACGTAACCTCTCCAAGATAACTTGCGAAAGAATAAAGAAACAACATTTATAACATAAAAATCCTTTGTGCATTTCAGCAGTAGGTGTGTTTGTAGACACAACTTTTAACATAACCACATTATATGAAACTGAAATAAATGCTGAGTTATAGATACATCAAATTATATATAGTAAATGAAATAGATGATCACAATGGCTCAGTTCAATGAACCCTTAATTTATTGAGGCACTGACCCCTCCCTACTTCTAGACTAGCTTATTGTTGAAGGCACATTATGTCAGAACTGGTTGGCCTTAATATCTTGAAGGAGGGGGCGATGAAGTCAGACGTGATGAGTGTTTTAGGTCAAATCATTCCATGGGAGTTAAAAGTCACATTCATGCATAGTTGTAGTCGTGAACACTATTCATAGTTGCATTAAGTCAGGTTGTTGTGCAGAGCACTCCATTAATGCATTTCACGGAAGTGGAGAGTCTTTTTATTTTGTCGGTTGGTGGAGAATTGGGGAAAATACGATCATTTTTAATATTCAACATTATTAACTGAGTGGGGAAAACTTCATTAGGAATGGGGATGAGGTACGCAGGTAACATCAAGAAGTCCAGTTTTGGTTTTCCAAGAAAAAGGCGTTAAGTGATAAAAACCTAGAGTGTAGGGGCGAGTAAAGACTGTCAGTAGCTAATAATGTGTTGGATCGAGTTTATCTTAGGAGGAGAAAAGTAGTCGAAGGGAATGGAGGGGGGAGAGAATGAAGGCATGAAAAAAAAAGAGTATTGGAAAGTTAGGGAGATGGATCTTGTTCTTTTAGGAAAACCAGTTGCATAAAAATGGGACCCATTTAGTTCATCATAGGAAGAATGGGAAGACGTGAGTCTTTTGGGCGATTGGTTATGTGAGCGAGATTGCTTTTGAGATGGCTGATGCATAGACAAATTCTGGGAAAAAAAAAGGGGTGATAGGTACACTGGCATGATCACCAAAGCAGGTGATATCGAACCTTCTAGATGGATTATTTCCAAATGGAGATCCCTAAAGGTAGCCTCAGGAACCATTTCATCATTTTTATCAGCAATGTTTTTGTGTGCTTTGTAAGGTCTTCCTGAAATGCATAATTTAATTCATAAAGAGGAAGTATAGGGTACCTTTTTCCAATGTAGCCAAGGTACTGCACCTTTCCCTGGGAAAAAGAATTATTGAACTTGAATACAAATTCATTATATTGCTTCAATAGTGTTACAACTGAGAAATGTTTATCATAAATTCTGGCAATTCCGTTTGGTGCATATCCTGTAATCCTTGCATTTCCTGAGACCACATTTATTCGAAGCAATATGCCAAGGAATTCATGCGCCTAGTCTATGCTTCCACTTTTTTCATACGTTTCTCTGACAACTGCAACTGTAGCATTTGATAAAAGATAACAAAAATTCCCCGTCATGCTTTAAGGGATGTCCATATTCAGTTATGAAGCTTCCATTCTGGCACAGGCAGAGTGGGTGCAGGAGAGGGTTGCTGAATCTAGCTTTATTTCTACCGATTTCTTTTGCTTGAAAACTTCTAACGCCTCTTCAACAAATCTATCTCACGCATATCCTGCAATCATTGTGGTCCTTAAGACCACATTTCTTTGAGGCATTATGTTAAATGCTTCAGTGTCTTGCTTATGCTTGTGCATTTTGCGTACATATTTATTGGCATGGAATTTCACCTTACACCTGCCGATGCATTTTCTTGGAAGTTCCTAAAGTCTTTTCAACAAATCCATTTGGTGCATGTCTTGCAATTATTGCATTCCATGAAGTCATAGTTCTTTTGTCAAACCTCGTGCGTGCCTTAGACCACATTTTGCATGCAATATATCTACCAGCGCAGTTGCAACTACAACATTTGCCATCCTTTATGCTCTCATGGATGTTAGAAAAAAATTGTTTAAATAAATTAGTAAATGTAAATAGTTTTTGTGAAACAATTAAGAGTAGAGTAATATTGCAGCATGATGTTTGAAAAAATGTTATCTTCAGTCATGCATGCGTACAAGGGTGGGTGCACATCATGTAGAGTTCAAATTAAAGTTTCCTACTATTCTGTGTATTTTAACTATTAGTATTAACCTTCATTCTAGAAGAAAATCAATTTCAACATCAATGTTTTATTTACAAGGATAGGTTTAGCAGAGCAAGCAATGCAAGCATTAATGCATGGAGAAAAAAGAAGAAGAAGAGAAGAAGTGAGGAAGGGCTTATATTAAACTCATCGAATGACCAATCATAGCCAATCGATTATACTAACACAGTTAACTTAGAACAAAGAAGAAATACCATTTTCATTGAGCTATTTAGGAAATATAAGTGAAATAAACAAATAATCCATTAACGTTAAAATAGGAAAATTCATAGACTATAATTCACTGTTGATTATTTTACAGTTGTGTAGAAAACACCATTAGTATCAAAAGAATCTAGAGCAACTGGGAAAGAATCCCTCAATTAGAGTTATAATTGCGATCGGAATCGTTGGCCTTCAAATCTTAGATCCATGTCGATTATCAAGTGAGAAGCTTTATTTTATTGATACTTTGGCAGTGTGATCTCCAATATATAAATTAGTTATATTGATTCCGATTGTGTAGAATACTCAAGAAAGAAAGCATTTGTATAGTGATCTTGATAAATGTAACATTCTATCCATCCATGGCTCTGTAGTTAAAACAAAGATTAGAGCATGTTTCCTAAAATTCTATTTTTTCTCTGCTTATCTATTTATCAACGAAATACAGATTCTTTCCTAAAATGTGACAAATTTCAATTATATTTACATTCTCAATCTATGGATTTCTGCTTGTGTTCCATGACCTCATGAATGGTGATAGTAGTTATTTAAAAGGGTTCATTAGTGAGGTTGTATATATATTAAGATCTTAATAATTGTAGACAAGGTTGTATAGCCTTATTTTGTAAGGCCTGTTATTGTCCTTATTGATATTTCATTTCAAAATCAAATAGAAAATTTGTCTTCATTAAGAATAATTTTTTTTTTCCTGAAATGATGTGCATTCATTGGTTATTCCTTCTTCATTTAATTGTCATTTAATATTGAAAGGTAACCAAGTAATAATCAACCTAAGGGTCAAAGGGAATGTAATTGAATATTTGAATAGAGACTTGCATGAATAAGTCAATTAATGATATTAAGAGTAGTTACCTCAGATTGTGTATTGCATCATAAATTGTATTTAAGATTTCACAATAAGATATTGAGGGTTAAGTGGAATGATAATTCTATAGTTATATGTTCTATTATGCTTATTAAAAGTTGTTATCATCACCCCAATATAATTATATTATTACCTTTTATTGTTATAAACATACTATTCACTAAAAACCATTATCTAAATTCTCATAATTGAGTCCTCATTTAATGCTTTCATTTTCATTATGTTACATGGTTGCATTGGTTCAATTATTATTAAAGTCATATAATTCCCAATTTAAAAATACAATTTATTTAGTCATAGTTTTGACTGACTCAATACACATAGTTTTTCAATAAACAAACTACCATTCGTTGGTAACTCATGCTAGAGTGAATTGATTTGATTAGTACTACATGATTGGTGTGTACCATAAAATTTCTTGAGGTTTTCTATGTTAAAATATTTCTTAGGGTATGGAGGAGATACAACCCCTTCTAGTGAGTCTCTTGGGAAAATATTATATTGATGATTAGTTTAATAATCGTATCAGGGCCCTAGTGATAAAGAGTTCTTCACCTAAATTGTTATCATTATCATCAATGCGTTATTTTCATTTTATTTTATTTTGAGGAGTGACAATAGTGGATTGTGATTGAAGTTGATGCCAAGGCATATTTTAAACTTGAGGGTTATATCCCTTTGTTATCTAACCATGGGTGAGATGGTTGAAGTCTAGTCAAGTCAAACTATGGTGCCTCTACGAACTATATACGTAGGCAAGGCCGTTTGAGATGAGTCCCCGAGGACTAGGTCTGGCCCCTAAGATTTGTTCTCTTATTATTAGTATACTTGGGAATTACCATTGATATGTATTCTATTGGTTATCATGTGTCTGGTATTAAGTTTGTGATTGTGCTAGAGTTAGCTGAACTATCTAAGTCTGCCTCAATGATGTGGACTCAATGTCTCCCTGATCCCCCTCCCTTGATTGTCTAACCAATTTAGTTATCAAACTAAAATATTATAGTTTATAATTGGTTGAAAGTTGTACACTTTCATGTAATACATGCTTTGGTAGAAAACTTGGAGAGTTTTGCAAGCGTATGTGAGCGAAATTTTGAAATTTGTGTTTTGTCCTTAACTATATTTTAGTGATAAATTTTGGGCATGACATTTTGGTATCGGAGCCCGATTGTAACACTGAGATTTCTTGCTAGTATGGTTGCCCATGTGACGAACTATTTGTGTGAATTTTACCCTTGTGCTTATATTCTTGTGTGATTGATTATTGAATAGACCTTATGAGGTCTTGAGTTGCTTTCATCATTCCTTGACAATTACAGTTGTGAGGAGTGAATTAAAAAGAGAATAATTAGGTCTTTAACATTCCTCAAGCATTATGTACCTTTATGTGAATGATGTTTTTGAGCATGAAGGAGTTTAAATAGCTAAGTTTAGAGATGTCTTATTTGAATTTAATTTAAAGTGCACCTATGTACCCTCCTTTAAAGTGCACCTATGTCTCCCTGATCCCCCTCACTGATCCCCCTCCCTTGATTGTCTAACCAATTTAGTTATCAAACTATTATATTATAGTTTATAATTGGTTGAAAGTTGTACACTTTCATGTAGTACATGCTTTGGTAGAAAACTTGGAGAGTTTTGCAAGCGTATGTGAGCGAAATTTTGAAATTTGTGTTTTGTCCTTAACTGTATTTTAGTGATAAATTTTGGGCATGACATTTTGGTATCAGAGCCCGGTTGTAACACTGAGATCTCTTGCTAGTATGGTTGCCCATGTGATGAACTATTTGTGTGAATTTTACCCTTGTGCTTATATTCTTGTGTGATTGATTATTGAATAGACCTTATGAGGTCTTGAGTTGCTTTCATCATTCCTTGACAATTACAGTTGTGAAGGAGTGAATTAAAAAGAGAATAATTAGGTCGTTAACATTCCTCAAGCATTATGTACCCTTATGTGAATGATGTTTTTGAGCATGAAGGAGTTTAAATAGCTAAGTTTAGAGATGTCTTATTTGAATTTAATTTAAAGTGCACCTATGTACCCTCCTTAGTACTCGTAAATGTTTAGGAGGATCAAAGTTTTAAACAAATTAAACGTGTCGATTGGATGTTCCATTCATGTTGGTGAGCATGTTATGGTGAACTATCGTTGTGAAAAACAAGTCAATTTGCAATAAAAGTGTAAATGAAAACAAAGTGAATGGCTAGAAAATGTTATCTCAATTAATGGATATTATCGTTATAATATTCACCCTTGTTCTATCATATAACCATTAACCTTATGGAGATGAAGGGATGAGTTTTAAGGCATGCCTATTGTGTAGACAATACAACTTTGCTAAAGTAAAAATCATTTAACTCCATAGTGCAAGTGAATAACTTAGTATAAAACATTATAATTGTTATTTCTAAATCTAGGTGCCTTGGGGAAATTTGAAAATGCAAATTCTTTCCTTGTGTGTGGACAAATGAAGTGTCTCTAAATAGTGCATGTTGCCTTGAATTCAATTGAATGTGTGTTTTGGTGTAAAGCTATCTTGAAAGATGTTTGATTAGGTAAAAGACCTCTATCCCAAAATTGTATTATTACCTAGGATGTATCATAGAATCAATTAATATTGAATTAAAAGGGAATAGTCAAATAATATGCATGGTAAATAAATAATAATGATGGTAAATACAAGAATGCAGCAATAAACCTTGCATTTCTAAATTTCAAATATAAGCTCTTCTTTCATTACATGGTATGCCTGAAAACTAAAATGTCGTGTGCATTATAGTAGCCTTACATTGGCGACACTTAGGTTCCCAATGGCATTAGTATTGATAGAAAATCATATAAACATTAACTCATTATATCCTAGTTAGGGATGCAAATACTAACTGCATGGCTAAGTAATTGTTTTTAGTGAAAAGAATGTTGTGCTCATGGAGCTAATAAATTGGACTATGCTTACCTCATCATGTGTGAGTATTAGACAACCTTGCTTGAGAAGATGTCTTATAGTGGTTGTGTACGTTAATGATAGAATAACATATTTTGCAGCTTAATTAAGTGTAAGAAAATGGTTTGTTTCTTTAAAAGATGAAAGTTGGAAGTAAAGTCCATTTTGTTTTCTTTGTGGATATGTGAATACCCCATAATGGTTCTTTTGTTGTGTACTAAGGCAATTTTGTGGATAGACCAAATCGTAAAAGTAAGTGTATGTTGTGCATCCTTGACTCATATGGAATGAAATGATAAGATTCTTGATGGTTAGTGTGGTTTGTCATGTCAAAACCTGTATATGTGTTTTGCCCAAGTATAAGATATAGGGTATCCGACTTGGGATAAGGGTGGTGGACGTCTAGTACAATCCCCTATGTATACCCTTCATGATTATCTTGTGTAGTTGATTTGTTGTGAAGTGGAGGAAGCATGAAATGTGTGGATGTGTATTTATTAAATGAAATGTGACGTGTTCCCTTATGTTAGTCTTATTTGTATGTTAAATGTGTACCTCTAGTGTTTGGTTCCCTCCTTATGGGAGTGCGATGCTAGCTAGTGTAAATAGGGGTCGAGAGGCACATGTTCTCCCATTGGGAAATTACAAGCTCAGGGCGTTGTCCCTAATCCTGACAAAAGATCTATGTCGAGTCGTTGTAATCCTCCCATGGATGTTGACTGTGGCCTACTCCCCTACATATGAGGGCCACAATTGTTGGTTCATAGTGCAAACCTATTCCTTGATGTTTATAATAACCCATGGGTAAAGGATGGAATTACATGGACCACCAATTACTTATATTTATGTGGTCAAGGACCACTAGTTACTTATATACATGTGGCCAGGGACCACCGGTGATGCATATTCATGTGGTCAAGGACCACCGGTTACTTATATTTATGTGGTCAGGGAGTGCCATTTATTCATATTTATGTGGTCAGGGACCACCAGTTATTCATATTTATGTGGTCAGGGACCACCAGTTATTCATATTTATGTGGTCAAGGACCACCAATTATTGCATGCTATTATACTTATGTGGTTAGAGAACCACCATTCCCCTCCTCCCCTTAGGTGGCTTATCAAGTCACGTGGTGCTCGTAATGTGCAGATTTTATTGTTGAAATATGAATTATTCATAATTCTTGATTGATGTTTTATTTTATTATGCACCAACAATGTGGAATTTTACATTTAATTAATTAGGCTGTTTAGCCATTTGACAGTTATTATAGTCCGATTTGCCTCAAGGACTTGTTTATTTTTGCCTTTGAATTATGATCGAAATGTTACAATGTAGCTACAATTGATCTTTATTTTTTTCTCTCTTTAATTTATAGTTCCCTCTTGGGGAGTTTTATTGAAACTTTGGTTTATGATCTTATGTTACTTAGTTTGGGGATTTCTCCTTGTTTGTAAATTGCTGGTATGTGTGGTGTAATGTGAGATCTGTAAACTGCCA
This sequence comes from Sequoiadendron giganteum, assembly GCA_007115665.2. Lineage (NCBI taxonomy): Eukaryota > Viridiplantae > Streptophyta > Pinopsida > Cupressales > Cupressaceae > Sequoiadendron > Sequoiadendron giganteum. The sequence continues at coordinate 408,512,592 of CM021103.1, read as the reverse complement.
TATCCCGGGGGGTTCCCTGGCAGGTCGTATAGGGGAGTAGATGCGTTCGGGAATCATATTGAAAGGGGTTGTGAATGGGACCAATATGGGATAGTCATTAATCCATTCTTCTCCTCATTCTATGATTGTTCTTATCTGTATGGAGGAGTCCTTAGAGAAGGGCCTCGAGTGGTATCCAATAATATCCATCCTTGCAAACCCTATCGCGTGAGCCTTATGTTGTAAATTGTGTGATCGTATGAGGATAGGCGCACCCATTGGGAAGAGCATCTTTGCTATTTTTTTGTGTACCTGTGAAATCGCAAGTAAATGTGATGTTGCATACCTGTGAACTATGTGTGAAAGTAACAAATGATGCAACTTAATATTCCTTGAGACATGGTATGAGTGCCATGACATGGTATGAGTGCCATGACATGGTATGAGTACCATAATTATAAGATAAACTGCTCTCTTAAAGAACATATTGGGATAAATGTGAAGCTAATAACTCTTGAGACATGTTTGAACATTTGAGAAAGTGATTTTTTCTAACAGTATGGGCATTGTTTATGGTAAAAAAAAAGTCTGAGATATATTAAGAGATGCTTATTTGTTGATGTATTGTTGTAACTTAGTTGAAGATGGTTGCATTGGTAATAATTTATGGCTGCATGAATGGTTGTTAACCGTGTATTTTGTTTATGTATTGTGAACATATGGGATAATTTTTTTTTTTTTTAAAGGTTGGATGCTAAATTCATGAAAGTAATGTCTCTTATGTGTCATTTTTAGTCTACTCTTGCTATCAATTTTGTGAAAATAGTTGTATATTTGATACCTTGTACAGTTGGTATGGGTAGTTGCAAGTGCCTACACTTCATGGGATTCCCTATGGCTAATGGTTTGAGCAATCGTTGATCATTGTGACTGTCGTTCTATGATTTATGCTGCTGTATAGAATTGCTGTGTGAATTTGTGTAAATTTTTCTTTGATCTAATACGAAACAAAAATTACATGTCCCTAATTTACTGTTTTGATTCTTTCATCATGTAAGTTAAGTAATTAGTATGGTTGATAGATTAATGTGTGTTGTTATATTGAGTGTATGTCTTCAAAACAGAATGGCTTCCAGGAGGAAGTCTAAGCTAAGGTGAGGGGGATGTAAGGCCCCACCCTGCATGTGATTAATACAACCCTCATTTGTTATATACCTTACCTATATTGATAGCTAGATTTATTGTAGGCCATAAGTAAAGTGATTTTCAGTAGCAACAATATTGTATTTCATTTCCTTATTTTATCTTTTATTGCCATTTCTACAAAGGTGCAAGTGTTGGTTAAATAAGAACTCTATTAACATACAATTAGTTTATTTCATGATAACATCTTTACTATTGGTAAGTCTTATGGTTGGGTAAATAATAATATTATTTAGTTAAATTGTTAATTAGACGATAATATTATTAATAAATTCTAAGAGAGTTGATTTAATGATACAAACATCGTTAAGGTTTATTAGTTGATCAAAATATAATATTCTTATAAGGTTCAATAACTAAATAATTGATGAAATGTATAACTTGTATTTAGTTGAGCGATAATAATAATATTGTTATTGAATTCGGCTTTTTGTTTTGTTGTATAATTTGAGGGTCATTTAGTTATCAAATAAAGATATTTTGTTCAATCGTGATTCTAGTTAATTAAAGCTATAAAAGAATCAATTTATTTCAAATCAAGTTGAGGTTCCAAATAGTTGTTGTTGTGTGGTTACCCAAAATACTTGTAATTTAGTAAGGAATCAAAGTTGATCAAATTGGATGGATAGGTAGTTCTGGTCGACTAAAAGATTTGGAAATGTTGTGAAAGGTAGAAATGATGGATGATGATAGGTTATGGAGAAATGATGCTTTACATTCTGAAATTTAGATATCAATGGAATTCCCTCTTTTGGATTCTAGTCCTCTCATCAAAATTTCGTTATGGTAATTTTCTCATATGATGCTATACTATAAAATAATAAAAGCACCATTGTCCAATTATTCTAGAAGTTAATCTCTAAAAGCAAACAATACGTAACCTCTCCAAGATAACTTGCGAAAGAATAAAGAAACAACATTTATAACATAAAAATCCTTTGTGCATTTCTGCAGTAGGTGTGTTTGTAGACACAACTTTTAACATAACCACATTATATGAAATTGAAATAATTGCTGAGTTATAGATATGCCGAATTATATATAGTAAATGAAATAGATGATCATAATGGCTCAGTTCAATGAACCCTTAATTTATTGAGGCACTGACCCCTCCCTACTTCTAGACTAGCTTATTGTTGAAGGCACATAATGTCAAAACTGGTTGGCCTTAATATCTTGAAGGAGGGGGGGATGAAGTCAGACGTGATGAGTGTTTTAGGTCAAATCATTCCATGGGAGTTAAAAGTCACATTCATGCATAGTTGTAGTCGTGAACACTACTCATAGTTGCATTAAGTCAGGTTGTTGAGTAGAGCACTCCATTAATGCATTTCACGGAAGTGGAGAGTCTTTTTATTTTGTCGGTTGGTGGAGAATTGGGGAAAATACGATCATTATTAATATTCAACATTATTAACTGAGTGGGGAAAACTTCATTAGGAATGGGGATGAGGTACGCAGGTAACATTAAGAAGTCCAGTTTTGGTTTTCCAAGAAAAAGGCGTTAAGTGATAAAAACCTGGAGTGTAGGGGCGAGTAAAGACTGTCAGTAGCTAGTAATGTGTTGGATCGAGTTTATCTTAGGAGGAGAAAAGTAGTTGAAGGGAATGGAGGGGGGAGAGAATGAAGGCATGAAAAAAAAAGAGTATTGGAAAGTTAGGGAGATGGATCTTGTTCTTTAAGGAAAACCAGTTACAGAAAAATGGGACCCATTTAGTTCATCATAGGAAGAATGGGAAGACGTGAGTCTTTTGGGCGATTGGTTATGTGAGCGAGATTGCTTTGAGATGGCTGATGCATAGACAAATTATGGGAAAAAAAAGGGGTGATAGGTACACTGGCATGATCACCAAAGCAGGTGATATCGAACCTTCTAGATGGATTATTTCCAAATGGAGATCCCTAAAGGTAGCCTCAGGAACCATTTCATCATTTTTATCGGCAATGTTTTTGTGTGCTTTGTAAGGTCTTCCTGAAATGCATAATTTAATTCATAAAGAGGAAGTATAGGGTACCTTTTTCCAATGTAGCCAAGGTATTGCACCTTTCCCTGGGAAAAAGAATTATTGAACTTGAATACAAATTCATTATATTGCTTCAATAGTGCTACAACTGAGAAATGTTTATCATAAATTCTGGCAATTCCATTTGGTGCATAACCTGTAATCCTTGCATTTCCTGAGACCACATTTATTCGAAGCAATATGCCAAGGAATTCATGTGCCCTGTCTATGCTTCCACTTTTTTCATACGTTTCTCTGACAACTGCAACTGTAGCATTTGATAAAAGAAAACAAAAATTCCCTGTCATGCTTTAAGGGATGTCCATATTCAGTTATGAAGCTTCCATTCTGGCACAGGCAGAGTGGGTGCGGGAGAGGGTTGCTGAATCTAGCTTTATTTCTACCGATTTCTTTTGCTTGAAAACTTCTAATGCCTCTTCAACAAATCTATCTCACGCATATCCTGCAATCATTGTGGTCCTTAAGACCACATTTCTTTGAGGCATTCTATTAAACGCTTCAGTGTTTTGCTTATGCTTGTGAACCACGTGCGTGCCTTAGACCACATTTTGCATGCAATATATCTACCAGCGCTGTTGCAACTACAACATTTGCCATCCTTTATGCTCTCATGGATGTTAGAATTTTTTTTTTTAAATAAATTAGTAAATGTAAATAGTTTTTGTGAAACAATTAAGAGTAGAGTAATATTGCAGTATGATGTTTGAAAAATTGTTATCTTCAGTCGTGCATGTGTACAAGGGTGGGTGCAATTCATGTAGAGTTCAAATTAAAGTTTCCTACTATTCTATGTATTTTTACTATTAGTATTACCCTTCATTCTAGAAGAAAATCAATTTCACCATCATGTTTTATTTACAAGGATAGGTTTAGCCGAGCAAGCAACGCAAGCACTAATGCATGGAGAAAAAAGAAGAAGAAGAGAAGAAGTGAGGAAGGGCTTATATTAAATTCATCGAATGACCAATCATAGCCAATCGATTATACTAACACAGTTAACTTAGAACAAAGAAGAAATACCCTTTTCATTGAGCTATTTAGGAAATATAAGTGAAATGAAATAATAATCCATAAATGCTAAAATAGGAAAATTCATAGACTATAATCCACTGTTGATTATTTTACAGCTGTGTAGAAAATACCATTAGTATCAAAAGAATCTAGAGCAACTGGGAAAGAATCCCTCAATTAGAGTTATAATTGCAATCGGAATTGTTGGCCTTCAAATCTTAGATCCATGTCGATTATAGATCGAGAAGCTTTATTTTATTGATACTTTGGCAGTGTGATCTCCAATATATAAATTAGTTATATTGGTTCCGACTGTGTAGAATACTCGAGAAAGAAAGCATTTGTATAATGATCTTGATAAATGTAACATTCTATCCATCCATGGCTCTATAGTTAAAACAAATATTACATGTTTCCTGAAATTCTATTTTTTCTCTGCTCATCTATTTATCAACGAAATACAGATTCTTTCCTGAAATGTGACAAATTTCAATTATATTTACATTCTCAATCTATGGCTTTCTTCTAGTGTTTCCATGACCTCATGAATGGTGATAGTAGTTATTTAAAAGGGTTCATTAGTCAAGTTGTATATATATTAAGATCTTAATAATCGTAGACAAGGCTGTATAGCCTTCTTTTGTAAGGCTGTTATTGTCCTTATTGATATTTCATTTCAAAATCAAATAGAAAATTTGTCTTCATTAATAGATTTTTTTTTTCGTGAAATGATGTGCATTCATTGGTTATTCCTTCTTCGTTTAATTTCCATTTAATATTGAAAGGTAACCAAGTAATAATCAACCTAAGGGTCAAAGGGAATGTATTTGAATATTTGAATAGAGACTTGCATGAATAAGTCGATTAATGATATTAAGAGTAGTTATTTCTGATTGTGTATTGCATCATAAATTGTATTTAAGATCTCACAATAAGATATTGAGGGTTAAGTGGAATAATAATTCTATAGTTATATGTTCTATTATGCTTATTAAAAGTCATTACCATCACCTCAATATAATTATATTATTACTTTTTCTTGTTATAAACATACTATTCACTAAAAACCATTATATAAATTCTCATAGTTGAGTCCTCATTTAATGATTTTGTTTTCATTCTGTTACATGGTTACATTGGTTCAATTATTATTAAAGTCATATAATTCTTGATTTAAAAATATAATTTCTTTAGTCATAGTTTTGACTGACTCAATACCCATAGTTTTTCAATAAACAAATTACCATTCATTGGTAACTCATGCTAGAGTGAATTGATCTGATTAGTACTACATGATTGGTGTGTACCATAATCTTTCTTGAGGTTTTCTACGTTAAAATAGTTTTTAGGGTATGGATGAGATACAACCCCTTCTAGTGAGTCTCTTGGGAAAATATTCTATTGGTGATTAGTTTAATAATCATATCAGGGCCCTAGTGATAAAGAGTTCTTCACCTAAATTGTTATCATTATCATCAGTGCGTTATTTTCATTTTATTTTATTTTGAGGAGTGACAATAGTAGATTGTGATTGAAGTTGATGCCAAGGCATATTTTGAACTTGAGGGTTATATCCATTTGTTATCGAACCATGGGTGAGATGGTTGAAGTCTAGTCAAGTCAAACTTTGGTGGCTCTGTGAAATATATACGTAGGCAAGACCGTCTGAGACGAGCCCCCGAGGACTAGGTCTGGCCCCTAGGATTTGTTCTCTTATTATTAGTATACTTGGGAATTACCATTGATATGCATTCTATTGGTTATCATGTGTCTGGTATTATGTTTGTGATTGTGCTAGAGTTAGCTGAACTATCTAAGTTTACCTCAATGATGTGGACTCAATGTCTCCCTCCCCCTCCCTTGATTGTCTAACCAATTTAGTCATCAAACTAAAATATTATAGTTTATAATTGGTTGAAAGTTGTACGCTTTCATGTAGTACATGCTTTGGTAGAAAACTTGGACAGTTTTGCAAGCGTATGTGAGCGAAATTTTAAAATTTGTGTTTTGTCCGTAACTGTATTTTAGTGATAAATTTTGGGCATGACATCTTGTGCATAATGCACAAGTTCTTTGTCATTCCTCACTTCAACATCTTGCTTTTGTTTCTTTCTCCACACCTTTTCAACTTCCTTCTTTTGTTCTATATTCTTATGTTGAGCCTGTGGCTTCACAAAATCATTTTAACAAAATCTTTCTTAATGCTCAAAGTTATTGCACTCATAGAAAAAAGCATTATTTACGGTGGAAAATCCATTTCTCCTTATTTTAGTTTTACAATACAAAGTCCTATGGCCAAAATTATTGCATGCATAACTCTAGCAATAAAAAGAATGGGAGACTACAAAATTATGTCTTGGATGCACAAAAGAGTTTTTCCTCATGTAATCATTCCTTCTTTCCTTCTACAATCATTATCTTTGTGACCAAACATGTTGCAATAATAACAATAACGATGAAAAGATTGAGAGAACCTGGAATTAACAATCTATTTAAGAGACCTCTTGAAGATTTTATTTTTATTGCTGACCTTTGTGAAACCATCATCTAATTCCTTTCTTTCATCCTTGACCTCTTTATAATCTTCACCAGATTCCTTATCCTTTTTCATTTCAAGAATTTTAGCCTTTGAGTTTTGACCTTCTTCAAATCAAAGACAACCTTTACCTTTTATAGATCTTTGAAAACTAATTATCTCATTAAGAATATTAGAACTTTTCTTGATCTTCAAACCTTTGTCTATCCAATCCTTTTCTTTCTCCAATTCTTTTCTCAGGGAATCAATTTCTTCAAGTTTGGAGCATTGCACTAATTTTCCATTTTAGCTTTATTATTCAAGCAATCTACAACCCTCTTTCCTTCTTCAACTTGAATTCTTAAATTGATAATTATCTCTTTTGATTCTTTGAGTTTGATTTTCAATTCTCCACTTCAAAATGTCTTCTTGCAATATCTAGATCTTCCGGTGTTGAAACAAGTTCTTCCGGTGTTGAAACAAGAAGTTCTTCAAAGTCCACTTCATAATCTTTTGCATTAATGTCTTCCATATATTCATGCTTCTTGACTTCTGAAGGATTTTTTTTTTGTCATAGCTTTGGTTCCCATGTGTTCCATTCAAGATCTATCTCAGCTGTTGACACTTGGCTTTGATACCAATTGTTGAACACACAACAATATTGAGAGGAGGGGGCGGGGGGGGTGGAGGTGAATCAATACTTAAACAATTTCTTTCATTCAACATCAATGAACCAATTAAAACATGATAAGAATATGAACAAAAAACACACAACCGTAACACCAGATTTACATGGAAAACTCAATGAGGTAAAACCACAGTGAGCAAGCTGCTTGGATCTACTATCCAAATCTAGCCTCACAAAATAAACAAATTTTTACAAGTATTTATGGTCTTTAACCAAAGGAAGTACTCTACTCCTTACTCAATATAACTTTCACAATAGAGGTTCACTACCTCAACTTACAACTTGATAATTTCAATACATTAGTTACCGATGGCTCACTACCTTTGGTAGTTAAAATTTCTTCAATAAGCTATGTTGCTTTCAACTCATTTTATTTAGAAAACCTACTCATTTACGGGTTCACAATTTTCTTCACAATCTTCACATTCAATGCAGATTTGTCAAAATTGATCTTTTTTACACTTCATCATCAAAAGATGTTCTACAAAATTATATTCACACATTGTTTGCTCAAAACATTCACTATAGACTATCTCACCTTCTTAAAGACTTTGATCTTCTATTTATACCACCTGCATCCTTTAAAAAGTTTCACGAGTTTGCTACAAACATGAATTATAAGATATGCAATATTTACAATGAAGTTTGCTTCAAGCACATTTTACATAGAAGGAAAACTTATGTGGATTACATTGAAAGATATTCAGGACCTATCCTTCATGAAGCATATCTTCAAAATTGGTGCACATTTAAAATTTTTTGGTGCAAGCAACTCCCCATGACAAGTTGGCCCGACAAGCAAGCATGACAAGTTGGCCCAACAAGCAAGAAAAATATCAAAACATCAACTCTAGACCAATGTAGTATTAGAGAGAACAAGAAACACTTTTCATACCACCTCAAAAAACTGATATAGCATGTAGACACATTTTTATACATTGCCTTTATCTTTTCAAATGAATTCATGCTAACGCAAACACATGGAGATTAAGATATCCACAACAAAAAAACTATGGAACATGAGAGAAATATATATGAACTTTCAATGAGATTCCATTATGCAATACAAAGCCTTTGTATTCATTATTGATCCAAACTATGTTGACGCAGATTGATTAGACACCAACATACCAACCTACCAAGTCGCCAGAATATAGACAACACATTGTCATCTACAAAACTACTAGTGGTGAACCAAATCATTTAAAATTTGAACTGAGAAAATATACCACCTTTAAGAATATAGCTTCAAAATTGCAAGGTAAAACATTGAAATGTAGTAAGATGCAAAGACATAAAATTCTCTCTTTGTTATCCATTCTCTAGGACTTAGCAAATTAATACATTGACAACTCTAGAATACTTTGTGGTAGAGCATATGCATGGATACATAGAATTTGCATGTACCTATCAACTATGTAGAGCTACTCTTCAAACTGCAAGAACAAAAAAATAATCTATTGAGGAATACAAAGTATTTGATAAAGCTCCTACATAGCCAATCCTATGCCTTAGAAAAAATTGAACTTTTTCAACCAAAGATTTTGATGCCCAACCATGAACTTTGACTGATGATGCATAATGGTGCAGTGATAACATATAATTATGAACTTCAACAAATAGGATTATCTTACATCTCTTTTCGATACAACCATGAACAATATAAATGCATATGATATCTACAAGGGTTGACATCACCAACAAAGGTTGACATCAATGGAAACACACTATCCACACTTTTTCCAACAAACTCACTTGAAGAAGAGATGCCACATAAAAGTTAATTGATGGATGCCTTGATTTCTTTATAGAACTACAAAAGGTTAACTCATATACACAATAAATTTCTACAACTAACATGTAGAGGATAACTCAATACATCTTCATTATTTGGCATGATTGATCATAATAGCTCCTTGAACATAATTGATTCTTTCATCTTGATATCTTGCAAGTTTGAACTTGATTAATGAAAGTACCATAATAATTTTGCTAAAATGCTTAATAATTCTTCTCTTGATTGCCCTTGACTAATTTTAGGATACTTGATTTGCTCAATTGAAGTACTAGTTCTCTTTAGGATTTCAAATGATAAAAATACTATGTATTTATATGCAATTACTCTAAATTCCTAAAAATAAAATATCAATAGCCAACATTTGAAATTGGAAAAATAAAATAATAAACTATTGCCAATGACATATTCAAATTTGGGGCCAAATTAGGTGGTCTAGGGCGTACTATTCCCTAGACTAGATCCACCTTTTTCGGGGTCTAAAATTGTTGGGGGAAAATATTAAATGCATAATTTGATTTCCCATGTTTTATTTTCTAAATATGCTTATAAAAATAGTGCAGTCATGAATAGAGGGCCCATAAAGGATTGTCCAACCATGCAACTTAGATTCAACACAATGGATAATTGTTGGTAGATGGTCAACACTCCCCTCAGGATTTGTGACATGGGTTAACCACCTCCCATGGATTTGTTAAATTTGGCGATTGTATTAGGCATTAATAGGCCGACCTTTTGGTACAATGACAACTATGTGGCCAATAATTAGTATCATAGATAAAGGTGTTTGGTTCAAATCCCCTCAGGTAACACTGAGGGGGAGATTTTTGACAGATGGTCAGTGCTCCCCTCAGGATTCATGACATGGCTTAACCACTTCTCGTGGATTTGTTAACTCTAGCGGTTGTATCGGGCATTAACAGGTCAACCTTTTGGTGCAACAACTATGGGGCCAACAAAAATAACACAATAAAATGGTCAACAAACATGAATTGTTATTGATCCAACAACTTCTAGTCTTACATGCATCAGATGCCTCATATGTGGAATAACTAGGGCTCACTAGCCTGACAAAGGGCATTACCAATATTACAATTAACACAAAGCCTTATTACATTCCATATCCTAGAAGGTTGGATCTAAGTATCGAATTCCTAATCAATCAATAACTTGAATCTATCTAATTGCTTTCCAAATGATTACAAATGATCTAAAATAAGAATCTCCAACTCTAATTATGATCTATGTTGGCCCCAAGGGTTTACAAACACAATGTAAGATCAAGCGTGTAGGTCGGCTAAATTATATGAAATATAATCCATCGTGAGGTGAAACATATTGTATATCTCCAAGACAGTTCCCCTTGGACCTAAAATCCTTGTATGATGTTCCATTAAGCTCTGCATGCTACAAAAAAGGTCCGCACAACAAACCTAGACTAGGTCGGGTCAAAATGTTTTTCCAGATAATCAACAACGAATTTTTGAGAGTGATAAATTTCTGTAAATGAATGCAAATCTCCTAAAATTAGGATATGTTGTAGATTACCTCATGTAAAATCAACATCTTGCTTCATGAGATGAGAAATGATACAATGATAAAATATGGAAGAAACTATTGAGACAACTACAAATTGAACTGAAAGAAAATAAATATTTTTGGTTGATATAGGATTACTTTACAACTAGGGATGGTCTTGCATTAGACACCTAGTTTTGGAAGAAATGTGAGTCCCTCACTTTCAACGGTCTAGAGGAAAACCAAGATGGTCCACCTCAACTTGAGAAATCCATGCTGAATTCTCCATTGGTTTACTTTTCCACTTTATTAGGCACTCATTGTAATTCTTGCTCCTAGTGCTCCTACCAATTTTGGTATCCAATATCTTCTCAATCCACTTTGGTGGTTGGTGTGGTAACTACTCCTCGAAGTTCACTTGTTACTACAACTTGAGTGTCCTTCATGGTGCACATATATGTCTAAAACATTGAAAATAGGTGATACACCAAGTGCCTTCGGTAACTCCACTTCAAATGCATTTCCTAAATCAAAATTCCTAAGAATATTACATGGTCCAAACTTCCTCATCTTCAACTTATTATATGTTCCTACTAGAAACCTTTCCTTCCTGAGATATACCATAACTTCATTTCCAACAAAAAATTCCTTATGTCTCCTCCATTTCTCATCTATCCTACTCCTATGTTATAGGTCCTCTTATTCTCTATACTGATGTCTCTAAGCTCCACAACTCCTCTAGGATGTATCCCAGTCACAATTTCAAATGGTGTCTTTCCTGTACTTTGGTTAACTGAATTATTGTATGAAAACTCTGCTTGTGGTAGAACTATATCCCAATTTCCCACCTTATCTCCAACTAAACAACTCAATGAGTTACCCAAACTCTTGTTCACCACCTCTATTTGTCTATTAGTTTTTGGGTGATATGCTAAACTAAACTTCAGGTTTATCTTCATCTTGTTCCACATTATCCTCTAAAAGTACCCAAATAACTTGGTGTCCCTATTTGAAACTATTCTCCTTGGTAGTCCATTCAACCTCACAATCTCCTTGAAAAATAGGTCAACATGCACAACATCATTAGTCTTCTTGAAAGGAATGAAATGTGCCATCTTAGAAAATCTACCCACTAGTAGCATTATAGAATCATACCCACTCTATGTTCTTGGTAATCCCAATATGAAATTCATGCTTATATCTTCCCAAGGTCTCTCCAATACTATCAAAGATTTGTACAATCCAATATTCTAACTAATCCCTTTTTCTACCTGACAAATTATGCAAATTTGAACATACTTCTTGACATCCTTATATATATGTGGCCAAAAATAGTGTTCACTCACCAAAGCTACTATCTTGTCTACTCCAAAATGTCCTGCTAGTCCTCCACTATGCTTCTCCTTAATCAAATTCTCCCTCATTGAAATCCTTGGAATACACAATTGGTTTCCCTTGAATAAAATATCTTCCTGAATGAAATAATCCAACCATTGGCTCCTATATATTACTACTAGTTATTTATATGAATTCTATGCTTCAACAAAATTTGGATCATCCTCATACATATGCTTTAGTTCTTCAAAACCCAATACTTCTATCTTCATTCTTGTCAGCAAATTCCTTCTTTTGATCAATGCTCCACAACTTTATTTGACTTACCATTCATATGCTTCAACATAAATGTATAACTCTGCAAGAACTCAACCCATTTCATATGTCTTTGGTTCAACTTACCCTGACTGTTCAAATATTGCAAAGTTTGATGGTCAATATATAGCACAAACTCCTTAGGAAACAAATAATGTCTCCACTTCTTCAAGGCTTGAATTATGGCTTACAATTCCTGATCATAAATTGAATATCACCTTTTGGAATAATTCAAATTCTCACTAAAATAAGCTATAGGTCTTCCTTCTTGACTCAACACTGCTCCTATTTCATTTCTAGTAGTATAATAATCAACTTGAAATACTTTGTCAAAATCTAGTAATGCTAACACTAGTTGCTCTATCACCTTTTGCTTCAATAATTCAAAACTTCTTTGTTCTCTAGATATCCACTTAAAGTATTTCCTATCTCCTCTCATTGTTTCTATCATGGGTGTGCAAATACTACTAAATATCCTAATAAATTTCTGGTAGAGACTTGCCAAACCATGGAATGATCTGATCTCTCCAATGTTTATTGGTGTAGGTCACTCAACAATTGCTTTAACCTTTTCAGGTTCCATCTTCAATCTTTTAGAAAAAATGGCAAACCCCAAGTACACCAAATTTTTCTTCATAAAGCTACACTTCTTGACGTTTATCAACAAATTCCCCTCTCTCAATCTCTACAATACTTGTCTAATGTGCCACAAATTTTCTTCCCTTATCTTACTAGAAATAAGAATATCATCCAAAAAAATAACAAAATTACCCAAGAATTTCTTCAGTACCTCATTCATCAAACTCATGAAAGTGATAGGAGCATTAGTCAATCCAAAAGAAATCACTAACCACTCATACAACCCTTCATTAGTTTTGAATGCATTCTTCCATTCATCTCCTTCTCTGATTTGATGCCATCCACTCTTTATGTCAATCTTTGTGAAATAATTTTCTCCACTTAAATAGTCCATAATGTCATCCATCCTTGGAAATGGGAATATATACTTGACTATGATCCTATTGTTTTCTCTTGAGTTTGTACACATCCTCCACTCTCCATATTTCTTTGGTTCCAGTACAAAAGGTAACACACATGGGATTAAGCTCTCTTTGATCAATCCCTTTTTCAACAATTCTTGTATCTATTTGTTCATCTCTATATTGTTAGGAAAAATTGCTATCGGTATTAGATCTATATGATGACTGGTGGCAATCCATCTGGTACATTCTTTGCTATGATATCTTCTTACTCTATCAATAGTTCTACTACTTATGTAGTTGATCTTCATCCTTTGCTATAGAATTCTTTGTCTCTCAGTTACTGCACTTCTTTGGAATCAATACAAAACACATGTTCTCATGCTTCAATCCTTCTAGAAGCTTTCTTTCATCTACCAAACATAGTCTCGCAATACTACACACTTCACTTTTGTCCTCTTCTCCCAAAGGTATCAATATAGTTCTTTTTCCATTTGAATTTATAGTATAGGTGTTCCTTCTTCCATCATGAATTTATTTCCTATTATATTTCCATGGTCTTCCTAACAATAAATTGCATGCATCCATAGGCATAATATCACGCAATACCTCATCCTTATATGATCCTATATGAAATTTTATCAAACATTGCTCATTCACCAAGATCTTTTGTTCATCCTAAACCTATGCTATCTTATAGGGCTTTGGATGTTTCAATCTCTTCAAATTCAATTTGTTTACCATCTCTTCTAAAACTAGATTATCTATGCTACCACTATCAATTATACTTTACATACCTTTCCTCCAAATTTCCATCTTATCTTGAAAAAATTCTTCCTTTGTGGTGGTTCCTCAATCACTTTTTCATGTATTAAAGCTCTCCTCATTACTAATGACTCACTTTTCTCAGGTTTCCCAACCGAACTGGGGGATCTTATAGGTTCTTCATCCATATAAGCTGCTCTTCCGATATTCTCAGTAATTCTTTTTGGTACTTTGTTGATGACATTCAAATTCTCTATGTCCTTCACCTCCACACTTGGAATAGGTTCATTTGAATGGTCTCTTCTCAGATCTTCCTTCATCTCTCCTATATCCATCATTGCGATAGGAATTATGACCTCCTCTATCACTACAATAGAAAATTTTGTCCTCTCTTCCTTTGCTGTATGAATTATTGTCCTTCTCTTCACTGTGGTAAGGTTTTCCATCCTTTTTTTTCTTTGCATATGGTATTCTCTCTCAAGATTGTGATCCACTCCTCTGGAATATTCCTCTTGCACTTCTATGTCTTTGTTCAAACTTCCTGTTCAACTTTTTCTCTACCTTCAACACATATTGGTATGCTTCTTCAACTGTTGTCATCTTCATTAGAATCAATTCTTCTTGGATGTTTGTTCTCAGTCCATTGATGTATTGTGAAACCTTCTCTTTGCTTGCTTCACTATGTCCAACTATGATGATCATCTTGTAGAATTCTTTAGTATACTCTTTCACAGTTTTCTCCTCTTTACTCAGGCTTTGCAGTATTTTCAATAATTCAAGCTCATAATCAACTGGTATGAATTGATTCTTCAGATTTGTCACCATCCTATCCCATTTTGTGACTTTATCCTTTCCTCTTCTATTTCTATCCAATTGAACTTCTTTCCACCATATAGAAACATGTCCTTTTAACTTAGTTTTCACGAATCTCACTTTTTTTGGATCTTCAATTTATTCATATTCAAAGTATTCTTCCATATCATTGATCCAATCAATTAATTCCCAGGCATTTAAATTTCTTGCATAATTTTGAATTTCAATTATAGTTCTCTTACCAGTCTTTGAAATAACTTTCAATATCTTTACCTTATCTAAATCTTCTTCTTCTTCTAGGTTTTCTTCATTGTGATTCACAACATGATCTAACTCATCATCATCATCACTTTTATTCACATGCCTAGGGTTTAGACCTCGCGTTCTATCCTCTTCCACAACATCTAATTAAAATCTCATTTCTCGCATCACTTCCAACATCTTATCCATTCGTCCAACAAAATTTACCATAGAAAGAACTCTCCTTGGTGGCATCTCTCCCCTTAGATCCAATGCAACTGCCTTAATTCGATGATCTAGCTATAAGCTCTCAACTACCTCACAATCAACATTTAGTTGAAAACACATGTAGTTAGTCTCAGGTCAGTGATTTTCTCACAAAAAAGAATTCCTTCTCAAGACTCACAAAATCACCCTGATACCACTTGGTGTAGTCACAGATGGAGGGCCCATAAAGGATTGTCCAATCGTGTAGCTTAGAGTCAACACAATGGAAAATAACACAAGAAAATTCTCAACAAACATGAATTGTTATTGATCCAACAAATTAAAGCCTTACATGCATCATATGCTTCATATGTTGAATAACTAGGGCTCATAGGCCTACAACAAGGGCATTACCGATATTACAATTGGCACAAGGCCTTATTACATTTGACAACCTATAAGGTTGGATCTAACTATCAAATTCCTAATCAATCAGTAACATGAATCTATCTAGATTATTTCCAAATGATTATAAATTATCTTAAATATGAATCTCTAGCTCCAATTATGATCCACGTTGGCCCCAAGAGTTTAAAAACCCAATGTAAGATCAAGCGTGTAGGTTGGCCAAATGATATGAAAGATAATCCATCATGAGGTGGAACATATTGCAAATCTCCAAGAAAGTTCCCCTTGGACCTTAAAGCCTTGTATGATGTTCCATTAAGCTCCACACACTCTAGAAAAGGTCTGCACAACAAACTTGGACTAGGTCGGCCCCAAATGTCTTGCCAGAGAATTAACAATAAAATTGTGAGAGCAATAACTTTCTATAAACGATTACAAATCTCTCAAAATTTGGATATGTTGTAGATGACCTCATGTAGAACTAACATAATTCTTCATGAGTCAAGAAATGATACAATGATAAAATGCAAAAGAAACTGCTGAGACAACTATAGACTGAACTGGAAGAAAAGGATTTTTTTTGGTTGATACAAGATTTCTTTACAACCAGGGATGCTCCTGCATCAAAAAGTAGAAAATTAATGCATAATAGGTCCAAGCACATAGGGGGGAGATAAACCTAGTGTGAAATTGTCAAATGCGACAATTTTTTATGCTACAATTTCCTTCGAGTCTTCTACTAGAATTGATGACCACTGTTGATGTTTAGCGATACTAGGAAGATCAAATACTTCATCCTCAGGTTTCTTGAAGAGGGTTTCATCCTTGGATATGTCCTTTATTTTAAAATTTTCACGCCCTGAAAGTACCACATTGTGGTTTTCACTAGGGGATCTATTTTTTATTTTTATGTTTTATCTATTGCAATTGAAAGATTCAATTTCCCCCCAAAGTATGATTTCACATTAAGGTCTATGTCAAATCTTACGTTGTGGTCTCCAAGTGGTATACCCTCTCTTAGTCCCATAAACTCAAAAATAACATCATTGTTTTCAAATATTTCTAAAATTGATGCTTTTTGTTGATCCCAATCAATTAGTTGGGGATAAATGAGTTGAAGGCCATTGGATTGTGAAGGGGATATTAAGGAAAAGGTTTTTATGGTGTTGATGAATGTGTTATAAAATAAGTCTGTGATGTACATGGAAGATTCTTTGATGGTATCATTGTTAGAAGTATCAACTATGGGAAAGAATCTAATTACCTCTCTAGAGGAACTCTTGATGTTAGGAGTAACATTAAATAATGAGCCATACCCAAGCCCTTGATATTTTTGTCATTTCTCTAGAACAATGAGTTCTATTATTCCTTGTTGATATAGACCAATGACTCCATGGACTATGCATCATATGTATTTTATGATCTAGAAACCATTACTATATTGATTAATTGGCAGGGTTGTTTACTCTTTCTCTTCTTGGTATAACCATTTGGATATGTCTTCTTTTATAACCTCTTTGTTTCACTCTCTCTACTTGGAGAAATCTGTGGGATCAAATTTGATAATAGAAGAGGTTTTGTCTATAATATGTGGTTTTCCATACATCTTAGGAGAAGATGGAGTTGTCTTACATAGAAGGACCCTATAAGATCATAAGTTCCACAACATTTGTCTCATATTTGGATCTAGTTATCTAGAAGGGGTTTATGTGAGGTGGACAATGAGGCTAAAGTGGATGGATCAACATAAGATGAGAATGTGAGATGATGCTATTTTTAGGCACTTGGAGTAGTTTTTGATATTTTTCTTCTAAGTTCTAAAAATAATTGAAAGGTCGAGGGTCCCCATAAATGGTGACTTTAGTTTCATTGTAAAGGAATTTAATGCAATGGTGATAGGTTAATGGGATAGCTTTCACGACATGTATCCATGGGTTTCCTAGGAGGATTTTGTATGGTAAATAAAGTCCAATACTTGACATGTAGTCTTTGTAATAGTGAGACCAACTTGGATAGGAAGTTTGATTATCCCTTTTAATTTACTCTCATTGTCATCATATGCTTTGATTGTGGTGAAAATTTGTTTCTCTATAACTCCATTGAAGTATCCCAATTATTTTACCAATTTCAAAGTACAAATTTTTAATTCCACTCCACCATCTACCAAGACTCATTTGATCTTATGTTTATGGATGAAGAATTATAGATATAAAGCTCAGTTATGGTATAATACAAAAGGAAGATCCTTTTAAGTGAACACGAGGTGATGTGTAGATGCGATGTGTCCTACCATGAACTAGAATTACTCAGTATATATATGTTAGTAGGAATGAATGATTCTAGGAGTGCCTTGTCTAAGACTTGTTTATGTGTGGGTGATATTGTAAGGAGCTCTTGAATGGATATTTCAGCTGGAGTTTTCTTAAGATGATCTATAAGATTGTACTCAACTGGTAATAACGTAGTTATGATTTTTGATTGTGATGAAGCTCCTTGAAGAGTGAATTTCCCTCATTATGTATTGATTCCACACTCAGGATTCCTAATAGGTATAGTGACAATGATAATGCAGTTATTATATTCTTGGGTATGTGTTACTATAAAATCATACAAGTGGTTGACTTTGTTATAGTCCTTTCCATTACCCAAGTCATTTCCTTTACCATGGTTAGGGATTTGATCCTTGTGAATTCCTAGATCATTATTTCCAGAAGTTCTAGGACAGTGTTCAATATTGACTTCTCCTTGATCAATGAGGTCATATGAGATTCTTGAGTTTCGTGAAACTTGGTGTTTATGACCCTTTATCCTATGGTATTCATAGTAATCATTATTGCTATACCAGGATGGTTTAAATTGGGGTTAATTGTATTTTCTAAGAATTGGAAGCTTGATAACGTTTGTTTGGATTAACTTGTTCAACATTGTCTCAATTTGCTTCCCTAAGGGAGTGTAATTTCATCTAGTGGTGTTGCTCGGTCTTGATGGTCCCTTTGGGGGATTCATATTTTTTATTTTTTTGTTGGGTATTATGTGGTGGTTGTATATTTTGTACAAAATTTTCATCCACTATACGATCATCCATAACATTCTTGTTCTTAGCCTATAGGCGAGGTTTGTCATTAGAATTTAATGTACAATCATTTTTGTCCTTATAGATTTAACAAGTCCCTTAGTTATAAGAGATTTCTTCATCGTTATCCCTTTTTCTATAGTCTCATCAAAGGTGTTGGCACATTGTATGTTTAAGTGAAAGCCAATTTTGGTGTTAATATTTTGAACAAAGATGTTCACAAGTTATTTTTTAGGAATAGGACATTTTCATTTTCTAATCATGTTTCTCCAATGTTGTAGGAATTGAGTGATGATTCTCCATTATTTTGTTGTGTGTTACATAAATAAGTTATGTATATCTCATGTTCTATGTTATAAGAAAAATGACCATTACTTCTTTTCAGCTAGTTTGTGAAATGTATTAATACCACATGGTAGATGGGAGAACAATTTTATTGCTTGTCCTCCTAAACTTCAAGGAAAGAGGAGCATTAATTATGTGCCATTGTAGGAAATCTATAGGAATGCTATGTAAAATTGTTGTATATGTTGTGGATCTCCTCTTCCCTTGTTATTTTTAAATTTTGACATTTCAAAATTATGAGGGAAAGGTATCCTAGCTATTGCTCTATCAAATGGGTAAGGACAAATGTTTTCAAGCGTGTAGCTTTTCTTCATTTGTCCTAATTTCATATCAGTAATATTTTGGTGAAATATTTGTATTTGCAGTACCAAGTCATCATTTGGGTTGTTTGGGGGTTTGGAAGATGGAGTACAAATTTGTTGTTGAGGAATGGATAAAGAGTTATATGAAGGGTCTTAGTATTGGAGATGTTATGAGGGATGTTATATGAGTTGTATGAGATTTTTTGGTTTTGGGGAATTCTTTGTTGTTGGGGTATGTTTTATGTTTAAGGAATATTGTATGAATTGTATGAGGGGTTTTCATTATGAGGGATGGATTGTTGTTGTTGAATGAATTGTTGTTGGGGGGTGTTATATGACTAGTTTTGTGTTTGAGGGACATGTGTGTGTAGGGATAGTGAATGGAATGGATTGATATTGTTGTTGTGGAATGAATTGTTGTTGTTGGATGTTTGTGTTTATGGATATGTTAGATGTGAATGTTTGTGAAGAATGTGGGATGTTGGAAGTTTAAGGTATGTTGGACGTGGAAGCTTGTTTTGCAATGGTAAGTGAAGTAATTTATAAAATAGGGGGTTGATATGAATGATTGGGATTATACGTGCTCATTTTCATGTTTGATGCTTGTGTAGCATATGTAATGTTGGGAGGGACATGAGATGTGGTGGCTTGGGTAGTGAAAGGATTTTTTGTGTAGTTTGACATGTTAGGTGGTGATGTATGAGGAATGTTTGTGTTAGATAGATGAAGAAATTAGCTGATTTGGGATATGTATGTTTGTTTGATTGGTTATGTGTGGTGATGCATGAGGAATATTTCTATTATGGGGTATAGATGAATAAATTAGTTGATTTAGGATATGTGTGATTGTTTGATTGGTTATGTTTGGGTTTCGATTAATCAAATTCACATATTGTTTAGAAAATGGTATCAAATCTATGCCATAAGATGGTATAGATGGTTGACTAGGTATGTTTGGCATTGAATATTGTGGCATAGCCTTGTTAATAGATTGAGAAATAGGTACATTCTCATTTGATGGAATATTAGATGATGTGATATGTGTGAAGTCTTTTTCCCTAAGTGTAGAAATGTTATAATTTGAATGTAGCTTAGAACCATTTGTGCAAGTCTAAGAAAGTATGTGTTGGGTTCCATAGCAATGAGGGCATCTAACACTCTAGCTAGTAAAAAATATTGTTGTATTTCAAATATTGTCTCCTTAGTCAATTCCACAGATTTGTTTGTGATGTCTTTTATGATAATTGGTGGATATTGAGGTTGTGGTTGTGGAATTTGGTATTCAATAGGATTGAATAAATGATGAGGTGTTCTAAACCATGGTTTAGTAACCCCATGGGTGCAGCAAAATTTGATTCACTTGGATTAGAATCCATGAGTTTCTTATGCTGTGACCTTTTAATAGGCATAACAATTTGATGAGCTTATGAAATATGAATGTAAGTGAAGGTTGGTGATGTGATATGAATGAGTTTTATTTCAATATGGACTATATGTGAGATACATTCGGTAGATTTGGAAAAAATGATATAGTGATGTTTGAATGATGAGAGATAAAAAAAACTATACAAGTCAAAGTTAACCTAGATATCTATTTGGATAAATGTTAATGATGGTTTTTTCTTATACTAGATTGATAAGTCCAAGAAAAAAGGATGATGGTAAGTTTATACAATTAGTAGTCAAGAATCCTAAGCTAGTTTGATCACACATTTTGATATTGATCCAACTATATAATTGAAAAAAGATGATTTTCCAAGCAAAAGATAAATGAGGGATAAGATGGGAGACCTAGATGAGATTATGATTGATATTGGTTTCTAGTTGGTTGATGTTTGTTGTTGATGATGATGATGTTATTTTTCCAAAACTAAGATAGGTAACCCTAAAATTCTAAGAATAATTGTATGAAATGGATACAAAAAATGGTTTCCTATTGGATGATGGATGCTAGTTGTAGGTTTATTATACTATAGGTCTAAGATCCTAGGTTAATGTGAAAAAATTATGGAAATAAAAAATTGTATTCTGGAAATTGTTTTCACAGTCAAAAGCATCACTATAGGTTTTAAATGCATATTTATGGGTATTATATGTGCCAAAAAAGATATCAAATAACATTAAAATAAGGTCAAATGTGACACATAACAAAACAAATACATCATTGTAGGTATCAAATATGTCACTGTGTAAAAAAGTGGATTTCAAATTGACAAAACAAGTTTAATAGGTCTTAGATAAGATGTGGTAAAGCATTATCAAATGCACAACTTTGCATATTAGATGTGCACAGTAATATCAGATGTGACTCAAAATAGTCAAATATTATAAAGGACAATTAGATGCATAACAAGATAATCAAATGCACCATAGTAGCTATAAAATGTATAATTTTGTGACTATAAGTGAAATTTTGTAAGTTGTTGATTAACTTTGACAAGTTGTTAAACTGATTTTGACTTGTTTTTTATTGGAAAGAGATTAAAGCAACAAAAAAATAGCAACTTACTCCAAGGTAATGGTATGATGGTATTCATTAGTCTTTACAATAAAAACACACTAATAAGTATAGCCTAGCTAGTATCAAGGGTGTGTCTCTCTACTGTGGGACCAAACAATAAAATTCTATAGGATTGTGATGAAACACACTCCACTCTCAAGAGGGAATAACTAGGACTCTTGTGGCACAAAGGGCTCACCTTTCTCCTTCCCCTGAGGGTTTTGAAACCTCAAAAGAAATTATATCTCTCCTTAGGATGATACATGTTGAGTAACTTCAGGCATGATATTATATCTTGCACAACAACTAGATTAATGATCACCAATCTTAGGTCTCTAAAAATAAGGTTCATAGTGGTTATGAGAATAGTGGGCCCATATGTAATGCTTGAGATGAGGGGGTATCCCCTCTTCTCCTCACCAAACAAGTCTTAATGGACTAAAGGTCTTATGGCTTGGCTTGGAAGATGCTAGCCACACTTAGAGGTACAAATTTTGTTCTCCTCCCTTTATATACCTTGTTGGTAAATGTGGTCGAGGTCACCCTTGGGGTGATGAAATACCCAAGTAGGAATCCTACTATAAAATAAAAATAAGATACTAGCATTTTTTATTCTTAAACTAACATGAAGCACAAGAGAAGAACATTCTTTACTAGTACTCGAGTGTACTTAATAAGTATAAAATAAGAGTGCTTTTGATATTGAGGCTTGTGTGAAGTGCAAGGAGAGAGCATAAACACTAGAAGTTCATGAAACACAACATATAATTCATTAATTAGAGCCCAAACAAAGTGTGAATTATACTAGAAATCAAAGCAATTGAATCTTTTTTCCCTACTCCGGATTCATCAGTAGTCTTATTTTACTAGTCTTATCCCAATGATTTCCAAGATGCACAAATATGTCAATTCAAAAAACTCAAAAAAGAATTAGGGTTAGAAAATCCAAGTAACAAAATAAGGTGCATCATTGTATTCATCAAAACCATCATTGTAATTATTAATTGCATTGTTTACCTTCAATTGTGTCACTATACCTATCAAATGTAACACTTTGTATATCAAATGCATAGATCAACAATCAATTGTGACTCACTACTATCAAATCGCCACTTTGCAAAAAATTGTACCTACCAACAAAGAAAACACATAGAATCAAATGAAATCCTATAATATCAAATGCATTGAAGTAACATCAATAGCATCATTCTACATATCAAATGATCTAATCTATCATCAAAAGCACCATTTTGGGTTCAATTACGCAGTTATGCACTTGTAAGTTATAAACTTCAAGAAACTCAATACAAACTGTCAAATCAAGAATGTGGGTCCCATCAGGTGCTCCATAACGTGAATAGGTTAAATCGAATGATCAATGAATTCAAGAAAATAATAGAAAACAATTAGCAATAAACAAGAATCTAATTCAAAGATCAAAAGGACCTAATCTCAATGAAGCATGTGTGCATCTGAAATCAATAAATGCAAATTAAACTAATCTAATCTCTACTTTACCTCCATCAAAAATACCTAGTCTTACGCCATTGTAAATTATAAAATTATGCTATTATGATGATACATGGATTGCTCATAAAACCTTAACATAACCTTGTTAAGAAAAGACAAGATAAATGATGAATATAGTTTGGTTGCAAATTTGAGGAGGGATTGAATGATCAATTAATGGATGTTTTATTGCTTTCACATATATCGAATCAACAGTGTGAGATGTGAGATGAGATCAATGGATGTGGATTATGTAGAGATTAGGAGAAATGTGCATGAAGCCGGATGGAGAGATAGAGTGGTCAACGAGAGTGAACTAGGGTTGAAGTTCAGTAACCCACTGAATTTATCTTCAGTCTCTAAATTTAGGATTAGAAGAATATAGATAGAATTTGATATAATTAACAAATAAATAAAATAATGATTTTATTTATTTTTAGAAGAATGTGCAAACTAAATAAATTAAAATAATTTATTAATTTTGGAGGAATAATTAGCTAATTAAATAATTAACAAATATTTAATTATGTGGATGAGGAGAACGCATGATTTAATTAAATAATTAAAAATTATCTAATTACGTGGATGAGGATAACACATGATTTAATTAAATATTTAAAAATTATTTAATTATGTGGATAAAAGATAATGAAATATTTAATTAAATAATTTAAAATTATTTAATTATGGAAATGGAAGAATAATTGAAAATTAATTAAATAATCAAAAAATATTTAATTAAAGTGGGTGAGGGAAATGATTAATTAATTAAATAACAAATATTTCATTAAAGGTGATAAATGAAAATGATGAAATAATTAAATAATAAAAAATTATTTAATTAATGTGAGAAATGGGTTAGTTTAATAAAATAATTAAAAAATTCAATTAATAGCAGATAGGGTTTGACAATACCAAAGGCTAAGTAGAGCATCACAATCGGTACATCTCTAGCCCTTAGGTCCTTAGGCATATTTATAAGTGCATTTATTGCTAGGTAAAATTAGGAAATCAAATGCATCAAAACACAAAATGTTGCATTTTGTTAGGAAATAATGCATAATTACCCAGTTCATTTAATCCATTTCGTACATAACCCCATGAGAGAAAAGCATGCATACAAGCTTGCTGAATAACCAAATGCATAGATCAAAATAGACAAGCCACAAAATAACAAAAGATATACCCTAGGAAAACCTCAAGAGATAAAAACCCAACCTCCAAAAGCATCCATACTCCATCTATTATTCAACAATAAAATAATACATGCACTTACAAAGTTACCATGAATACTTCTGAAACATCATGCGCCTCCAATGCATCCTCCATCTGTCCAAGCATGAACCCACACATCCCATGCCATGCTTCACATACACACTCCTCAAAAAGAGTCAATACTGACAACCCACTCATATAGCCAACCTTAACCACTAAACATGTGTTTGCTTTTATAAACAAAAGCTCACACAAATATAACCAAGTGGTAAGATAAAACCATGTGCCACAAAACCATTGGCACCTAATTTAATATTGGGTACTAAGTTTCACATTATTAAATACTTTCCCTAAATATTAAATTATTAGCCTATGTCTCCCACACATAAAATAATAACCCAATGTAACAATACAACTTTACAAGTGCCCCAAAATAATTACCTAGTGTGGTTAAACACACCTCCCAGTTGCACCACAACTAAATAAATATTTAATTACAAGATTATAATATAACATTTTATGTAATGGTGTACAACACCAAATCCTAACACATTTAAAACCCGATGTGCCACATTTGAAATGTGAAATGGCACATTTGATGGTAGTGGGACACTTTTGAAAAAGGGAGTCATATTTGAATAAATGACTCACTTTTGATTAGGAATAGGTCACATTTGAAAAGTCACATATGATAGTAAAGCTGTGTATATGAAAACTAGGTCACACATGGTTTGGTAAAATGATGCATTTGATTTATAGAGTTGCATTTCACTCTGAAATGACACAATTAATAACAAAGCTAGTGAACTTGTGTTTTTTCCTTATTTTTGATAGATTAACATTATGTGCACTATGTTTGTAGGATATTATAGAGCCTATCATGTTGAGGGAATGTTGTAGTGGATTGACAATCTTAGCGAGTTGGATGAAACATTTTTAGGTGTTGTTAATTTATGGTAGATTGCTTACATGCCAAAGATTAGAGCACAGAAGGAAATGATGAACAACCTCATGGAGAGGTGGCGCAGTGAGAGGTCGACCTTTGTGTTACCTATTGGGTGGTCACCATTACATTAGAGGATGTGTGGAGGATCTCGAGGATCCCTATTCATGGTGCTTGCATTATCTATGACACCGCTATTGGTAAGGAGGCATTGGAGAGGGTATTCCTAGATGATGATCTCAACATTGAGGATGGTGAGACTGACTTGATGTGAGCAATGGGGAGATTCAATGATCTCCCATTGGTTTTATTAGGGTTGATTCATGGTGTCCTTATTCCATAATTTCAATTTCATGGTTTTTTTGTTGGTTAGGGACATGTTCTAGAGAGGATTCTTGCAGATGGTGTTTTTTTTACATGGGGGCCATGTTTGCTTTCCCATTTATATCATGATATACACCAAGTGGTGTATCAACATGCTTCTATCCTATCTTGCAGACTCACTCTACTCCATATCTGGGTATGTAAGCATATTACTATCACTCATTTTTAAGGATATGCTCCTCAACAAATATAATTTCCATATGTATATATGAGGCTGCCTTGACACATCGCCATCTAGGAAAGTTGGATTATTGGAGGAGATGCATTGATGATTTGAATCAATTCATTTACTGATTATGGATCTTATGTGAGGTATATGATGATGATGCAAGACATATTGTGTAATATAGATAGATTAGATGGTTGATTGGGCACACTCCCCACATCATTGAGAGGAATTTTCCTAATCAAGTAGGCAACAATTTGGAGAAGTGCAATAAAAACATGTCAATTTAGCTATGTTTTCTCACACTCACCAAGATATTGGTGAATGGGGGTCTATGATAGTCCTAGGGACATTAGTTGGGGAGTTTGAGTCATTGACACTCATTTAGTGGGCATGAACAATAATAGTGGGGGATGTAGGTACGTCCCATGCTTATGATCTCTTGTGGGTAACATTTTGACCTATCATATTTACACATATAGATGGTGGAGCCATTAGGAGAGTAAGAAAAAGTATTGAGATAGTTAGGGATTTCATATTGAGGAAAGAGATGGAGGGATGTGGTGGAGTTGGTGGAGATGGGGGTGATAGCTAGGGACCTGTGCTAGGGGAGGTGAGTGATGATGATGGATGGGGGAAGAGTATGTTTTGGTTGAGGGTTAGGGAGGAGGATAGGAGGGGTGAGGAGGAGAGAGATGAGATGATGGGCAGCAAAGAGAGAAGGACATGGGTGTGCGACTAGGAGATGCTATTAGAGTGATACTAGGCCTAGAGAGAGGGGTGGTTACTGATGGGAGAGGGATAGCCTCTCCATCTAGTTGACACAAAGGATGAATGAGAGAGATACCAAGATAGATCAACACCAGCAGGTAGGGTCTTAGGATGGTGACTTGAGAAACTATAAAACAAAATAAAATAAGTTTAACTTTATAGGAGTTGGGGGAAATCTATTTTTCATGAAAAAAATATTTGTTGGTGATGGTTAATGATCATTAAGAGGTTCCTTTTCCTAGATTAAAAGGAATATTAAAGGTTTTAGCTTCAATTTCTTTGAAATAATATTTATAGAAGGATTCCATGCACATGGTTAGGGAATTGCCACATATTGAGTATAAAATTTGAAAAGAGAGAACAAGGTTTTTCTATTTATAAATTATTTTTCTAAAAGAAGATATGGTGATAATCAATATTTAAAGAAAGTCCCCTAATATTGAGAAAAAAGGATGTTATATTCAAAAAAAATGATATGATATTTCCTCTTGGGGAATTTACCTTTCTCTCCTACTAAGAATAATTGTTTTGGTTGACATATTTTTTTTTATTGCTTAATTTTTGTTTTCAATTATTTTTGTTTCGTTGTTTTGAAGAGATTGAGATCCTTGGTATGTTATTTTCTTACACGAGTTGATTTTCTTTTTATTGATTCATTGTGGCTATGTGCATTTTTTTACATAAGAGCAGGGCAATTTAGATGTTTGATTGGATGCATGATCAAGATAATGATTCATTATGAGTATAGTTTTTTTTGGAATGAGAGTTGGATAGTGTTGATTATTTGTTGGAGGTATGATTATCATATTTGATAATTGGCTAAGAGTTATTTATTTAAGTCTTCTTATATCATATCATAACATGATTGATGTAAATACTACATAATTATATTATTAGAATTTTTTTTATTCTTATTGTACATCTCTTTGATTACATATTATTGTGACGTATTCATATTTTATTTGAATTTATGTTTAATATTGATAATATATAAAAAAAGAAGAAAGATACACTTTATTTTAGCCTTGCTTGTACATAGCTAAGAGTGTGACTCGAGGTGTATGTTGATATATCAATCCAAATTTTAAGCTCTAAGTAACTTCACTCTCTTGGGTATTACATATGTGGAAGAAATAATAATCAAAAAATAATAATTTTTAAATTATGTACACAACCTCTCCATCCCTTCTAGTAATTGATATAAATTGAGTTGATTTAATTAATGAATGTTTAGTTAGACACCTCAATATTTTGTAATATGGACTCACAAGTCTATATAAAATAAGAGGTGTAGGTTTTTTAAGTAAATTCATTTTTTATAAGATAAACTAAAATGAGGCATCTCTCTCTCTCTCTCTCTCTCTCTCTCTCTCTATATATATATATATATATATAATAAAATTTAAAAAACATATAATTTTTTTTTTTACCATATTTAAGTTCATACATTTTAGGATTGGACTCCTTCCTAGGGTTGTAGCCTATGTGTCTATCTATGTGTTGTGTATGTCTGTTGGGGGTGAATTGATGAGGGGATCACTAAGTGAGAAAAGTGTATAAGTTGTGAGCAAAGGGGGGACAACTAACTAAACTATATGGAGGGGGGATAATTTATTTCATTCATCTTAGATCAAGTCTTAGATTGATTCTAAACATGAGGAGAATAGAAATCATGTACATAAATGAAGAAAAAGATACTTTGGAGGATTGGGTTGACATACAAATTAGGTGTGGGTCTATTGATTTATGTTAAAAGTGTCATAACTCAGGTGTGGACTAATGAAAAAAAAAAGAAGAGAATTAATGTTATTATCCAACAATTAACTCTTACAACCTAGGATTACAAGACTACCATGACTAAAGTGGAAAATTTGGATAGGAATCTTAACAAACTTTCTTGATTCAAACTTAACATCCACCATTCTGCTATTACTTTGGCCTTGGTGCTTCAAGATGAGATCAAGAAGCATGGCACTCCTATGGACCCCAACTCTAGCCAACAAAAGATGGATGTTTTCAAATCCCTCATAGAAGAATGAGAGAATATTACTAAGGGGTTATGTGAGATTTTGTTTGTTGTTTTCTTTGATTACTATTTGTTGTTAATTTGTTGTTTGTTCACTATCTTTGTACTAGTTTGAGATTGTTTTGATTTTTTCTACTTTGAACTCCTTGCCCTTTGGGCCTTTTGTGTAGGGTACAATGCCTTGTAAATTCTACGCATAATATAAAAAACAAATAACATTTTAAGAGGGGCACTATAATCCATAGTCATTTAGAGATTCCATATACATTTATTCATATAAATAGTGATAGATACAATATTTATTTATGTAGTATGTTGGATTTATAGATAATTCCTTCCCTTTTGTGACAATCTTTCTATTTCACTATTATTTTCTATATTTCTAATTCTCTCCTATATCACATGCTACATATTTTTAATCAAACCTCACACTACATATCACATATCTTTACTATTCTATTTGAAATTATGGAAAATATAATGATGCCCAAATACAATATAAGATAAGGCTCATTGATCACACCTTTTTCTATTTTACAAGATGACAAGAGTTATTGTCATGTATTTGTACTTTTTTTTGAGTTCTTTTGCTATGTGTCTTGTTATGGGCTTTGGTAATATTGACCAAAATTTTGTGGTATGAGACATCTCAAAATTGATGAAGAAACCTTCCAACATTATCCTTGGATTTATCTTTTGTCTTATCGATGAGACAATTGAGATAAAGAACTCTACAACTAGGGGAATCACTAATGGACTAAATACAAAATTTTAAAATTGCATATTTTTTACATATGCACAACAATATAAGGAAAAATGCCCTAGTAATTAAAATGGAGAGATTGAAGGGTAGTTTCCTAGTTTTGTAAAAATATCCTATATTGGTGCTATTAAATTTCTTGTTTGATTCTCCCCTTTAATAATTTTGAGGGATGTAGGTTGAAAGAGCTGGATATTAGCTCGACACCTAGGAACACCTACAAAAACAATGATAAACCTTCTACAAGAGGATATGCAAGAATGAGCTTGCTTGATATTAAGAACTCCCAAATGATGAGGTATGAAGTATGATTAAAAATGTACATATTCCCTAATTAAATAGGCAAGAGAGAAACCTATAACGCACAAGATGTTGCCATGTGTCTTAATCACACTACATGTAAACCCTAAAAACCTACCTAGGGAATGATGATGAGATAGAGATAAGTTCTAGAAAAGACAACTCATCTTCTAGAAGGAATATTATCTCCTACAAACATGGAAAGGGTAGTTACCCCCTTATTTATGGTTTATTTAATAATGCAACCTAGGAATAAATTATTAAATGAAGACCCAAGTTAACTTATGCTAGTCTAAAAAATAATTAATTACACTAACACCCCCCATAAGTGCAACTTAGGGAGGAAAAAGATATGAAATGATTATGCATAGATGATGGGTCCCGAATACATGATGGCCATTTTAGGTGCCCATGTACAAATGAAAAATGAAAATGAAACTAATCTCCCACAAACAGAGAGAAGGGGAAAACCCAGTGGGAAGAAAACCCCTCTCCAAAAAGGAGATGAAATGCAGATAAGTGAGGAAGGATTGATGACTCCATAATACCCCCCAAGTACACCATCCATCACATGTATACAATACAATCAATAGCCCCCCCATAGGAGGAAAATAGAGAGACTATATAGCCCCCCCAGAATATGTGATCACATACAAGAATGGTAAGTGCCCGAAGACAAAACATGATCCAATGTCAACAAACAACTTGTCTCACTTTCAGAAGAAACGAAACCATGTAAAAGTGCAGGAATCCTTCCCATTCTGGATAGGAATTTAAGGAAGGTAGGATGAATATGGATGTTGATGATGTCTTTGAAAGATGAGCTCATGTGTCTCCTTGCTTGATGAAGATGAAGATGGCACAATCAAATTAGGTACATGCCCAATCAATGAAGAAGGTGACAAACCAGGACGATGTGGAAACTAATGCCAAACAATATCCAAAGACAATGATTATTTGACAACAGGTGTGTAATGGATGTCATCAAACATGAGAGATATCCCCTCAAATATGTCCTCCAATTCTAAAATGTGAGACTCCATAAACAAGGATGAAATGTATGATAGATAGGAATCCCAATTAGGAAGACAATAAGATATAGATTGTAATGAATCATTGGACATGCTCAATGAATCACTACCATGAGAATGTTCTTATTGAATAGGAATGATAGGAGCCTCAGTCAATGACTCTGCACAAGGAATCACTAAAGATGAAGGCACATCAATTTTATCTAATGGAGAAGCAGGAGCATCTGAAGAACCCACTTCATCCTCATCTGAAGATTCAAAGTAGTCCAAATATTTAAACTCTTGAATAGTATCTACATCATAGGGTATCCTATCTGAAAGATGAAGAGGCACAAGAAAATCTAAAAGAGGATAATTTGGGAATGGCTAAGTATCAAGGTCTCCATGTATCTCCCAAATTTTAGTCCAAAGAGTATGAGGGAAATCACAAAGACCAACACTTTTCAAAGTGGAAACATCAATATGCATTGCAATGACACCTAAGACATGATCCATTTTGCAATTCCAAGCAGATCTCTTACTACCAGTACCAGGAGGGGGAACAATATTATACAAATGTGGCAATAATTGAAGCCATCGGAGATGGGTGATGATACCATTTCTCCATGTTTATGGTTTCCCCTTTTCAACATAATCAAAGCAGGATGAAATGAAAACCCTATTATTAACTATGATATATCTCTAAGATTACAAAGACAATATCCTTCAAAATGAAATAGAAACTCCCAAATATGATATATACTACAAATGAAGTTTTCCCAAATTGATAGAACCTCTCTAGGACTCAGGATGTCCAAGTAATCAGTCAAAATTCCAAATGTGCAAAATATTGAATAAATAATACCTGGTGCTGAATCTAGAAAATGTGCATGGACACAATAATAGAGCTCCTAAATACCTTCCAAATGCAACTTGAATCACCAAAATCAAAGAAATTGGCTGAAAGTTATGAGCTCGAAGGTTGAAATGGGAGATTTGACTTTAAACAGAAATAAAATATTACAAGAATAAAATATGATAATAATTCCTACACCACTAGATAGATCTTGGAACTAGCTTTCCAACGATATCTCATTTGCAAAAATCTGATACCCGAGTCAAAAGTTATGGCGATTTTAAGAAAACTGCATAATTAAGACATGATGGGGCTTCCATGACGGTTATTTGACCGTCAAATTTAAGATAGTCGCCCAATTTTAAAAAAATCACCAAAAAATAAATTTACCTCAGAATGTGAAGAATTTTGTATGAAAATGGGGGCTTTGGACCTCCCGTACGCAATGGAAGGGTTGGATTTCACCCAATTTTCTCCAGAAATTCGCGCGAGATGCAAACCCTCCAACCTTACAAAAAATCACCAAGATCTTGTAGCCATAGCTGAATCCTCAAATTTGAGAAGGGTCTTGTAGGCAAGGCTCTGATACCATGTAAGAATCAAACATGCCTTGCTACCATGAAAGAGTTGGAGATTAGCTTGACACCCAGGAACACCTGCAAAAACAATGATAAAACTTCTACAAGAGGATATGCAAGAATGAGTTTGCTTGATATTAAGCCTTCTCAAATGATGAGGTATGAAGTATGATTAAAAATGTACATATGCTCTGATTAAATAGGCAAGAGAGAAACCTAGAATGCACAAGATGTTGCAATGTGTCCTAATCACACTACATGTGACAACATGTAAACCTTAACAACCTACCTAGGGAATGATGATGAGATAGAGATAAGTTATAGAAAAGACAACTCATCTTCTAGAAGAAATATTATCTCCTACAAACATGGAAAGGGTAGTTAACCCCTTATTTATGATTTATTTAATAATGCAACCTAGGACTAAATTATTAAATGAATACCTAAGCTAACTTATGCTAGTGTAATAAATAATTAATTACACTAACATAGGCAACTCCTTAACACCAACATTTATCATAAATTGTCAATGAATTTTTATGATCTTCTCCAATGTAACTAAATTCTCTAATTTTCATTCATGATATTATTTTTGGTAGTGGTCCACAAGCTACAATGGTCATTTCCTTTGAGCTCTTATGATTCATAAACTCTTCAAATATATTATTCAAGATTTTTTTTGAATTGCTTCCAACTTGCTTATGAAAATTAAGTTTACTAAGGAGAAGATAATGTTGTGATAAAATGAAAATGAAAATTGCAATAAATCACATAAAAATTATATTTTAATCTTGGAAACACCTAATCTAGGAGAAAAATAGTTTTATGGTAGTGGAAATGGCCTTGCTACCTCCTTGCTTACCATGGAAAGATAATTACATCAATTGGAGTTCTATTTATATCATCTAATTTTTATTATTTCTTTACTATAAACACCTAATTTTTATAATTATATTCTCTAATTCTCTAATATTCAAGAGCACAATTTTTTAAAAATGACAATCCCCTTTACATAGATTTCTCATGACAACCAAGTTCTATATGACTATCTTACATTCCACATTATAAATATATATTGCTCACCATTAGTGGACAATAATTTGATTATAGCGAAGATTAGTTGCTATTACAATTGTGGTCTCATCCAACTACATTATCTTCTATTTTATTATGTTATTTTTCTTACATCTAAATTTACTTAAATATTTAATTTTTTAATTTTTGATTACATTTTATAGAAGCACTTTAGATCACACTTCCCTTCATAGGGAGTTTTCAATCGCACAAAAGGCTAACGAAATAGTAAGTTGGCGAAGAGTTATATCACTTTTATTTGAAAAACCACTTTGCTTAACTCACCTTGTGATCTTTGACTTTAATTTTTCATGTTTCTCGGAATTTGTTTTTGGTTTTCCTATCTTCTCTAGTACCACATCCTTTATGAATATGGCTCTTATTTCCACATCCAAATATTCTAAGGAGTGTGGGACCTATTCTTCTTCTTCATCATGGAGGGCTCTAAAGCCAAACATAATTAGAAATAACAATTGAGCGAACCTTAATAAAATGAGGGATATCAAGTTTGAATTTATTTTCACCCATGGGCTCCAAAATAGTGAGAGGGACCAAAAATTAATAGTCTAATTTTATTTGCTTTCCCTTGTAGCCTTTCCTTGTTTAAGGAAAGCCAAATAATGCCACATACCTTAAGTTTATGCTCCTTGCTATGCTAATTGTACCTTTTTTATATAATTGTTATGTTCCTTCCATTTATTCCTTAACTTTGAATTAAATTTCTACAATTTTATCAAACTTTTTTGATGCTTTAGTTATCTCATTATCTTTCTTGATTTTTTCATCTTGCTTAACAAAATTTACATCAAGTGGACTAAAAAATAACTCCCAAAGATGCTTGAAATGGTGACTTATTAGTAGAATAATATAATGAATTGTTATAATAATGTCAAATGCAAGAAATTAATTCATTACATATCTCAGGACATTTATTGTTATGCTTACTAATGAGTTGCCCTAAGGTCATGTTGACCATTTTTATCTAACCATATATTTATGGGTGAAAACCCATGCTTTTATTTAGCATTATGTCCATCATGTTGTTAGATTCTAAAAATAAGTGAGAAACTATCTAAGACATAGTATATGAGTAAATACAATATATCTATTTAATAAATAACCCTATAATGAAAATAATAAAATTGAGTTAGTTTTTGATACGGTAAGCAACATTTATAGGGTGTTGTACCCTTTACACATCGAGCCATAAGGGCCAAAAAAGATCAAGTCCAATATTAACAAAAAAAGCTAGCCAAAAAATAGAAACAACTAAATAATAGTACATCGACCACCGACTAACAACAAAAGCACCAAAATATAGACCAAAGAACAACTAACTGGCATTACCCCAATTTTTAGACAGGAGGTCCATGACCTCGTCCCCAACCCACTCTTGATTCTCATCAACATTATTTCCCGCCAGCTCATCCTTAATCACAACAAACAAAGTGCTAGTGACGAAATGAACCAGCTTCACAGTGAAGCGAGTCAGGCCCCTGAATCTCTTATCCAGCTTGTCCATTCTTTCTTCAAGCACACTCCACTCCACTCCCTCGACATTGAACTTCAGGTTCTCAACTTGCTCAGTATCCAAAGGGTGCGAAGACTAAGAGGCCGAGTTCTCTTTCGACTCTTTGCTAATGTTAGGGATGGTGTGGGGTCCTTTCACATTTTCCTCCTCTTCCTCCTTAGACATGTCCTCCTCCTTGTAGTCTTTACTATCCAACTGCTCCTCCTTCGAGTCCACCACCACTTGTCTTTTTTTATTATTTTTTTCTAGTCTCCCGGACCTTCGAATAGGGGTCTCTTTGCTAGTCATAATCATCGCTTCCACCATTGTGTCACCCTTGGAATCCTTCCCCACAACATTTTTTCCTCAGCCCTCTTTCGCCATTGGGTCCATTAAGCCCTTTCTATCATCTTTTCCCTTTTTCTTTGGTGTGGCTTTGTAAGCAATTTTGGCCGAAGTAGCCTTGAGCTCACACAAACTAGCCACAACACTCATTTGAGCATTACCCATGTTACCTTTGAGTTTTTTAGTAACATGCTTAGGTTTAGGATTATCAATAACACTTGAATGGGGATTTTTGACTCAACAGGGGAGATGTTAGCGTTAACAAGGGGTTCAACATCCTCCACACGAACAACAAAAATGGGATTAGGTGGGCATAAAGCAAGGTGGAAATGATAGAGTCTCATGATAAGCCCCTGGTGGAGAGGTAGATGAGGGATGTCTTCTAGGTTAAGGCTAGCAGTATCCTTGCATTTTTCCACCGAACTTTGCAAATCCATAAGCATAAAGAATGAAAAAATTAAAAGAAATTTGTGCCTAAGATGATTCAACAGAGGGAAGTAGTAGAAAAAGTAGGTTTTAAATCTACCTTTGAGTGTCACATATTTCATGAGGGCCAAACAAACTTGGTCCTAGGACTTTGGAAGGGCTTCCCGTTCGAACCTCGATTGGTTGCAGACCAGCTCCTCACTCCCCACAAAGAACGTGTTCATGCTATCGTTATCCTGGGTTCTAGTGTGCTTCAGATACTTTTTTTGCATGCTTTGCATCCCAGTAGCCTATGCTATCACATCTTCATTGACTTGAAACTATATTCCTCCCACCATCACTCTCCGGTCCTTCCAGGAATTGGAAAATTTCGTGGATAGGTTAGGGTCATGCTCGATGAGATTTTCCATAAAGGGAGCTAAGCCTCCCTCGACACAGATGTGCCAAACCAATGGATTTTTTTGGAATTCAGCATAGTTATCAGGCTCAGTCTGCACACGATCGCCACCCATGATATCAACGTGCACAAAAAGAAACCAAAGAACTTGTAAAAGAAAAATGTTAGAGATACTAGCTAAGAGAAGGGCTTTCTTCACATGTTGGATATTTGGGCGAGTAAAGCTACGTTGGTTAATCAAGGCAGTGTGTAGGTCACATGCATGTAAATGAAAATCACTTATCATAAGATTAGCCAAATCATAAATGGGGATCTTAAGGCGATTACGACTAGATAAGCAAGATATGATGGAAGAGCAAGGTTCATAAGCCACGTTGTCTTTGCACAAAAAGCTAGGTAGAATGGCCGCTAGGCCAAAATTAGTAATAACAAGGTAAGCGGGTTTGGGATGCTGGGTTAAAATAGTGGAAACGAAAGAGCCAAAAGGGAGCTTTTCCTCATAATGAGCCATCACATCAAAATTTAAATCCACAGGCTTTGGAATGAAATGATAACTTAACACAATCCCCATGAGGAGATATTGCAAGGTACGACCTTTTAGATTCATAATTATGAAGTACATGTCATACTTCCTTGTAAAGCCACCATTATTTAGCACAGGATTAGCTCACAAATTTGAATTTTTCCACTTGTAGGCCACC
Source organism: Sequoiadendron giganteum (assembly GCA_007115665.2). NCBI lineage: Eukaryota > Viridiplantae > Streptophyta > Pinopsida > Cupressales > Cupressaceae > Sequoiadendron > Sequoiadendron giganteum. Next base: position 408,475,605 of record CM021103.1, on the reverse strand, counting down.
TCATCTTTTATGCCCGTCCACCAAGTCCAAAGTACAACCATGTGGACCCCCCAAACAACCCCCATAATCAATAAGTTTGAAGTCATCATAACAAATGAGGGTTTTATTCTTTCAAGATAAGGTCTTGAATTCTTGGTGGTAAGCTCCCCAAATTCCTCCAACATTTAGAGCAATTCGAAAAGGTTCCAAAGTTAGTGAAGGAATCCGCCACTTGATTACCCTCCCTATAAATGTGGGTAATTTTCCTTAACCTTAGCTTTGATAAAAAAAGCCTTATATCCAGGCGAATATCCTTTGTACTCCATCCAAGCAGTCTGCCAAAGTTCACAACATTATTAATGGACTTTGAGTCACCTTCCATGTGAAGGTTCCTGATCCCCAAAGAAGCAACAGTTTGTAGGCCCTTGAGTAGCGCACAAGCTTCCGCGATCAAAGAAGAATGAAAGCCAATTCCCCCAGCATAACCTGCCACAAAATTACCTCTAGAATCTCTGATCACCCCCTATACTAGCTTTGCCTGGGTTTCCGTTTACAACCCTATCAAAATTGAGTTTAAACCATCCACTATCCGAAGGTTCCCAATTGGTGTTACTCCTAGCCATGGATCTAGAGTTGTCAAAAGAGTTTGCATCCAACTTTTGATGCCAAGCCTTCACCATTCTAATTTCACATCTAGTGGGTCACTTCTCCAGAAGTTTCCCATTGAAGATGAATATATTTTCCTTAATAAGGTGGGCACCAATACCAAAGACCTCCATAGAACTCATCTTAGTGTTCCTAAAAATCTTGTTGTTGCTTTATTTCCATGAACACCAACAAAAAATGGGAGGGACCTAGTTCCAAATTTCACTTGGTAAGGGGTGAAAATAAGGACCACACCAGCCCAAAATAAAGGATTTTATATCCTTTCTAATGGTCCGAAGAATACCCAATCTTTCAAAATCCAATCCCCAAACTTTAGCAGCAAAGGGGCAATGTAACAGTAAGTGATCGACAATTTCCTCACAACATTTACATAATAAACATCTATTGGGGATCTGAAATCCTCTTTTCTTCAGATTGTCCTGAGTAAGGATCCTATTATGACAGGTGGTCCACCAGAAAAAAATGACTTTAGGGATCATATGGAAGTTCCAGACCTTCTTCCAAGGATCAACCGTAATACTTTGATTTGTCAGCAGACTGTATGTCGATTTGACAGATAGATCACCCTATTTGTCAAAGGTCCAAAAAAATTCATCTCCCAAGTAGGATGAGGGAAGCCTAGTAAGAGAAAGAAAATCTTGAAGAGTCCTAGCCAAGCGAAAAAAGTTCCTGGGAAAAGGGGCAGCAAAGGGATAAATTCTTCCACACCCTAGCACTAGGAGTCCCAAGAACATAGTCCCTAATATAGATACAGAAGAACCTCTGGGCCAGCCTCTTGAGATTCCTAAACCCAAAATTTTCCAGAGGAGTGTCAAGTAACCAAGGATCTTCCCAGAACCTGATCTTATCACCATTTTATATCTTCCATTTTATCCATCTCCTAAGAAGACTCTACTTGCTGCAAATGCTCCTCCAGGCTAAGGAACCCAAAGGATGAACCTCAGAAAGGCAACTGACTACATGCCTGTTTTGAAGGTATTTAGAATTCAATATTTTGCACCAATCCTTAGTGTTCCTTATTTGATCCCAGCTCACCTTGGTTATCAAATCCTTGTTAGTGTTGCCAATGTCCCTGATCCCAAGACTACCATAATGTTTGGGCTGACATACCTTTTCCCATTTTACCAGGGAATATTTCTTCTCATCCTCAATCCTAGACCAGAGGAAATTCCTTCGATTTTTTTAAAAATTTCTTAGCTATATACCTGGGTATCTTGAAAATAGAGAGAAAGTAAATTGGTATACCTTGAAGAGAAATAGAGAGAAGTTGAAACTTCCCTGCATGGCTAAGAATGGAACCTTTCCATCCAACAAGTTTCCTTTGAATTATTTCATGCACCGAGTTCCAAAAGTTAGGGGTGACCTCCTTAACAGTGAGAGGGAACCCAAGGTAAATTGAAGGAAGAGTCCCACTCAAGCAACCTAGAACCGCAGTCACCCTAGCTTGCAAGTTAGGAGTGCTATTAAAGAAATAAATCATGCTTTTATTGTAGTTAATGCATTGACCATAGCATGCAGCGTAGTTGTTAAGACAATTTTTCCATTTTTTGGCTTCAACCACAAAGGCTTTCCCAAAAAGGAAGGTGTCATCCAAAAATTGTTGTATCACAATCAGGTCCAAAGAAGAGGCAACTTTGATACCATTAATAGAACCCTCCGACAACAGACTAGCAAAGTTCTTGCTCAAAACATCCGCTATCATGATAAAGAGATAGGGTGAGAGAGGATCACCCTGTCTGATCCCTCTACTAGCAGAGAAGAACCCAAAGGGGGGCCCATTGACCAAAACATAGTACTTAAATATAGTAACACATTCTATTATAAGTTTGACCACAAGCTGGTTGAACCCATACTTGATCAAGACTTTAGGGATGAAGTCCCATATAACCTTGTTGTAGGATTTTGAATATCCAATTTGAGGTCCATCCCCACATAGTTACATCTATCCATGGAGTGGAGGAGCTCATGGGTGTTCATAGTAGCATCTAGGATATGACAACCAAGAACAAACCCTTTTTGAGTGGGGCTAATGAGTTTGTCAAGAAGGGGTTTAATTCGGTTCACCAAAATCTTGGAGAGGATTTTGTAAAAGGTATTACATAGGCTAATAGGTCAAAAATCAGACATGGATTGATGATCACCAATCTTAGGGATTAGAGCAATGAAGGTGTGGTTCAGTTGTTTGAGAATTTTACCAGTTTTGAAGAAGTCACGAGCAGCTAAAACAAGGTCCTCACCTACTATCTCCCAAAAGTTCTGAAAGAAAGCAAGGGGAAAACCATCGGGCCCCAGAGCTTTGAATGCTCCCATACTAAATGTTGCCAACCGAACCTCCTCCAGAGTAACAACATTGAGAATCACAATATTATCATTATGGGTGATGTTGGTCGATAGGTGATTTAATAGTAGGTTATCCATGGCTGGGTTGGGTGCCTCAACAGGAGCCGAGTAGGCCTCTTGAAAGTAATTAGCAGCCAAGAGGCCAATCTGGGCAGGCGTAGATATCACCTCACCCCTTAAATTAGTTAGTTTAGCAATTCGATTCCTTTTCTTACGTTTGATGGCTGACACGTGAAAGGAGGTATTCCTGTTGCCCTCTTTCAACCATTGGACCCTAGATTTCTATTTCTAGAAGGTTTCCTCTTTCTTGAGGATTTGATCCCACACTGTCCTATTCTCAATCTCTTGGTTGCGAGTCTGCTATCTATCATCTGCTTCCTTCATTTTCCTTTGTAATATTTTCAAATTTTACTCTATAATCTTTTTCTTTTGGAAAACATCACCAAAAACACGCTTGTTCCAACCTTTTACCATGCATTTGAAATGTTTAAGTTTGAAGAATATCCTGAACATGGGGGAGCCACACATAGGGATGGTCCACCATTCAACAATTTTATTCTTGAAATCAGGATGGGAATTCCACATTATCTTGAATCGGAATGGGAGAGGATCCACAACAAATCGGTCATTGGAGGTCAATAGCAGAGGATTATGGTCGGACACCATTCTGGGAAGGGCTCCAAGATTAGCACTCAACAGGCTAGTCCAATGACAAGAACAAAGGAATTGATCCAACCAAACTTGTATCAAACTTTCACCTAAACGCCTATTAGACCAAGTAAAGGCTTGGTTGGAAAGGTCAATGTCAACTAGGCCAGAAGAGCTTAGAAAGTTTGTTAGATCAACCATGCTATTTGAGTAATCTACTAGACCACCGCTTTTCTCCGAAGGATAAATAGGAGAGTTGAAATCCCCAACTACCATCCAACAAGAGTCATTATTGTTTTTAATCCAAGCAGCAAGATCCTACCATAAAGCACTCCTAGCATTTCTCTGGTTAGGAGAATAAACATTGATTAGGGACCAAGTTCCACCCGGATAGGAGAAAGAGACTCCCACGCTACTATTGCAGTGGAAAAGTTCAGAAATCCTAAACCTGGAGGGGTTCGAAAGTACTGCAAGCCCACCTGATGCCTCATCAACATCACTATAGAAGTAAGACGCACCGGGCTAGATAATCCTAGCAATCTTATCAAAACTTGTCTTCTTCATCTTGGTTTCTTGTAGTAGGCACACATCAATTTTATGTTCAAGAACATAGTTCTTCAAAGCAAGCTGCTTGTGGGATTTGTTGAGCCCACGAACATTCCAAGACATAACCTTCATTTCTGACCTTTCTTAGAGGACATGTCCAATGTCCTTTTTTTACCTAAGGAAATCTCATTTGTAGTCTCTCTTAGCCTAGTATGTCTCTAGCTGGGTCTGCCAGGTTTAGAATCACCTCCCACATCCACTTTCTTCTTCCTCTCTCTTTTCTTTGGGGTTGTCCGGTTTTATTCCTTCGTAGCTTTTTCCAGCAACAAACCCTCTGCATTCTCTACAGATTCATCTACAACTCCATTACTCTCATCTTCCTATATCTCACCTTAAAAAATTGAGCTAGTTATAGACAATATAAAAACTAAAAATAAATAAAGGAATCCCACTCTTCATCATCAAGAATGAGTGATGAAGATTATATATAAATATAAGTGAGGAAAATATCTAGTCAATAAGTGGAGAAAATCCAACTATTAGAAATTGATAGGGGTTACACTTAGTAGGAAGAGTCCAAATAAATGATTATACCTACTTGGCAAAATATGAATAAATAGTCAAAAGAGGTTGCGCATACATATAATAGAACATGAAACTCCAACTACCAAGAATATGTGGAAGTTATTCATGTCTCTTATAGAATATGCTAGCTACCTTCATAAATACTATTTTAGTAACCTAAAAAAGCTTAAATATATGTATAGGAAAAATAAATAACCTTGAAAATAAAAGAACATTAAAACCTACTCTAACACTTCCCCTTAATAATAGCTTAGGTGGGTGAAAAGATGGGGCTTGATATTTGAAGCCTAATGAGGTACCCATGTACATAGTGTGATCAAGGAATTAGGTTTTAAGATTATTAAGCACAGTAAATAAACTTGAAATTCCTAATCTAATAATGGAGAGCAAGAGTGTATAAATACGAAATACAAGAAACGATATTATCATAACCTTTACACCTCCATTGCATCACCTCCATTACCCTTCTCAATTCTTCTTCTAAGTAATTAATTCCCTCAAAATTATTAGTATGCACTAAACAAGCCTATGGCTAAGACAAAGCAAAATATCAAAGCTTATTCTTAATAGCACACTAGCATATATCCTCTAGATGCGAAAATGATAAATAACACAATTTATAGAGAGCTGGATGCAAACTGGATGATTGAGATTAAATGATTTTTATTTTGATCAATGGATGAAATTAGACGAGATGAGATAAGATAGAAACGAGACTGACAAAAGAATAAGGAAATTGATCGATTTTTACATAAATCACTTCAATTTGAGAGGGAAATTGCATTTTCAAATAATGGAAACAACAATATTTAAATGCAAAAGGAAAAAGACAAATTAAATTTTTGATTAAATAGAAATTTAATTCAAAAAGTGGGAGAAACTATGAGTCATTTAATTAAATAAAACTTAATTAACTTGTGTCAAAAAAACTAAAAGTGAATAATTAAATAACTAAAATAATTATTGAATTATAGCAGAAAATGATAAATAATTAAATAAATATATATTTATTTAATTATAGAAATAAAAGATATTAGTGATGCAATTAAATAAATAATAATTTATTTAATTAATCAAAAGACGACATAGAAGGATAAAATAAATTAATTAAGTAATATAGATTATTTAATTAATAGAAGACTTTAGGACATTAGATAATAATTAAATAATAAAGATTATTTAATTATCAAGGATGAAAAATGGTTTTAATAAAGTCACATGCTTAGTGATAAATTTCAGTACCTACATTTTCCCCCTCTTTGATACAATGTAGTTTATCACGTTGTGTCAAAGAAATTTAGTCAAAATGCCCCGGTGTAAGTAGGGTGATGAAGGACGACAAGGAGGTAATAGTATGCCCCCTTGAGAGGATAGGTAGGTTCAAAGGACATGAGTGTGCTCTCAAAATGGATAAGAGGAAGAAAGGAGAAGGGGAATAAAAGAAATGTTAGCATGGGGGATAGGGATGTTAGCATGGAAGACATGAATGTTGAGATAGTTCTAGTTGAGATAATTTGCAGATATATATTTTTCTATGCAAGGCTTTTGCATTTAGTCATCATTAGGTTGTAAAATATGATAAATGGACAATAAACACCATGGTATAATATAGACCAAGGTGTGCAAGGTCATCCATCTATAAAACAGATAGTCACAAACAAGGAATGTCCTAACTCATACTAAGGGTCATGTTTCCCCAATCTTTTTTTCAAGATAAACCATATGAAATAATCAAATAAAAGACGAGTCATGAGACATCATCACTCCTCTTAATCCTTCATGGGAAATCGTCGAGGTGGCTAGTAACATAACCAAATCAAATCCAAAAGATAAGACAAAATAGACCAACAAGGTCAATAGTCATTCAGATTGTTTGCTAATAAGTGTTTTCCAGTGTGTTAAGGGACAAAGTGAGTGATAGGTGGACCATTTTGACAAGACCTGGTTTTAGGGGAAGAAACATTTCATATAAGACACCAAGTCTAGTTTCAATCATGTAACTACTTGTATAAGGCAAATGAAAAAGTATGGTAGTGACAAGGTCTAGTTTCAAGAAGGACACATCCTATATAAGACCATTGGTTTTGATCAATTTGAATGGTTTGATTGATTTGACTTGGAGAATTTTTGGCTTGCTTGTATTGTTGATTCAAGATTTGTGTTTGAAGTTCAAATGATTATTTCACGTTTGAGTTGATAGTGCGATTTATTTTGATTGAATCGATGAACCCTAAAAGATTGACCTAAGGGCCTTGGGGGCTCATTGATAGATTCCCTTGCCTACATAGCAATGCGCAAAGACATCATAGTTCGACGCGACCCTTGACTTTGTTTTAGTGACAAAAGACCGAATCATGATTTTATTTGATAAATCCTAAAGGATTGACCTGATGCCTCGAGGGCACATCGACAGATGGCCTTGCCTACGTCCAGTCGTAGAGGCAACATAGTTTGACAATGAAAAAGATTAACATGATTGGCTTTGACTCTATTTTTGGGATTTTTTGAAAGTTATCTGAATGTTTTTGGGTTTCTCGCATGTTTTGATTTTTTGGGATTTTTTAAGTTTTATGATTTTTTTGTCTTTTTCGTATGTTTTGATTTTTTTTTGTCTTGTTGAATGTTTTGATTTTTTTTGTCTTTTGAATGTATGATTTTTTTTTTATCGTTTCAAATGTTTTGAATTTTTTGTCTTTTTTGAATGTTTTGATTTTTTTGTCTTTTTATGGATTTTTTTTTTGAATATTTTGACCTCCAATGACAAGTGTAGAATCCAATGAAGCTAGGTGTTAGGAAATCCCCCCAGTAGGGTATAAGTCTAACCAATAGGGATGGGATGGGACAAGGGTTTATTATGGATGGAAGATGAAGGATAAATGGTAGAATACAACAACCACTTGGAAGTCATGATAAAGATGACAAGGCCTGATGATGGATGTTAAATGGGAGATGATGGAAGGTAAAGGCATTATTATGGATTAGGGTGGAAGACCAGATAGAATGATAGTAGATGAAAAAGAAAAGATTGAATACATGTGGCACCTATTATATAAGTTTTCACAATGGTAATTATCCAAAGTGCCACTAACATGGTTTTCTCTATTGGACGAATTCTTCTCTTTACTATTTTATGATTTTTTAATTTTTTTTTGTATTTTTATGGTTTTAGCCTAGCTCTTTGAAGCTAGGTATAGAAATTTCACATCTGCAAGCTATTGATAGGATTAGACAAAGGTTCCCCTTCAGGCGTGGACAATTGATAAGCACCAGAACCAAAGGATATTGTTATGACATGTGGACCCAACTAGTTAGGCTCAAATTTGTCGGGTTTCTCACTTTTTGCTTGATTTTCCAGATTCTGCATCAACACAAGTCACCAATGTTGAAATTTCTAACCAAATCCCTTTTGTTGTAATTACAAAAAAGACGGTTATGGTATGCCTATAGATGATTCAAGGCCTTCTTTCTATGTTCATCAAGCAACTCTAATTCATGTAGTCAGGATATACAATATTCCTCATCATCAACGAGCCCTTTCATGGAGACCCATAGGGAGGGGACTTCAACCTCTATAGGAAGGATAACCTCCAAATCAAACACTAGGGTGAATGGAGTGGTGTTGGTGGGTGTGTGAATGCTTGTATGATATGCCCACAGGGTAGGGTTAACCTGAATGTGCCAGTCATGACCAACACCATTGATAGTCTTTTTAAGAATTTTGATTATGGTCTTATTGGACGCTTCAACTTGGCCATTACCTTGTAGGTAATATGACATGGAAAAATGGCATTGGATGTGGAATTTCTAACATAACTCATGGACATCTTGATTTTTGAAGGGATGACCGTTGTTAGTGATGATGGACTGTGGGACACCATACCAACATATGATATAATGGATGATGAGCTTGGAGATTTTTTTACCAGTTATGTATGTCAAGGGAATGGCTTCAATCCATTTCATGAAATATTCTGTCATAGTGATAATGAATTTGTGGACATTGGATGAGGGAGGATGATTTTTTCCTATGAGGTTGAGTCTCCATTAGGTGAAGGGCCTGTTGGAGTGAAAATACATTGAGAGGGGGGGGGGGTGAATCAGTGTTTATAACTTCTTTAACAAATTTAATGGAAACTGAAAAGAACCATACATATGTTCTCATTTATCAATGATAAAATCATTCATGTATTCAAATGCAATCATATAAACTGAAATGAATAGTGTAACATTGCATTTTAAAGCAATAGAGCACTGAATCAAATGAATCACAGAGACACAAATAGACACAAGATATGCTGAGTGGAAAACCATACTAGGGTAGAAAAACCACTCCTGAACCTGCTGCCTTTTTTAGGCTTTCATTTCAATAATTATATTGACAATGCCTCAATGGCTGATTTCTGAGCACCGACTCAAGGAGCACCAACCCCTCTGTTTAGAGAGACCAATCTCAAGGAGCACCAACCCCTTTTCTATTTTTCAATAGAACATACAATAATACAGAGGATCTCTTTGTTTCACTTATTTCTATCAAGTGCCTCTTGATAGACAATGCATAGAATTTTCAAGAATCAAGAATGACTCTTCAAAATTCCATACATTATCAAATCTTGATACAACTTGAGGAAAATAATTTAGTTACAGTGTCAATACAACTTCTCATTAAAATATTATTACATTGATAGGACCTTTCTTTCTTTTCTCACAGTTAGATTTTCAACCTTTTTTATACAAAAACTACAAAACTGACTACACATTGTGTTTTCCAAATTTTCAACATAAAAATGATAATTACCCCGACTGCTCACATAAAAGAACTGCCCTTTTTTTTTAGGTTTTTCTGTGATGGTGAAAACCTAATCTCTCTATTCTCAACCAATTTCAGTTTACATCATTACATTCCAGAAAGTATTGCCACAGTTGCTCATTTTTTCACTGTCAAGGAATTGTATAAAGTTGTTTTCAGGTTGCAGTCACTACTGTCAAACAATAGTTTTAGAATATATTGTTTCCCATAGAGATAGATTGTTTCTTTTTGACAATAATTGAACAACAGTTCCAAAAATAGAGGTGTAACTGAAACTTTTCTCCACAAGCGGCCTGCACATGCAGTGCTTACCCAAGTAGTATTAAAAGTAATACATATTTCATAAGAAAAATAGACAATGAAGTTGCTGTGAAATGAAGTAACTAAAACCCCAAACATCAATGTAACTGACAACATAAAGGATGCAACAAGAATAGTTACCCATGACTCTAGGTGGGAAAATGAGAAGATATTTCAAGAATAATACTCAATAGAATCGCTGCAATTCTTTGGTAACTGAAACAACTAAGTGCCACAACCAGAATCAATCTTTTAAGAGCTATTACCAATTGATTCTAGATAGAATTTGAATAGATACAAAGATATTTTGATTACCCACACACATAAAGTATTAACCCTTTAAAAACTGTCATGAGTCTTTTAAAGATTGCAGTCACATTTTAAAGAAATCATTTCAGATTTTTCATTGAATGGAATAGACATTTTTCATTTTCCTATTTGCATAAGAGAGATAGCTTAGCTTGAAATAACCTTGACTGTAAAGTAATGGATCTGGAAAGCAGTCTAAAGATGAATACCTGACAAATGAAGTTGCTTTCAAGAAACGAGATTACCAGATTTGTAGACAACCGTAATGGCCAAGACAACTTCCAGATACATGCCTTCACCCAATGGCAGAAAGAAGACACATGTAATGACCATTGTAATGGTCCTCTCATCTCCCTCACACGCTATCAAAGTGTAGTAGTCTTGAAAATATCTTAGTGAAATGACTGAGACACAAACTCAAGGATGATAGCGAGTATAGGGTTCCAAACCCTTCGTGCATGAGAAACAAAAAATGACCTAAACTGCCAAGAGAAACAACTTGCATTTTCCTTTGCAAAAAGTGATAATTGCTTGGAGTCCAAAAGGACAATCATAGTAATCCAAAAGAACTCATAATGAGGTTTGAATTCTATGGCCAGACCAAAGATAAACATGCTTACTAAAGCAAAAAACATGTATCATTTACTAATTGCCAAGTAAATTGTCGACACAATAATGCCAAGTATTATTCCAAGTGAAGTGTCGAATTCATAAGACATGATGCTCCCAAAAATTCAAGGCAAAGTCACTTCCAATGTGACATAAACAAAATCAATACCTTTACCTGTTGTCAGCCTTAAGGCCCAAAATAAATGTCAAACATTAGACCTAATGCAAATGCTGATTATATCATTCCTTGTATTATTGCTTCCAAATGACAAAGCTTCATATACATTAAGGCCCAAAACATGTGCATAGACAATTATCAATTTGATTGCCTTTGACAAAAAAAAATTGCCATCACATTGAAATCCAATGCAATAATATGATCAATGGTATCCAAAAACATGAAGACTGATTTCACGTAAAAACAAAAAGCCATAAACACAATACTGAACAACCCTTGTAATATGCCAAAACCTGAATACCGAGAGCTTCAAGAACATTAACAAACTCTTCATGATACTCATACCATTGACTAAATATGGAGGAATATACCTTTGGTGTGTTTCAAGAACATGTTTCAATTTCAAGATGCTTGTTATTGATCAAGTCATAATTAGTCAACCTGTAGAAGTACTGAACATGCCAAACACATGTAACCAAATGAATTACTGAAGCACAAAATATCAAAACCAAAACAAGTCACCTGAACAAATGGAACAAAGAGCCTGTAACCAGAATACCTCAACCAAGATCTGCACATAGAGCCAGAATATCAAAGCCACCAAAAATAATATAATGAATGAAGTAAATGTGCCAAACAGAAAAGAAGATCAACTGAGAAAGTAGCCACCAAGATGCCAAAGGTAATACAAATTGTCATCAAGGACAAAATAGCACAAGAGGGATTCAAAAAACTCCCCCTTTGTCCTTGATGGCAAAAACTGAGCCACCAAGCTGATTAACTGTAATCGTGAATGCACACAATTCTCCCCCTTTTTCTCACAAGGATAAAGGGAAGTTAAACCCGATAAACCAAAAATGTTAACAAACTACAGAAGTAACCTTTGAGCAACAAAGTATGAGCTGCAGGAAGAGCTGACTAGCTCCCCCTATCACTGAGATAGATTGATTAAGATAACAGAGATTGAGAGACAACTCCCAATCTAGACCGAAGTCTTTCAAAAGTATCTTTAGCCAATGGTTTTATATAAATATCAGCAACATGTGCATGTGTAGGAACATATTACATAGATACCTCGTTAGCCAACACCTTTTCACGAAGAAAATGAAACTTTATAGCTATGTGTTTAGTTAGAGAGTGCATAACTTGATTTTTAGAGATATTGATTGCACTAGTATTATCACATAGAATAGTAATAGGTTTTGGAATCTCAATACCTATATCTGATAATGTCTGTGATATCCAAATTACCTGAGTGTAGGAAGAAGTGGCAACTATATATTCTACTTCAGTAGTAGAGAGAAAAATAGATTCTTGGTTTTTGCTGTGCCAAGCCACTAAATGATCACCAAGAAAGAAAGCAACACCACTGGTGCTTTTCCTATCATCTAGACAACCTGCCCAGTCAGAATCAATATATGCTACTAAAGAGAAATCATTGCTTCTGGGATACCAGAGCCCATAATCAATTGTGCCTTGTACATATTTAAGAATCCTTCTCACAACATTGATGTGAGATTCCCTAGGAGATGCCTGAAATCGAGCAACCATGCAAACAACTTGCATTATATCAGGTCTTGAGGCTATTATATAGAATAGGTTGCCTATCATTGACCTATAGTTAGTTGGGTTGATAGCAGGAGAGTCATCAACCTTGCTAAGTTTACAACAACTAGCCATTGGAGTGCTTACAGGATGACTTTCATCCATTTGAAACCTTTTTAATATTTATTTTGCATATCTTGTTTGAGATAAAAAGATGCCAGATTCAAGTTGTAAAATCTGAAGACCTAAGAAGAATGACAGTTCTCCCAACATAGACATTTCAAATTCAGATTCCATGATTTGTGAGAATTTTTTACTCAATGTTGCAACCAAAAATGGTGTCATCAACATAAATTTCAACAACAAGAATATCAAATCCTTCAATTTTAACATACAGATTGCTATCTACTCCTCCTCTAATGAATCCTTTTGATAGTAAGTGACTGTCCAATCTGGAGTACCAAGCTCTAGGAGCTTGTTTTAGGCCATATAGAGACTTTTTCATCCTATAGACATGATTGGGTTTGTTTTTACAGGTAAACCCTTCAGGTTGTTCTATGTAAACTTCTTCTAAGTATCCATTCAGAAAGGTAGTGTTTAGATCCATTTGATATATAGTAAATTTTTTGAAAACAAAATATGCCAAGAAAATTCTAATTGATTCAAGCCTAACAACTGGTGCAAAGGTTTCACCGAAATCAATACCTTATTGTTGAGCATATCCTTTACAGACATATCTATTCTTGTTGCGAACAACATGACCATTTTCATCATGTTTATTTCTAAAAATCCACTTGCCTCCTATGACATTTTTGTCATCTGGTCTTGGGACTAGATCCCAAGTTTGATTGTTTTCAATTTGATGAATTTCTTCTTGCATTGCATTAAGCCAACATTCATCAGTTAGAGCTTCATCATTTTTTTTTGGCTCAAAATGAGTAATTAAGCAAAAAGAAGTAAGCTCAGCTATGTGAGATTTTTCATCATAGTTAACTATTCTTTTCCTTGTTTGAACTCCTACTAATTTATCTCCTATAATCAGATCTTTAGGATGATTTTTAGCAAGAGATTTTGAAGGAGTTTTAGTTTCACATTTTTCTGAGCTGATTTCAACATCTTGAGATTTTGCTTCAACAAGTTTAGGACTCGCTAGTTTTGTTTCAGGCTTTGCAGTTTCAAAGCTTTCACAAATTATATCAAGTTCAAATTCTTCCTCTTCATCATCCTGCATAGGTTCAACATCTAAAAGCAAATTTTCATCAAATTTGACATTTACTGATTCAACAATTTTATTCAGCCTATTGTTAAAGCATTTAAATGCCTTGCTATGGGTAGAGTATCCTAAGAAAATACCTTCATCTGTCTTAGTTTGAAAAATGCCTAAGTTTTCATTGTCTCTCTTGATAAAACACTTGCAGCCAAATATTCTGAAATATTTAATTGAGGCAGATTTACCATACCACAGTTCATATGGAGTGAAATTTGATTTCTCTCTGATCTGGACTCTATTCAAAATGTAGACAGCTATATGAACAACTTCTTTACAGTACATGTTTGGCAGATTTTCTTCATTTAGCATAGTTCTTTCCATCTCTTTTACAGTCCTATTCTTTCTCTCAACTACCCCGTTCTGGCAGCAACATACTATCTTTTTATGCCATGTTTGTCATAGTAGTATATGAATTCTTGTGAGGTGAATTCACCACCTTTGTCAGATCTTAAACATTTCAATTTTAAATCTGACTCTGTTTCTACCAGTTTTCTAAAAACTTTAAAATGCTCAGAAGCTTCTGATTTATTTTTGAGAAAGGTAACCCATACCATACGAGAGTATTCATCAACAAACAACATGAAATATTTCTCACCATTGATGGACCTAGTCCTTGTAGGACCACATAAGTTAGTATGAATAATTTGTAGTAGTTTAGTGGAGGAGTGTTCCTTGGATTTAAATCTTACCTTAGTTTGCTTTCCTTTGAGACACTCTTTACAAACAACATTGTCAGGTTTTCTAAGAATGGGCAGACCTCTTACATTTTGATTTTTGCTAATTCTAACCATATTGTCAAAGTTAATGTGGCCTAGTCTCTTGTGCCAAAACCAACTTTCTTCAACATGACTCATTAAGCATATAACTTGATTGTTTTCATGTCTAGAGGTGTCAAGTAAGTTGTAGACATTTCCCTTGGTCCTTCTTCCAACAACAACAACTTTACTAGACTGGTTTTTAATTTCACATCCTTGTGAAGTGAACATTACTTGATAGCCATTGTCACAGATTTGACTGACACTCAGAAGGTTATGTTTTAATCCTTCTACACAGTATACATTATAAATAGGAGTGTCTTCATTTAGAAAAAGAGAACCTCTACCTTTGATTTGAATTCCAGAGTTGTCTCCAAACTTTACATATCCACCAACATAGTCTTCTAGATTAGTAAATTTTTCTTTGTCACTAGTCATGTGGTTTGAACAGCCACTGTCCAGGACCCATAAGTCCCTTTTCTTGGAGTGGAAAGCAATTTGAACAAGCATAGTCTGTTCAATGTTGTTAACAACTTTGGGTTTCCAGACTTTGATAGTTTTTGGCTGTTTATTCTACTGATCAACATTGCATTGCTTAGCAGAATGACCCAAAGACTTGCATGAGAAACATCTAATTTGTCTTGCAAAATCATGATTCTTACTAAAGCCAAATCTAGGAGTTCTAAAATTCATAAATCTGCAAGAGTTCACTTTGTGACCAAATTTATTGCAGAAATAACAAATCCCATAAAAGAGAGGGTAGGAGTTGTAAACCATTTTGTTGCTCCTAAAAGGATGAATATGATCCTTGTCAAAATCAGGATGTTTGAGTTTAGGACTTTTGTTTCCAGCTATGACATTGTCATTTGCACTATTATTTGAACATTCACCTTTCACAAAACCAATTCCTGTTTTATCATTGTTCAGTTTCTGTTTATTGAGCATGTTATTCAGTTTAAGAGTGCTTTCATATTTCTCAATAGTCTTCCCGAGATCTACAATCTCATGTTCAAGTTTTTGAATTTCTTGGTCTTTAAAACTTATTCCAATACAAAGACAATCTTCAACTCTCTTGGATTCTTCAAGTTGAGTTTTTAATGAAATTATCTCAATATTTATGAGTTGCTCTTGTGAACTATCTTGAATAGTATTCTATTCTTGAGCACGCATCTATTTTTTAAGTTTTCTTAGCTCTTTTAGAGCACATTTCAGTTCTCCTTCATAATCCACTTCGCCTTCTTCAGCATCATTGCTGTTAGTTTCATCTTGCTGAATGATTTTAGCCATGAATAGATTTTCATCCTCTTCATCTAAAGAATCTTCAGATTCAGAGTTTGTTTCATTTTTACTGAACAGGCTTTTCTTGTTTTTGAAATTGAATTTCTGTTTGGGTCTATAAGCCTTTTTCTTGGAAAATTTCTTAGATTTTTTGTTATCACTGTTTGTGTCACCATAGGGGCACTTTGCGGCAAAGTGGCCTATTTTGCCATAGTTAAAGCATTTGAAGGGAAGTTTTCCCTTATACTTTCCAAAACCCTTTTTGAGTTTCCTCACAAAGTGGGATTCTTTAGAATCAAAAAATTCTGATTTAGTGAGCTCATCCCTTTCTTTCCTTTCAACATTAAATGCTGCTTCTTTTGTAGTGGTGATGTTTTCACTAATCCTCATTTCATAGGTAGTCAAGGTGCCTTGAAGGCTATCAAGGGTAAGCTGGGTAAAGTGTTTCTTTTCTTCTAGAGTAGCTACCTTAGCTTCAAATTTTGTTGGTAAGGTTTTGATGACTTTGGTTACAACATAAAATTCCTTGACTTCTTCTCCCAGACCCTTCATTGCATTTACTATTTCATCAACTCTCAAAAAATAGTCAGCTACTTTTTCATCGTCCCTCATTTTTAGTTCTTCAAACTGGTGTTTTAGAGTGATGACTTTAGACTGTTTTACCTTTTCATTTCCTTGATAGATAGTTTCAAGTTTAGTCCAGATTTCACTAGTAGAACTGCAGTGCATGACTTTGATGAAGACATCTTTAGTCAGAGAACACAAAAGAGCATGCTTTTCTCTTGCATTGGTTTCATATCTTTTATTTTCATCAGAAGTAGTTGGCAAAGTAGTTGGCATAGTGTACCCAGACAATACTATGCTCCAAATATCAAGGTCAATAGAAGTTAAATAAGTCTCCATTCCAATTTTCTAGAATGCATATCCAGTTCCATCAAATAATGGAGCTCTAGTCATGGAAGTTCCTTCATGAGCTTGAGACATTTTGAATAGACTCCAAGTCTAGAATCAATCCTAGGTTGGAAAGACCTATTAGAGGACCCTAGGCTTTGATACCAATTGTTGGAGTGAAAATAAACTGAGAGGGGGGAGGGGGGTGAATCAGTGTTTATAAATTCTTTAACAAATTTAACTGAAACTAAAAAGAACCATATATATGTTCTCATTTATCAATGATAGAATCATTCATGTATTCAAATGCAATCATATAAACTAAAATGAATAGTGTAACATTGCATTTTAAAGCAGTAAAGCACTGAATCAAATGAATCACAGAGACAAAAATAGACACAAGATATGCTGAGTGGAAAACCCTCCTAGGGTAGAAAAACCACTCCTGAACCTACTACCTTTTTCAGGCTTTCATTTCAATAATTATTTTGACAATGCCTCAATGGCTGATTTCTGAGCACCGACTCAAGGAGCACCAACCCCTCTGTTTAGAGACACCAATATCAAGGAGCACCAACCCCTTTTCTATTTTTTAATAGAACATACAATAATACAGAGGATCTCTCTATTTCACTTATTTCTGCCAAGTGCCTTTTGACAGACAATGCATAGAATTTTCAAGAGTCAAGAATGACTCTTTAGAATTCCATACATTATCAAATCTTGATACTACTTGAGGAAAATAATTTAGTTATAGTGTCAATAGAACTTCTCATCAAAACTGCATTACATTGATATGACCTTTCTTTCTTTTCTCACAGTTAGATTTTCAACCTTTTTTATACAAAAACTACAAAACTGACTACACAGTGTGTTTTCCAAAATTTCAGCATAAGAACGATAATTACCTTGACTTCTCACATAAAAGAACTACCCTTTCCTTTTAGGTTTTTCTGTGATGATGAAACACTAGTTTCTTCGTTTTCAACCAATTTCAGTTTACATCATTACATTCTAGGAAGTATTGCCACAATTGCTCATTTTTTCACTGTCAAGGAATTGTACAAAGTTGTTTTCAGGTTGCAGTCACTACTATCAAACAATAGTTTTAGAATATATTGTTTCCCATAGAGATAGATTGTTTCTTTCTGACAAGAATTGAACAACAGTTCCAAAAATAGAGGTGTAACTAAAACTTTTCTCGACAAGCGGCTTGCACATGCAATGCTTACCCAAGCAGTATTAAAAGTAATACATATTTCATAAGAAAAATAGACAATGAAGCTGCTGCGAAATGAAGTAATTGAAACCCCAAACATTAATGTAACCGAAAGCATAAAAGGATGCAACAAGAAAAGCTACCCATGACTCCAGGTGGGAAAATGAGAAGATATTTCAAGAATAATACTCAATAGTATAGCTGCAATTCTTTGGTAACTGAAACAACTAAGTGCCACAACTGGAATCAATCTTTTAAGAGCTGTTACCAATTGATTCTAGATAGAATTTGAATAGATACAAAGATATTTTGATTACCCACACACATAAAGTATTAACCCTTTAAAAACTGTCATGATGGTCTTTAAAAGATTGCAGTCACATTTTAAAGAAATCATTTCAGATTTTTCATTGAATGGAATAGACATTTTTCATTTTCCTATTTGCATAAGAGAGATAGCTTAGCTCAAAATAACCTTGACTATAAAGTAATGGATCTGGAAAACAGTCTAAAGATGAATACTTGACAAATGAAGTTGCTTTCAAGAAATGAGATTACCAGATTTGTAGACAACTATAATGGTCAAGACAACTTCTAGATACGGGCCTTCACCCAGCGGCAGAGAGAAGACACATGTAACGACCATTGTAATGTTCCTCTCATCTACTTGACATGCTATCAAAGTGTAGTAGCCCTACAAATATCTCATTGAAACAGTTGAGACACAAACTCAAGGATGGCGGCCAGAATAGGGTTCCAAACCCTTCATGCCAGAGAAACAAAAAGATGACCTAAACTGCCAAGAGAAACAACTTTCGTTTTCCTTTGCAAAAAGTGATAATTGCTTGGAGTTTGAGAGGAAAGTCATAGTAATCCAAAAGAAATCATAATGAGGTTTGAAATCCATGGCCAGACCAAAGATAAACATGCCGACTAAAGCAAAAAACATGAATCATTTACTAATTTCCAAGTAAACTGTCGACACAATAATGCCAAGTATTATTCCAAGTGAAGTGTCGAATTCATAAGACATGATGTTCCCAAGAAGTCAAGGTAAAGTCAATTCCAATGTGACATAAAAAAAATCAATAACTTTACCTGTTGTCCCCCTTAAGGCCCAAAATAAATGTCAAACATTAGACTTGATGCAAATGCCGATTATATCATTCCTTGTATTATTGCTTCCAAATGACAAAGCTTCATCCACTTTAAGGCCTGAAACATGTGCATAGACAATTATCAATTTGATTGCCTTTGACAAAAACAAATTGCCATCACATTGAAATCCAATGCAATAATATGATCAATGGTATCCAAAAACATGAAGACTGATTTCATGTAAAAACACAAAGCCATAAACACAATACTAAAAAACCCTTGTAATATGCCAAAACCTGAATACCGAGAGCTTCAAGAACATTAATAAACTCTTCATCATACTCATACAACTAACTGAAGATGGAGGAATATAACTTTGGTGTGTTTCAAGAACATGTTTCAATTTCAAGATGCTTGTTACTGATCAAGCCATAATTAGTCAACCTGTAGAAGTACTGAACATGCCAAACACATGTAACCAAATGAATTACTGAAGCACAAAATATCAAAATAGAAACAAGTCACCTAAACAAATGGAACAAAGAGCCTGTAACCAGAATACCTCAACTGAGATCTGCACATAGAGCTAGAATATCAAAGCCACCAAAATTAATATAATCAATGAAGTAAATGTCCCAAACAGAAAAGCAGATCAACTAAGAAAGTAACCACGAAGATGCCAGAGGTAATAAAAATTATCATCAAGGAAAAAATAGCACAAGAGGGATTCAATAGGGCCATGGAAAAGTGATCAGTTGTAGCTCTTGTGCAAGTGCATGGATGAGGTCGATGTGTATTTGACACTGTCAACATTTCTTCACAAAGTGATAAGCATCTTGCTCCATTGTAGGCTAGTAATATCGTAGATGCAGGATTGTTTTAGGTAGAGTAAAACCCCTAGAATGGGCTTCACATACACCTTCGTGTACTTTGTGTAAGGTAGTTTATGCTTCATTAGTGTTGATACATCAAAGTAAGGTATTGTCTAGGCCACATCTATATAGGGTATCACTGATGATGGCATAGTGAGTAAATTTTTGAAGGAAGGACTTGTGTTGGTTACTGGATAGGTTAGGTGGTAATTTTTGGGAATGTAGATAGTTATAAATATTCTGGTACCATGGGAATTGGGACCAATAATTTCACACACCATCCTAGATTCAGGGACATCGAAGGCAAGGACCAACAACTACTCAACTAAGAAATAATACTATGATATATTGTTGGGAATGTCCAAGAGAGATCCAATGGTGGCCATGGCATAAACTACTTTGTTATGAATCTGTGGGATCTAGCAAAAAGTAATATCTACAAAATATAGTTTAAAACTATCAACAATTCTTTTTTATGGGGTCAATTTCTCATCTTTAGTGTCATTCATTGTTGACCTGTTGGATGGTCAATTATGAATCACCAAAGACTTATAGACTTGTAATTTTCCATTTTATAGCCATGCTCAATCCTTTTAGTAAGGCTTCATATTCCATAATGTTGTTTGTACACAGGAATGCCATTCTGAATGATTTGGGTATAATATCACCTTGAGGGGTGACAAATAGTATTCCCACACCTGATCCATGAGTAGTGTATGAGCCATCAAAATACAAATTCCATGTTGCACCAATTTTTAATGCAAATATTGAATCATCTAGGAAATCAAAAATCAAAGGCTGATCCACTTCTGTAGGTGTGTCAGAAATTTGGTTTGTGATAACCTATCCTTTTATTTCTTTTCATTCCACATATTGTATCTCATACTCATTGAGTATCAGGACCCACTTAGCCAACCGTCTTGTCAATGCTGCCTTGCTGAGTAGATATTTGAGAGGATCTATTTTAGCCGCTAGTCTTGTTTGATGATTTAGCATGTAATTTCTTAGTTTTTGAGTGGACAAAACCATAGTGAGATAAGAATTTTCAATAGGACTATAGTTGCGTTCATACCCAACTAGTGTGTGGCTAATGTAATAGAGCACCCTTTCTTTCTCATCATGATCATTTTGTGCAAGTAATGACCCTAGTGTGGAAGTGGTAGCTGATATGTAAAGAATTAGGGGCTTACCATCTATTGGTGGAATCAAAATAGGAAGCGTCAAGAGGTAATATTTAATCTATGGAAAAGTTGCCTCACACTTGTCTATCCATATAAAAGGAACTTCCTTGCGTAACAAATACTAAAAAGGCTAACATTTATTGAAAAACTATGTAATAAAGCATCTGATGGACTGAAGTCAGCCTTGCAATGACATGAGTTGATTGATTCTTGTTGGGGGGTATATCTAATATAGCTTTTACTCTTTCTGGTCCACTTCAATGCCTCTACAAGAAACTATGTATCCTAAGAGCTTTCCCGATGTCATGCCGAAGACACATTTATTAGGATTTAAAAAAACTTTATATTCTTCAAGCCTTTTGAAATTTTTTTCTAGGACTCTCAAATGATCAACATGTGTCAAGAATTTTTCCAAAATTTCATCAACATAGTCTTCCATCAATGTGTGCATGAGATCATGAAATATGGTGGTCATAGCTCTTTGATAGGCTGCGCCTGCATTTTTTAGTTCGAAGGGCATAACATTCTAACAGTATGTATCCATGGTCAAGTGAACGCATCTTTTGTTGATATTCAGGAGTGATACAAATTTTATTATACCTCGAGAAGCCATCCATGAGGGACATCGCGTAGCATACCATTAGATTTACTATGATGCCTATATTAGGAAGTGGGAAGTCGTCCTTCGAACATTATTTTTTTAAGTCACAATTTTTTTGTAGATACGGATTTTTCCATTTGGTTTGGTCATTGGTACAAGGTTTGAAATATAGTCTGCATAGTCAATAGGTCTTATGAAACCAACATCCAATAATTTCTTCAGTTCAACTTTGACCAACAGAGTTATTTGAGGATGCATTTTTCTAAGATTTTGTTTGACCAACTTTGCATTTGGAAGCAATGGTAAAAGATGCAGGACCAATGGAGGGTCCAATCTAGGCTTATCAACATAAGACCATGCAAAATTGATGGGTCATTTTGTGAAAAAGTCTTGAAATTCTATTTTTTCTTCTTCTCTCAGGGATGCTGCAAGGAGAAAAATCTTAAGATTCTCTGTTGTACCTATATTGACTTCCATTACTTCTTCGATGAGCATCGGGGATCTCTCTTGATTAACAGGGAGAAAGTCCAACCCTCCACCCTTGGGTGCCTCAGAGGTTTTTTCCCTTGGATACGTCTTTTCTTTTAACTTGTTTTTGGTCAAAAGGTGCCTTGCAGTTTTCACCTAAAGACTATTCATTTTTCATTTTATTTTTGTCATTTTTGTGACTAGAAGGTGGGATAGTCTCATCAAAATATGTCGCAGCATCAAGATCTATAGTGAAACCAACCTTATGGTCCCCATGCAGTATGCCTTCTTCTAGTCCCATTAACTTATCGATGACTTCATTATTTTCAAATATGTCCAAGGTGGGTGGACCTTGTTGGTCCCAATTGATCAATTATGAGTAAACAAGGGGAATGCCATCATCGGTATTACTAAAGGATTGAGAAACAAAAAATAGGTTAAAGACAAAGGTATTATTGGGGTCCCAAAAGGATTCTATCCATGATCTTTATTTTGTGGTCTTTGGTGGCTCAAGTTCATGAAAGGAATTGACACGAATAGTAATATCCACGAGGTTGGTAAATGATAGACATAGTGTATTAGACTCATGAAAGAAATGGTCGAGATCATAGTCATTGGTGGTACTATAATCCCACTCATATTCATTAGATTCGGTGTTGCTATAATAGATGTCGGTAGGATTTTCCAATGTCTCAATGTCCTTCGAACTACTCACATCCTTATTTGAAAGTGTGTACGTTAGAATGTGTCAATTAAATTGAATATAAACTTGTACACCAATGAAACATTAGATTGAAGAAAAATAAAGAAATAAAGTAAATGCAAACTCTAAATGGAAACTTCTTCAAATTCATTCCATTGTCCTCTATTTCCAAGGATCCACTTTAAGATGTTTGCTCTCAGTTGTGCAAACAACAACTTATAGAATGGCACTTGAGAGAATGAGATTATCAAAAATGCATATGCATATGAAAGATTGAACTTATTTAATTTAAATGCTATGAAATGCTTAAGATGTGATTATAATAACTATGCATGAAAATATGAGATTCAAGGTCCTTTTTAGCTCATGAAAGGGCTGTATTTATAGATTTTTGAAGGTAGAAATTTGATTGGCCAAGATCGACGGTCGATTTCAAACCTGTTGAAATGAATGGTGAGAGATCGAGAATTCGAAGAAGAGGTGGAATTTTGAGAAACAAAAAATGAAGAGACAAATTGAAAGGTGTCTCTCATAATTAAATAAATAAATATTTAATTATGTGTGAGAGAAATATGAAAAGGCTTTAATTAAATATTGCAAATATTTAATTATGTGAGAAAAGAAAAAGCCTTTTAATTAAATATTAAGAATATTTATTTTTTTGTGAGAGAAGTGGGAATTTGGAAAAATGATTTAATTAAATATTGAAAATATTTAATTAAATGTGGAGGGAAGAATATTGTTTAAATTTAGAATTTGAACTTTGATAATTAATGTAAATAGATTGTAAAATCTATTTAATTAATTAAGAGGAAGGTAGCATTAATTAAATAAACTTTATTTATTTAATTAAATTAGAAGAATTA
Source organism: Sequoiadendron giganteum (assembly GCA_007115665.2). NCBI lineage: Eukaryota > Viridiplantae > Streptophyta > Pinopsida > Cupressales > Cupressaceae > Sequoiadendron > Sequoiadendron giganteum. The sequence continues at coordinate 408,451,891 of CM021103.1, read as the reverse complement.
GAAAAATGAACAATATAAATAAATAATTAAATTTATTTATATGTAGAAGACTTAAGAAACATTAATTAAATAATTCATATTTAATTAATTAATAGGTTCGATCGATCGTGACCATTTTTAGATGTGTACATTTTGCCCCTCTTTGAAGTGATGTGTTTTACACATTGCTTCAAAGAATTTACCCTTGACTTTAAAAAATTGCTGATGATGCTATATGCCCCCTCGGGTGATGAATCAGATAAAGATGATTTTTGGAAATTTTTATTGATTTTCTATTTGATTCATTGACCGATAAAGATGATTTGATGAAAACCCCTATTGAAAGATTGATATGAAGATGAAGAACTTTGATTTTGCCCCGATTGATGATGCTTTTTGATTGATAAATTTGTTTCCATGTGATATGATAAACAAATAGAAATTTTGATTTGATTGATAAATTTCCTTCCATGCGATATGGAAAACAAATATAAATGATAGATTTACTTTCCCGATTGAAAGTGAAATAGATAGAGTCGCGATGACTATTAAATTTGTTTCCATGCGATACAAAAAACAAATAGTATTGATAGATTTGCTTTCCTAATTGAAAGTCAAATAGATTGAGTCGCGATGACTGTTAAATTTTTTTCCATGCGATATGAAAAACAAATAGTATTGATAGATTTGCTTTCCCAATTGAAAGTCAAATAGATTAAGTCATGATGACTATTAAATTTGTTTCCATGCGATATGAAAAACAAATAGAAATTGATTTGAACTTGCTTGATGTATTGATTGATTGATGATATCCATTGTTGATTGATTTGCAGGATTGATTGATGATATTGATAGTGTTGTTGATTAGGGAAGGATACATCCTAGAACAACACAAGGATAGGGAAGGATACATTCCGATGATTATGGTGATGATTGAGGCTTGCCGTAAGGCTAGGAACAAGACCGAAGGTATGATTAAATGATTTGTGCTAGATTGAATTGATTGATAAGATGAGATTGGAAGAAATGATTGGATGAATTGATTGAGATGATAATGAAAATGAGATGTACCAAATGTCCAGTCATACTCAACCATTGTCCGAAAAAGATATTCAAGAATATGATCAACCTTGAAAAATATATTGAAAAAGGTCCTCAAAATGCAAATGAATTATGTAGTCCTAATAATGAAGTATGCAATCCTAAATGAAATAATGATCCATTCTCCTTGTTGCCATTTCCTGCTATGTTTAGTTGTCATCATTGAGCTTTTTTGATATGTTGTAAGTTAGTACAAGCATCAAAGGGTATTTTAGCACCAACGATGACTAGAGTACTGCTTCCATAATGTTTAATGTAGCAAGTTAATACAAGCATCGATGGTATATTTGAACCAAGATGACCTGAGTATTGCTTGCATAAACAGACAAAAGTTAACTATTTTCCTATGCAAATTCTGAAATGTCATCAATGATACATTGTAGAGCATGTCCCATGACCAATGTGCATGATACTAATGATTAACTTACAGATAGCAAGCAAAGAAAAATCATACTTCTTCCTTGTGATTCTAGTTCAGGACATCATTGAACCACTCCAAAGATATGATGCCATCAAATATCAAAACAAAAATTGCAACTTATTGCTTTAAGTTTATCATTCATTTAATTCAGATTAAGATCATCTAGTTTGTTTTAGTTTCAATGTATGACATGTCTCAAAGCTGTTTTGACCAGGCTTGATTGGATATTCGATTGTTGATCTGATACTTGATAGTTGACACATGTTGCTTGTTTGCTCAGAAAAAGTTGATTTCCCCCAATGAGCTTAGGATTTTTCCCCTAGTCTAGGGTGAGACACGACCATTTTACTGATGAAAGCATATGATTTATTGATTTTTCTTTAGATTTCAAGAAAATTTTGATTTTTTTTTTTTATTTTGATGTTTTTTGATTTTGATTTTGATGATTTGGATATGGACATGCATGATGATATCAATGCTTTGTTTTGAGATCTTGTTGGAAACCAAGCTAAGGTTGATGATCAGATCGATGGATTGATAATTTGACTAAGTGTGTTAAGTCAAACGAGGTGATAATGGATTTGTTAATTTGGCTAAGTGTGTTAAGCCAAACAAAGATGATAATGAATTTGTAAACCCAAGGAAGTTGTGTTATCCTAGTGTAAACTTTTTCACAAGATGATAGTTTGACTAAGTGTGTTAAGTCAAACAAGGTGATAATTTATTGGATTTGATTGATCAAGACTAATGAAGCTTAATTTGGAACAAAATTATTTTGATGATTTGATGTGACTGATATGAATTGTTCAGATTGATGTTCAACAAAAGATAAAGCTTGATAAGGAGCATCTTCCTATCAAAATATGCCATGGGCTAGTGATTTAGATATTTTGGCTCACAAATTCCTGACCAATTTAATTTCACATCTTCCAATGTTCATATCACCACATAAGTTGGAGGATATATATCACGATTTATTCTTGAAACAAGATGTAAACATCTGCCCCCAATGTCTAGCAATGTATGGAATGCCATGGGTGGATTCTTGAATAGGTGTATGGATAGATACTGTAAGCATGCAAAGGATGCCAAGGATTATCTTATGACAAGATAAGGTGTTCGAATAGAGGAATGCTCATTCGGATAATGCTTCAAGGCTCAGATAACATTTGGATTGGATAGGATCAATGAAAATGACCCATGTCAAGATGTTTACCATTAACAAGTGTAAAGTGTTTACCAAAATTTGTCAAGATCCAGGTAATGTAAATAGATGGTAATGGGCTAGATAAAGGTTCATGGATGAATGGATGATGTGGCTGAAATGTTGGCTTTATGATAAGATGCTTTTTCTTGAATTGGCACATGTAGATGCTCAATTCTACACATGATGCCTGTTTGCCAGGTTTTCATCATGGTACCTGTCCAAAGTGCCACGAAAGTGGTTTTCGCTAGAGGACAATTTTTTTCTTTACTATTTTCAATCATTTTTTTGATTTTTGTATTTTTGTATTTTTTTTTTGTTGTTGTCGCCAAGACGCCTGTTTGCCAGGTTTTCATCAAGGTGACCATTTTTTCAGGATATTTTTCTAATTTTTTGTATTTTCTAAGAGATTTTAAGTTGATGCTGAACCACCTGGTGGTGCTGATATTGATGATTTTGTCATAATGTGCCATCGATATCCTGCTTGAAGAAGTTGCTTTGCCAAGATATGTGCACTTGAATGCAACTTTTGAGATCCCTGATCTGCTTTGTTGATACTGGAGTTAACTTCATCTTTGTGCACACATCGCGATAGAGTGCCTTCTGAATCCTTATGATGAACGGTTGTTGCCAACACATGGTCAATGAAAGAATTGGATATCATGCATGGAGGCATGGATGGAGTGTTTTTAGGAATAAAATTTGGATTAGTTGAAAGTTTGGAACCTTTGACTCTCCAAACTTGGGAAGATGAGCAATAATGGGTGGATATGGAAGTGTGCATAGAATTTGGACCAACTGCTTGATACACTTTGTACGTTGCTTGAGAAGCCTACTTTTTCCTTTGTGGACAACTTTGATGGATACTTTTCCCTTTTTGATTTTTCCCCATAGTTTCTTTGACTGATGGAGTTTGATAGGGATAATATTTCTTTGTATTTTTTGGTATCCAAGTGTATTTGATTTGTCTGATATGCTTCTTAGCTTCTTTTTCTTTGATAACGTTCTTCATGCTTTGATTCAAGTCTTTCTTTTAATGTTGGTCCCAATTTGTGGATGGGGTGATGGGTGGATGAAGATTCATGACATGGTTGTTTGTAGTATTGGCATTGGTTTCATCATAAAGATTCTTCATGCCCTCTATGTTGACATTTGCTTGAGATGAAGTTTCCCCCAATTTTATGAAAGTATACTGATATGTTGAGATCCCTTGATTGTCGAATAACCAAGGCCTTGATTCTTAGGATTTCCAATAATCTACACTAGTTCTAGAATGCCTTGTTCATGTAGGCCTAATCCTCTACCTTGATAATTCATCTGCTAAAAAAGCCTATTTGCAATAGGATATGATTTTCCTTGGAAACAAGGTGCTAATCCTTCTCTGCTCTATGGTGGATCTTCAAAAGTGACAACTTCCTTATTGATAAGATAATTTTCCCTTACAAAGGTGAGTGATCCAAGTTTATAAGTGATAGGATCTTCCATAAGTGGGATGAATGCTTGATTGGTATGTTTATCTTGATCTTGTGAGATATCAGATTGTAGTGCTCCTTCAAGAGGTGTTGATGCTTCATTGTCCTTGTAAAAGTGTTCCTCATGTTTCATTCTTGATATGCTTTCACTTGATGTTTCTAATTCACAACTTTTGTAGAAGCCTTCTTCATGACCCATTTTTGACATGTATTTGGATTTCTCTATATGTTGACCATGTGTATAAATGTTAAGAGTAAGAGACTTTTGTTCCTTGGTAAGAGTATGACACTCTTGTTTTGAATGATGATCATCTATGTGTCCATCCAAAGAAAGCATATTATGGGTAGATGGAGGAGTATGTGCTATATGGATATGATTATCATTTGCAATATCTTGTATAGATAGGAGAGTGCCCATTAGGTCATTGTAGTATCTGGGAGATACGAATCCTTGATCTTGACTAATTATGGAAGTAATTTTGACATGTTTTGGATCAAGTTCTTGACATGGGTCCATTTCAAAGGATGGATTTCTTTCAAAGGGTTTTTGGACACCGTCATAAGGCATGGGAAGTGGCTCAATATCCTCTTGATCTTTAAGTGGACTTGGATCAAATGGTGAGTTGAGAATGCTTTCACTGTTCACAACTGTGAGATCGAAGGATGTCAATATATCTTGGGAGGGACCATTGCTAGACCTTGGTGATAGTTGTTGATCATGCTTTGAAATATGTTCTTGAGATATGTCCTCTAACTTATTAGGCATTGTAGAGACATTTTCAATACGATCATTGGTTAATGGATCATGGATTATGTCAATAGGATCAAATATCGTCAACACTCCTTGAAATAGATCTTTGTAGGAGGGGTCTTGATCATAACTAAAAAATGGCTCTTGATAAATTTTTATTTGATCACTAGATGGGGTAGACATATCTTCATAGTGCTCATTGATGGATTGATTTTGATCATTGTCTTCAATAGTTATGGTGGAGAAATTGTCAATGTTTTCAACCATATGATCAAATGATGTTGGAATTTCTTGAAGAGGTGTGATGAGCCCTTGAAATGAGGATGATGGGATACTTTGATCTTGACTTGGAAAAGAATCATTAGATGAAGGAGATGGAGTAGCTTGATCATTAGATGGAGGGGAAGCTTTGGATAGGATGGAAGAATCGTCATGCTCTTGGGATGTGATTGATTCATGAGAGGGTATGGATTCATAAGATGGGGTGGAGGGAGGACTTGGAAGAATATTTTGTTCTTGAGATGGAAGAGGATTATCATGGGTGAATAATGAAAGGAGGTGATCTTTGTATGATTCTTGAGATATGGGATCTTGATCAAATATTGGAAGGGTTTGTAGAATTTTGGTATCATGGGATGGAGTGGAAAGAATGTTTTGATCGAGATGTGTAGATTGAAATGAATCATTAGATGTAGAGAATATGATAGAAGAAGGTAATTGAATGGGATCATTGAATTGGGTGGAAGAACCATGAGGTTCATTTTGAATTATGGGGGATGAAGATAAATTCATGGCATGACAGGATTGGTCAATGTTATTTGATGGCTTAGATTCGGGCTTCCCCTTTAACCTTTGCAAAAATTCAGAAACATTGAATTTGGTTGATGTTGTTTTTGGAGGAGAAAAGGTCACATTCATATTCTTGTCAAAGGACTTTTTAGTTGTGCCCCCTTTTATTTCCTTGATTTTCCTTTGGAGTGCTCTTACTTGTTGGGCAAGAGTACTAAGATCGTTTAAGGGAGTTTCCTTCTTTTCAGGAATCTCTTTAATTTTCTCCATATTGTAGTTAGAGGGCAATTTGGCACGTTGGTTTGCCAATAAAAGAAAGTAACCTTCTTTATTTTTCTCTAAAATCTTTTCCATAGTTAAGAAAAAATGTGGATCTTGTTAAGCTTCTTGAAGCATCTCTTCTATTATCTCTTGATTTGAACTATTTCCATAAAGCCTATGAACAATATTTTCTTCCCTATCACCCATGTTTTAAAGTTTTTTTTTGGATGATCTTATCTGAATTAATGTTTTGAAAACACAGCATGCAATAGGAAGACAATTGTTTTTAAAGAAACAAAATCTAAAAAAATTGAGTGTATGTTCTTGAGATTTTCACAGGTTTTGAACAAAATAAGCATTCCAAGCAGACTCACTCTTAATTTGTCAAATAGGTCATCATAGTAATCACAACCCATAGCTTAAAATCATGTCGAATCACACAACCTTTTCACCCCCTAGACGGCGCCCGTGTTTTTGTCTTTTCGAGGTGCGTACTCAAAGTGACATAAGTGGATACCGAATCCCTTGAGCAAAAAATCCGTGGCGACTATATGGTGAGTGTCTTGGGGGCAGATTCTTCCCTCCCCTTGCACAATGATTAAGATGAAGTTTGGATACTGACACGATTGGATTTCTACACTATGGTTCTTAGTAAGTATTTCTATTCAATGTGGCAATAGATATACTCCCTCGAGAGACCTCCCAACCTTTAGAACAAAGGCTTTGGGGATGGTTATCCTACCTACTACTGTTAAGTTGGATTTTCATCAACAACTTGCTTTTGATTAAAGTGGGTTGGAAACCTTGGCTTTAGGTGTTCCCACTTAGGTTGTTCCTCTTGGGTGAGTACTTTTTCCCATAAGAGCAGGCCTTCTAAAGGATGTAATAAAACATTAAATTGTAGAAAATAAAAGGTAAGTCTGGTGTTCTGATCACCTAGTTAAGGGGAGAGCATAAACCTATTACCCACAATCACAACAAACAATAATGGTTCAATTTTAAATCCCCAAATTGACAAATTCTCTATTCTAAGTGAAGATGTTGCTTCACTAAAAACATGGAGTTTATTTTAACCAATAGAAAATTTATGTTTGCTGACTATCCTAGGATTGGTTAATTTAGATTTAAATGTCTATCCTAGGTTTTCTTTATTTTATTCCTCATACATCAATAAAACCTCTGGTCGTGGTCGCGTTGGATCCAGACAACAATTTAAGAATGAGATTAAAAATTGCTCCCAAAGTGTTTAAAAACACTTGATACAATAGAAAGATGATTTCATAAGAAGTTTTTCCTTTGTTTCCTCTTTCCTTTTTGATTCTCTAACCTGCAAAAATTCTCCAAATTTTAGATTAAACCAAGAAACAAGAAGGTATAAGGGTTACATGAATCATTCAGCATAAAAATCCTAAAAATTAGACCAAGTTATAGTGTGATTTGAATTTAGATTTGAAATTTATAATTTTAACCCAAATAAAAATGATAAAAATCTACACCATTGGATAGCATATGAAATTATACCCCATTTCAAAAAAAAAATCGTCAAAAAAGACCTTCGTATGACCAAGATATTGCTATTTTAAAAACTGACTATAAAAACGCAAAACAATGTTCTATGCGCTAAAACAGAGCTCGTATGCGCTAAAACAAAACCCAGATGCGCTAAAAGAAGGCTCGTATGCATGAAAATAGAGCTTGTATGCACAAAAATAGTCCTCGGATGCGCGAAAACAGTCTCTGGATGCGTCGAAAGAGTCTATGGATGCGCCGAAAGAGTCTATGGATGCATTGAAAGAACTATCGTATGCGACGAAGCGTTATTTTAGTCCGTCACCTGCTAGAAAAAATCTGCAAAAATAAATATTAAATGCGAGGCTTGGCCCCATGGTGGGCGCTAAAAATGTGTTCGTTAGAATGTGTCAATTAAATTGAATATAAACTTGTACACCATTGTCCTCTATCTCCAAGGATTCGCTTTAAGATGTTTGCTCTCAGTTGTGCAAACAACAACTTATAGAATGGCACTTGAGAGAATGAGATTATCAAAAATGCATATGCATATGAAAGATTGAACTTATTGAATTAAAATGCTATGAAATGCTTAAGATGTGACTATAATAACTATGCATGAAAATATGAGATTCGAGGTTGTTTTTAGCTCATGAAAGGGCTATATTTATAGATTTTTGAAGGTAGGAATTCGATTGGCCAAGATCGACGGTCAAGTTCAAACCTGTTGAAATGAACGGTGAGAGATCAAGAATTCGAAAAAGAGGTGGAATTTTGAGAGACAAAAAATGAAGAGACAAATTGAAAGGTGTCTCTCATTATTAAATAAATAAATATTTAATTATGTGTGAGAGAAATATGAAAAGGCTTTAATTAAATATTGCAAATATTTAATTATGTGAGAAAAGAAAAAGCCTTTTAATTAAATATTAAGAATATTTATTTTTTTGTGAGAGAAGTGGGAATTTGGAAAAATGATTTAATTAAATATTGAAAATATTTAATTAAATGTGGACGGAAGAATATTGTTTAAATTTAGAATTTAAACTTTGATAATTAATGTAAATAGATTGTAAAACATATTTAATTAATTAAGAGGAAGGTAGCATTAATTAAATAAACTTTATTTATTTAATTAAATTAGAAGAATTAGAAAAATGAACAATATAAATAAATAATTAAATTTATTTATATGTAGAAGACTTAAGAAAAATTAATTAAATAATTCATATTTAATTAATTAACAGGTTCGATCGACCGTGACCATTTTTAGATGTGTACAGAAAGCACCTTAGTTCTTGAAGTGCCAATCCTAATTGGTACAAACCCTAGCCCTAAGTTCTTTGGACATTTAAGAGGCATCAAGGGTTCTCTCACTCCATTTTTATGTATGTTGAGTCCACTGATTCCATCATAACCCTTTTGTTTCATGAGCTCAAAGCCTTTACCATATTGTTCTATCGGTAGCAGCTTGAAATCTTCCTCATCTTTGTAAATCCAATTTGAAATATCATCAATGCCTTCTTTGTTTAACTCTCCCTAGTTTGTGAAGGTGGTGGTGGGAGGAATTTTAATGAAAACTGTAGGTTCCATATTATAGATGAGCTTGCCATAGGACTTTGGAGACTTTGGTAACTTAGTGATGTAGTAGGAAGTGTTCATATGATACTCCGCACACCCCTTGTCCTAGATCTGAATCTTGGGATCGATAGATGAAATAGTGGACATGGAGGATTTAGTCAGAGTGGATAGGTCAACATAATTGGATGGAGTGGATGATGTAGCTTCATGGTTTATAGGCACTTGGTGTTCAAGGACCCCCCTCAAATTGGTGCAATATTGAAAGGGGTCAGTATCATCGTTGATTATGATTTTGGTGCCATTGTAAGGAAACTTCAGACATTGATGGCATGTGGATGGAATGGATTTCATGTAATGGATCCATGGTTGATTAAGGAGTAGGTTGTATGGTAGTTCAGGATCTAGGACTTGGAATGTGGTATCTAGTACTACATGTCCAACTTTGATAGGCAGTGTGATAATGCCCTCGAAAGAAGGTTGTTTTTCATCGTAGGATTTGATAACAATTCTCTTAGTTGTATCCACACATTATTCAGAGAGGCCCAATGCCTTCACCAGTTTTAAAGTGCAAACATTCAATCCGGATCTTCCATCTACTAGGAATCATCTTACCTTGTGTTTGTGCATGAAGACCTCAAGGTGCAATGGGTCGTTATGTTTTGACTTTGGTTTAGAGTAATCTTGGTCAGAAAAGGAGACATGGTGGTAGTTGGCTAAGTATCCAACCATGGATTCAAATTGGTTGACATCCAAGTTAGTAGGGAAAAAGGTTTCTAGCAAAGCCTTATTAAGGATTGCTTTGTGTTCAGGTGATATGCACAAAATCTCAAGGATGGAAATCTATGTAGGTGTATTGCCCAATTGGTCAACAAGATTATATTGGGTTTTGGATTGTGGATGCTTTGGAGGAGGACCAAATATGGTGACCTTAGTCCTACGGGTAGTGATGATGCATTCAAGCTACTTCTTAATGGTGATTATGTTAACATGATTGTCAACAACTCATATGTGGTTAATAATTGTGTAGTCCAAAGAGGCATTGGTATAATTGGCATCGTTGTCTGTCTTTTGAACCAAACTAGAGGGTTTTTCAGAATGATGGTCTTACAATGGATTCTTGAAAATTGTATGGTCTTTATTGGAAGTTTGTTGTTGTCCCTCAACTTCTATGGTACCATTTTCAATCAGGTCTTGAATCATGTTCTTCAACTGATGACATGACAAGGTATTATGCCCTTTGATGCGGTGGTAGTCACAAAAGGAATTTCCATCTCACCAAGAGGGTTTAAATTGTCCTTGGTTGTATGGTTTGGGCTCTTGGAGCTGTATAACATTTGATTGTACTAGCTTCTTGGGACAGATTCAATTGGTTTTGGTAAAGGATTGTATTTTCTCAATGGGTATTGCCTTGGTTGTCTTGGGGTTCCCTGCTCTTGATTATTTTGGACCACATTAGCTGCTTGGTTGGAAACATATGGTGTGCTATTGTTTGTGTTGGGTGCTTTGAGAGTCAATGTGGGATCTGTTCTATTCACAAATTTTGTGTCTATGACTCCATCATTTGTTACATTCTTGTTATGGGACCAAATTTTTTTTTATCATTTGATTTCCCTTGGACATTTTGTGTTTTGGTGTAAGTTTTAATTTCCCCTTTAGCGATAAGGTTTTTCTCAATGATGGACCCTTTTTCAACAAGGTCAAAAAATGTGGAACAATAATGGGTTTCTAATGCATACCTTAAGTTTGTGGCTAGGTTTTGTATGAACATGATATTTTCTATTTTTGAGGAATTTCAATAGGACACAACTAGCTAAAATTCTCCATCTCTGGAAGAATGTTATGAAAGCTTTACCCTCTTCTTGTTTAGTTTGACATAAGGTAGCAATAGTGATGTCATTTTTGATATTGAAGGAAAATTGGGTGATAAATTTGTCAAAAAGTTCATCCCATGATTGTATGCCTGCTGGTAGGTGGGTGAACCATTCTAAAGCATGTCCTGAGAGACTCCTAGGAAATAGTCTCATCAAGTATTTTTGTTCAGAAGCAATTCCAATAAAGGCCTTATGAAATTGCCTTACATGATTGATGGGGTTTCCTCTTCCTTTTATATTTAGGTAAAGTTGGCATGACATAATGTGGAGGAAGAGGAGGCATGTATAATGTCCTATCAAATGGGTAAGGACATAAATCTTGGATAGATTAAGTCTTCTTGTTTGTCAATGTGATGGTTTCTACTTGCTTTTGCAAGGCCAACATTTTATTGGCTAGGGCATCATATGGTGTGAGTGTTGTGCCTACGACATTTATAATTGCATTTTGGTAAGGTCCTAAAATCATGTTTTGTGATCCAAAATTTGCATGGGATGGTATGCTATTGTTGATGTGAGGTATGAATGTTTGAGTTGTGTTTGGAATTTGGATTTGTGGTGTGAATTTTTGAGTTGGGATTTAAATTTGGATTTATGGTGCGATGTAGGAGGTGTTGGTACTGGATTGCATTTGGAGAGGATTGGAAGTGTTTGGACCTTGTGTATATTGGTTATTGACTTGGAAGGAACCTTGTGTATTTACTTGTTAGGGGACCTTTATGCTAGGACCTTGTGGCACATTGGTGTTTGTGTTAGTTCCATGAATATGAACTATAGTCCTTTTATTTGTGCCAAAAATATTTGATAACGTGGCGCTCAAGGCCCTAGATCTTCCAAATGGATTTGAAGATATGTTCATGGTACTAAATGGATTAGATGTAGAACCAAGAGGTTGTGACATGCATTGTGTTAGGGACTATGCCATTGGTTGTGTTGTAGATTGTGTCCCTAATTATGTCATTGGATGAGTTCCAAATAAGGGTTCAGGAATCGGGGTGGAAGTTTGAGTTGGAGCCCCTTGTGGTATAGAAGCATTTATTTGTAGGTTCTTGGAACCACAAGATGTAGACATGTTAGGTCCTTGGTTTTGTTGGTTTGGGGTGGGTGCTGCTTGAAGTGTGTTCATGTCAAAGCCATGAGGTAGTTTGGAACCACTATGAAAATGTTTGGCCAGGAACCTTTGGGGGTCCAATAGCACTATCTCATCTACAAGTGATGCAACCTCTAGGTCTTGGGTAGCTACTTGGACTTCCTCTATAACTACTTGTCCATGTGGGTCTCTCATGAGGAATTTCTCAAAAGGATTGGTAGATGCCTTAGGTTGTTCACTAGAAGAGGTACCAAAGTTTAAGTTGGTTGTGTAGTTATAAAGTTCATTTGACTCAAATAAGTCATTGTTGTAGTGATCCATTTCTTTCCTTTTCCTTTGTGATATTGTTTCTACCATAAAAGGACTTGCAAGGGGAAGGCGTATGGTGTGATGAAATAGGAAGCCTAAGGTAATGAAAATGCAAGGGTATGACTTAAGACTAAGTTATGCAACCTAAGTGATAATTTTTTTTTGTATTTTTGAAGATATAGGGATGCCTAACAATGATACCATGATTAAGAGTCAAGGTGACAATAGTCAAGGTGTCAATAAGGTAATGTCACAATGATCAAAATCAGAAGTATAGCTATGACTAGGGTATGCAAGATGTGAGATGAAGGGATGGAGTACTATGATCTAGTATGAAGAAAAAAACTTTTGGAGAGCCTAAGTTATAGTTACTAATCAAACTAAGATAGGTATAATAACTAATCTGATTATCAATGACCTTGGGTGTAGTAAATACTGATAGGATATGTTGACAAGGTGGTATCAAATTGGACTGATGAGCTGAGGAACCAACCTAAATGATGAAGGACTAGGATGATTATTTTATGAAAGATAAGGTCAAGAGAATATAGATTTGAATCTATGGTCTAGTCTAGGTTTGATGGGATTCCTAATCAAGAGGTTTATGCAAGCTAAAAAGATGACCTAAAAAATTTGACCTATAGGGAATATCTAAAGAAAAAAGATGTGGTGATGGATGACTAGGTAATTGTAAGAATGAGGTGTGCAAGTCCTTGGTCTAATCAGATTTAAAGGTTAAGCTTATTTTTGATATGTAGGCCTAGTTCATTTCAAGGTTAAAATGTTGTAAGTTTTAGGTGTGGTGTTTGATTTGTATTGGAAATGCTTGTTTGAACACACAAGAAAAAAACAACAAACATAAAGTTTTTGAGTGGCTCTGATACAAAATTATAGAATGTCTGAGTAGGGGCTTATGTTAGTCCCAAAATTTTTGCACTGGTATTGAAAAATTTCAAGAATTGTTTTAAGCAAGCACAACCTAGGATAGAAAATGGATACTATGTGATGAGTCCCTACTTGGATTTATCCAAACACTTAAACAAAGTGGATAGCTAGAGATCTTTGTGATACTGGCTCCCCCTTACATGACATGAGCACACCAAGTTCTCTTACCCCCTAAGATTTGAAGACCTTGAGGGATTTTATGTCTCTACAATGAATAGTGGAGTGTAGGACAACTTGAAAACAACCATTCCTATGCTAGCAAGTAAAAGGATTTTTGGCCTCTAAAACAAGTGGTTCTTCACCAATACTCGGGGACATGGAACCTTGCGAGCATCTATCAAGCCACTTAAGGATTTAATCACTCCTACTAGGGGCTCTTATACATTTTACAATAGAACCCCATTCTGAATGATAGTGTATGACTAAGGCTTACATACCATGAGGGCTTGATAGTTTAGTCTTATCCATTTATATATAAGCTTGAGCAAAAAACTGGTTGGAGTGTCCTTCGAGTTCTTCGTATGGATGTGTCTCTTAGGTAGACACCTCTAAGGGATTAACACAACAAGAACGATGGGTCTAGTTTTTGATCACTGAGTTTGCACAAGGTGATAGCATACACCTACCATCTCAAGTACAATAAGCATTGGTTCATTAACCCCCCATATGAAAAAGAAAATGATGGGTTTGGCTTTTGATCACCGAGTTTGCACAAGGTGAGAGCATACAACTAACACCTCAAGGAAAATTAAGCCCCCTTAATTTTCCCATGTGAAAGAAGACACTTAGAATAAAAGAAATTAAGGAGAGCCCTACAAAGACACTATTAGTAGGTTTGAGCCTCCGTTCTTTGACAAATGAAAGTTTAAGTTTTATATTCAAGTCTTGGATGTTTGAACCTTACTGTGCACCATGAGGGAATGATTTTAAGAATATGCTACAAGGAAAAATCATACATAGCCCAAAGGGGAATGACTATCAACCAATCTCAATAGAAGGTGAAGGTGTTGGTAAGCCTTTTAACAATGAACACCAGAATGGAAAAATGAACCAGGAGAAACTTGATGCCAAAGAAGATGGATTAGTGCAAGGACAAGAGGATGAGACTAGCATGGGAGTTGATGGTGAAAACTATGGTGCAGGCAGTGGAGATGAATCTTTGGGAATTCTAGATTGACTTGTTAAATGTGTAATTGTCACAAGGCATAGGAGGTTGAGAAATCAAGGGATCTAAATGAGTGCCAAAATGGATATGTTCGATGCATATTTTTAGAGGACAAAGTTTTATAATTATTTAAAGCTAGTTACTGTAGCACAAAGTTGTCGTGAAACACTAGTCCGCTCTTTAAAGTGTAGCAAATTTAATCATTCCAATGATTAGATCTGACACAAATAAAAGAAACTGATACTCATTAAGAAAGCTCTTTGCTCGATTTTATATCGACTGTAAAGATTTTGCAAAAACTTTCATCAGACAAAAATCTTCAGCAAAAACAAGACATATTCACGTCAGGTTCACCATCCGTGATCAAGAAATTAGATTCTAAGATTATTAAGCACTGTAAATAAACCTAACATTTCTAATCTAATAATGGAGAACAAGAGAGTGCATAAATACAAAATACAAGAAATGATATTACCATAACCTTTACACCTACATTGCATCACCTCCATTATCCTTCTCCATTCTGCTTCTAAGTAATTAATGCCCTCAGAATTATCAGTATGCACTTAACAAGCCTATGATTAAGACAATAAAAAATATCAAAGCTTATTCTCAATAGCACAACAACATATATCCTCTAGATGCGAAAATAATAAATAACAACACTATTTATAGAGAGCCAGATGCAAAATGGATGATCAGGATTAAACGATTTTTATTTTGATGAATGGATGAGATTAGATTCAAGATGAGATAAGATAGAAATGAGACTAATGGAAGAATAAGGAAATTGACTGATTTTTACAAAAAATCACTTTAATTTGAGAGGGAAATTTCATTTTTAAATAATGGAAAAATTATTTAAATGCAAAAGGAAAAAGGAAAATTAACTTTTTGATTAAATAGAAATTTAATTCAAAAAGTGGGAGAAACGATGAGTCATTTAATTAAATAAAATTTAATTAACTTGTTATAAAAAAATTGTAAGTGAATAATTAAATAATTAAAATAATTATTTAATTATAGTAAAAAATGATAAATAATTAAATAAATATAAATTTATTTAATTATAGAAATCAAATATATTAGTGATGCAATTAAATAAATAAGAATTTATTTAATTAATCAAAAGAGAACATAGAAGGATGAAATGAATTAATTAAGTAATTTAGATTATTGAATTAATAGACGACTTTATGACATTCGATAATAATTAAATAATTAATATTATTTAATTATCAAGGATGAATAAGGGGTTTTAATAAAGTCACAGGCCTAGTGATAAATTTCAGTATCTACACATAGAAACCTCCCCAAAAGAAGAAATGCCCTAAAGAAGAGAAAAGTAGCCCTTCCTCTCTAGAGAGAGAGAAGTAATAGAGAATAATGATGAATTATCCACAAATGAGAAGCTTTATTTTTGTAAAGGGTTGGGTGAAGAAGTTAGCTATTTATTAGCAATAAAGTAATAAGGAATAATGATGAATTAAACATGAATGAGATCCTAAAGGTAATGCATGTATACCTCAATTTTTTTAATGCATTAATTATGTATTAGGTTTCAAGAGGTTGATATTACACTCTAGTTGTCATAAAATATAACAGATGGTATACACAATTGGATACCGAACTCAATCAAAATATGCTAAATCCAAAGGGCTTTATTGGTAGGATTTACCACACCTTGGTACTCAAACACTATATAGAGAAGAGGAATGGAGCCTTTATTTTCTCTCATTTAACATATACGACCATAAGCAATTGAGATTTATAACCAAAAGGGGACTTGTAATCCAATTAATTTCTTTCCCAATCATAATCTCTTTACTCAACTGAGTTATAATTAGTGCTTACTTTATAATGAATCCAATAACTATGTCTTATGAATGTAGTGGAGGATCTACTTAGCTACCTTCTAGTATAGTCCATGAGGTTTCTATATAAACCTAAATACCATTCCAATAAGTTATCAATACAAGGAAACATCAATCAATTGTGAAGAACACTTTGTCTCAAGTTTGACTCACAATAAAGGATAAACCATATTGAAATGTGAGAGGAAATTAAGTACATACTTGGATTAAGTAATGATAATACTTGAAGTATATTGATGAATCTTAATATTGATAAAATAGTGTAGCAAACCAAAGTTGGTCATCAAAACATTGTCATGTAGGGAAATTTATACTAACAAAATTGAGGATGAAGAGCTCCCTATAATTAACGAGTCACCAAAATAAAAATGAGGAATGAGAGAGACTCATCCTATTGCAATATTTTTATGTTTGGTTTGGAATTGCATCAAGTGAATCTAATGGAGATAAGGAAGGAATTGAGGGATTTATTTGAGGGCATAGATAAATTTCCTAAGTTTTTAGACCAAGGAATAATTATATTGGAAATTCTAAAATTGCTCCATATATATCTCCTCCTCAAGATCCCTATTAATAAATGAACTCTTCATGTATATATTATGAACCTCCCAATGATGTGTAATACAGATAACAAGCACGAGTTGAATTTTGTTCATCTTTAAAATAGGGGGAAAAGTATTAATGCGGTCAATACTAAAAACTTATGAAAATACCTTAACAAATATTGAGATTTGAACTTACCAATTTACTTATTTTTAGTAAAATTTGTTTGATATATCCACTTACATCAAACAAAAATCCTAAGTGTGTTTCCTCATCAAGGAATTATACTCCTACATTAATGAATACCACTCAAGTATGCTTAAAACATCTAAAAAATATAGTGAATTAAAAATGGAGGTGATGAAAACATGAGGTGGTTCCTAGAACTATGATCTAGTGTACTTATTGATCAAAGGATCTATGATCTATTTATCTATAGGCTAAAAATTCTATCTAGCCCAAAGTAGACCATAGATGGGAGAGTAAGGAGGATATTCAATATATTTATAATGGTGACTAGGAGATGAGGGAGGATGATATTCATCATCACTCTTGTCATATAAAATATAGGAAGAAGAATACTTGACATACAAAATGTACTCAAGTGGGTTTTCCTTATATGAATAATTGTTGTTTTATCCCATGTGCACCCTAAGTGATTGAAGAAGAGTAAAGATTTGGAATTATATCCCTCCTCAAAGTGAAATATCCTCTTAATTAACAACTCATGAGTAACTAGATGAAGGAGCTAACATACCTTTAATTCATATAGATAAACCAAATAGATGCAAGGCTTGCTTTAAGGATCCATAGCCTTCTATTTATCTTTAGGAATTTAGACTCGCATTAGATGTTTAAATAATTTAAAATGTTTCAGTATGGGTCTTGTACCACTCCAAGCTTCAAGAGGAATAAATCCTTTCAAGACTTTATGCATAACTTAGTTTTAGATATAATTTATAAAGTTAATGAATTCTACCTAGAACTATGGTAAAAGGGACATAGAGTGGAGCACACAATTCAAAATTTCCTTAAATGATATGTTATTACATTTTTCTACTCTACTCTATTGAGGAATGTATATAAATGTACACTTTAAGTTAATCACCTTTCAAGTATGGAATTACTCAAAGTCATGGTTGAAATATTCACCACCATTATATTGTGTGTAATATCTTTATTGTTTTTTTGGGTTGTTTCTCCAGAAGTTATTTTAAGTCATGAAAGTTCTCAAATATCTTTTCCTTATATCAAAGAAAGTATACCCAAGTAAATTTAGAGAATTCACAAATGAAGGTATAAATATACCTAGCCATACTAAATAAAGTATTTGAAAAAATAGCTCTAGAATCTATATAGCCATTGCTTTGAAATTGTTATAATTATCTTCTGGATGTTTACAAAGTATACATCCTTAGAATATCCCATTAAAAAATTCAAATAGAAGGAAACCCTATAAACATGTCTTATTGGATGAGTTGTTGTAGGTAGCAATTCTTTAAATGATCAAACCACTCATAGCATAACTTACTAACAACATCAAAGTGAGTAAGTAGTGAATTTGAAGGAGAGTCAAAAAAATTGTGTGAAAAGGCATATAGTTGGGATTTATGATCCCCTCCCAAGTGCTAATATGGAGCCACTATGAAATTCATTGATAATAAAAAATGTAAGTGAAATCAACCCACTTTCCTAAATGTGTGTGATTTAGTATATTGAAGGGAAATTTGTTGACAATGAATGAATATATAGATCATTCTAAAATGATTTATCACTTACAACAATATAACATTTCCAAAGAATCTTAGTTGGAGTATCATCACTCATCAAATATTTCATATGGGACTTGGCTCCAAGGATCCAAAATCATCTCAATTTGAAGGTAAATGATGCAAAGCACCTAAGTTAAAAATCCATGTGGAAGGTGGAGATTCAATATCAATTATTTTCCCCTTATTATCTTTATTCTTATAGGACTTCTCCTTTGATGAACTATCCTTGAAAACATAAACTACACCAATTGTGTTCTTTACAAAAAGATGTGCCAGGTGATTAATTAAGTCCATTAGAGAGGAATATGCTTTCACTAAACTTTCTTCTTTCTCACTCTTCTCCTTCTCCTCTTTTTCCTTCTCCTTTTCCTTTTCCTTTTTTCTTATATGTTTCTTTCTCCTTACCAAAAATGACCTGATCCTCTTGCCGACCGAAGAAACTTTGATCATTTGTATTCACTAGAGGGGGAATAATATCAATATCATGCTCTACCAAAGGCTCTTGTGCATCCATATAAACTTTAGTTTGCATCTCTTCAAGGTTATTACCTGTGAATTCTTCTATCTCCTTTTGAATATTCTTTGTGTCATCATCATCCGTGCTCATTATAATGTCTATTCCATGCTTTTTGTGGAGCTCTTTGGCTTGCCTCCAAACTATCTTCTCCTTTTTTTCTAGGGAGACAAAGGATCCTATTGAATGCACAAGAAAAATGAGAGGGGGGGTGAAATAGTTGTTCATTAAGACATTAAACCATCATTAATATTTATATTTACATTAGTCCATAAAACCTTAACAACCATTATAACCTTATCATGCATTAGAAAAATGTAAATTTTAGAAAAAATAATGCAAACACATCCAAACTCATGAGAACACTGGATTTACGTGGAAAACCCAAGAAGGGAAAAACCATAGTAAGGATTAGATCACAATATAAAGTAATTGCAACATTGAATACAGAGGGATCACTATTAGAGGGCTCATTTCCCAAAGAGAAAAGTAGGGATCACTACCAGATTAGAAAGAAGAAGAAAAAATATTGTTACAATGAGTAATCCATCTTAGAGAAATAGAAAAGATCCACCACTACTTCACCAGAACATTTGCACTCTCTATGTAGAATGTAGACACCTTATCGCTACTTCCAATAGTTTAGGAATCAAATCTCACACTAAATTTCACACTGTCACACTTCATATATCAATTCTTCATATTACACACTTCTCTTATGTTTCCTCCATCAAATCATCACACATATATACCCATATTCAACCTTGAAATAAATCTACAAGGTTAGATATGCACCTCAAATATGTAAATTCAAATTAGGTTAGCACCAAATTATTCCCACAGTGGAAAGGAATGAAGGTAGACTACATCACACCTTAAATTGTACCTAAATCCACATAAAAGACCACACCATGCTTCTAAAAACACTAAATCACATATGTAATCAGTGTAAACACCCAAGGTCAGTCAAATTTGTGTTGACACCATTAAAAAATTAAGTACACACTTCCTTTGATCTAAAGAAAACTCATAACTCACAAACCACACACAACACTTAAAATAATCTAGAATATTCCATCAACACCCTAAAATCCAAAAAATCCTCTACAAAATCATACACCAGAAGAACATATTCATTCTACACAACTAGTTAACCTTCCACACACTACAACACTTGAATCCAACCTTGCGAAGCACCAAAATACAAATAAATTAGACTTAAGATAGATACTAGAAATATAAGCACACTTATAGATTTGAAAGACCAAAACCCTCACTATAGAGAAATGCAGAGCAAAACCATTTCTCCAGACAACATTGCTCTCATAGTTCACACACTAGTGAACACAACTTTCTTTGCATAATGATCTAGAATAAGAATTGTTGGATATAACACCTATGAACACCTCTGATCAACATATCCAAGTTGTATAGGTGAATCTTTAGCCATCAAGAAATGAGGAGAAAACACCACTCTGTCATGTTGAACACTCTTCAACACACTATTTCCTCTTTTATTCAAATTTTCTTGAAAGAACTTGGAAACCAAGCCCCATAAACACATACTCAACATCTAGAAAACCTTCTCAGCTTCTCAACCACATAAGAGGTTGTACATCACCAACACATTCTTATCAAATTAACACCATAGGTTGACATCAATGATACTACTAATGCCAACATAATGCAACCAATCAACGCATCTCCATAGGTTGAAATCAATGCAACACTAAAGATCTGTTGACATAAATGAAAGCACAAACTTCCAAAAATCTCCCCCTTTTTAATTTATGGAAACACAGAAAAATCATCAACAACAAAAACAATAATAGATCTGATCACCAACTCATATACTGCACCATAGTGCACATTGCTTCCCTTTCAAAATATACTTTTAAACACTTTCTCTTTCACAAGACTTCTCTCCCCCTCACTTCATAAGGTTTTTCAATTAATTCTCTCTCCCTCTTTAACATCAATGACAAAGGGTAACATATATCTTCTATTCTTTTCTTCCCTTTGACATTAATTACATATAATTTCTCTCCCTCAAAGGAAACACCTATAAGGAACAAAAACGTCTATGCAACCTCCGCAATCACTTCCTTTGACAAGGCTTCAAAGGAAAACACCAATACAAAACAAATGAAAAAAATTACTCCCCCTAAATTCAACAAGCAAAATTGCCACTACCCTTGGTAGCCACCAACATCAGTCCAAAACAAGGAACTAATCTTGAGATCCATTGGACTGATGCATATCCTTATGCATTTAGTTGAAAGGATGGGTAATAACCCCTAACTTCTCCTAGAGATACTCAAAATTATCCTTAGGAAGAGGCTTTGTGAAGATATTTGCAACTTGATTCTTAGTAGGCACATACTCCAACACCTCATTCTTTGCAACCTTCTCTCTCAAAAAGTGATATTGGATTGAAGTATTCTTTGTCCTTGAATGCATTACCAGATTCTTTGAAATATTGACAACACTTGTATTACACATAAGATAGAAATAATTTTATCATATACCACTTTGATATCCTTCAAAGTTTGTTTCATCCACAACAACTATGTGCAACATGATGCTGCAACAATGTATTCTTCCTCTGTAGTAGATAATGACACTGAATCCTAATAATTTCTTAGCCAAGACACCAACCTGCTTCCAAGAAAGAAAGCACCACTACTTGTACTCTTTTTTTCATCCACACAAATTTCCCAATCCCTATCTATATAAGCATTTAAAGCTAAATCAATATCCTTTGGATACGACAAGCCATATTCTAGAGTGCCTTTCAAATCTCTGAATATCCTCTTTACTGCTACCACATGTGACTCTTTGGGTTCTTCTTGAAATCTAGCCACAAGAAAAACTACATGCATGATATCTAGTCTAGTAGTAGTAGTAGTAGTTAGATATAGCAGTCCACCAATCATCGATCTATACTTGCTCTAATCAACCTTATGATATTATTCATTCTTACTCAGTTTGCAATCAATAACCATGGGAGCACATACTAGTTTAGAGTCTTCCATCCCAAAATTCTTCAACATTTCCATGACATACTTTGACTGTGATATGAATATTCCTTTCTTTATCTAATTGCTTTGAAGTCCAAGGAAGAAATTCATCTCCCAAAACATAGACATCTCAAACTCTTTCTGCATCTCTTCTACAAATATCTTACACATTGCTTCATTAACTCCAAAGATTATGTCATCAACATACATAACCATAATCAATATTTGATCTTTTTCAACTTTGAAATAAAGATTGCTATCTGTAGTACCTTTATTGAGTCCTTGTAACAAAAAGTACCTACCCAATCTTGCATACCAAGCTCTGGGAGCTTGCTTGATTCCATATAATGTCTTCTTCAATCTATAGACTATATCAGGATTGTCTAATAATTGAAAGCCTTTTGGTTGTTCAATATAATCTTCTTCAAACTTAACATTTAAAAATGCAGACTTCACATCCATTTGATAGAATTTGAAATGCTTAAGTTTTGTAAAAACCAAAAACATCCTAATAGCTTCTATTCTTTCCATTAGAGCAAAAGTATCCTCAAAATCTATTCCTTCTACTTGTGAGTATCCTTTACACATAAGTCTTTCCTTGTTTCTTACTACTTCTCCACTCTCATTCAACTTGTTCTAGAATACCCACTTAGTTCCAATTACATTCTTGTTTACAGGTCTTGAGACAAGTTCTCAAGTTTGATTCTTATCAATATGCATAAGTTCTTTCATAACCTTGATCTAGAAATCTTCTTTGCATGCATCAATAATTGTTTTAGGTTCAACTTTGGAAAGTAAACATAAGTTTACTTTCTCTTCTATCATAGCAGCCTTTCTTTTTTTCAACAAACCTCTTATTTTGTCACTAATAATTTGATCTTCTGAATGATTCCTCTGCACATACTTAGGGGTTTTAGGGATCTTTTCTAGAGCTTCTTCCTCTTCAACCTACACTTATTTTTCCTTACTATAATCTTTCTCTTATTCTTTGCAAGAGGACTCATTTGATTCATATCTATCTATCATCACTAAAATTTTGTGCAAGTCTTCATCCATTTTGACACTTTCACTTTCAACAATTTTTTTCAGCCTCTTGTTGTAGCACATGTAAGATTTTCTTTTTGTAGATTATCCAATGAAGATTCCTTCATCAGATCTTGCATCAAATTTTCCTAAGTTTTCTTCATCTCTTCTAATATAGCATTTTCTTCCAAATACTCTAAAATATTTCACAGTAGGGGTTCTTCCATATCACAACTCATGGGGAGTCTTTGAACTATTTGTCATTTCTTGCACTCTATTAGGTATATACACCATAGTATGAATTACTTCTCTCTAGTAGAAATCCGATAGATTTTCTTAGTTCATCATTGTCCTTGCTACTTCTTGAATAGTTCTATTCTTTCTTTTACAACTTCATTTTGCCGAGGAGTCTTAGGAGCTGACAAATGCCTCTTTATTCCATGATCTTTATAGACACTGTTAAACTCATTGTAGGTGAACTCTCCACATCTATTTGATATTAAAACATTTTATTTTCATATTCATTTTATTCTCAACCATAGCTTTGAATGCCTTAAAACTATCTAAAGATTCTAATTTTTCTTTAAGAAAAGTAACCCAAGTCATTCTAGAGTAGTCATCAATTAATAATATGAAATACCCATTACCTTGAAATCTTCTATTTCTAGTAAGTCCATAGAGATCTATATGCACTAGCTCCAAAGGACTGGTAGTAGATTTTTCTTTGACTTTTAAATTCTATCTAGCTTGCTTCCCAATCTGACATTCCTTATAGAAAAAATTGATAGGCTTTGTAATCTTCAACAAATCTCTCACAACTTGAACTGAATTAATCTTCACTAGGCTATCAAAATTGATGTGACACATTCTTCTATGTCATAGCCAACTTTCATTAATCTAATTCATTTAAAATTTTCACCCTTAAGTTGATACAAATTTCCATCTATCCTTCTTTATGTTGCAACCATAGTTCCAGAGCCTTTTTTGATCTCACAACCATTTTCCTAAAACACAAGATTATATCCTTTGCTACACATTTGTCCTACACTCAAAGGGTTATGTTGCAGACCCTTAACATAAAGAACATCTCTTATCACCTAGCATGTGATTTTAACATCCACTGTGAATCATCTGGTTTTTATTCTCTTCTCTAGTATGAAAGGTAGTCACCTTTGCTTCCACAATGCTATGACCTATTTCTGGAGCACTTTCCTTCATACATATCTTAGAGTTAACATAATTAGTTCCAACATTTAGAACCATGGAAAATAATTCATCATCTTCATCATCTGGATAATCAAATTCATCATTAGATATACTAGCATCTTCTTTAACATAATAACTTCTCTTAATTTATTTACCCTTATTCTCCTTAGGTCTATCTTTTGAACCTTTGACAAGACATCTTGAATCATAATGACCAATCTTTCCACAATTAAAGAATTTGAAAGGTAACTTGCCTATGTATTTTCTAGTGCCATTTTTTCAATATTCTCACAAAATTTTCTTCTACACCATCAACATCATCCTGGTCTGATTCCTCATTGTTCTTTTCTTTTCCAACTTTAAAATAAATCTCCTTTTTTACATCACTTGGACCAAACTCTCTCAATTCAAAAGTAGTTAATGCATTAAAAAACTAATATCTAGAATAATTATTCAAATTTTGAACTTCCTTAATAGCAAAAACTTTATGGCTATAATATTTAGTAAGAGTTCCTAGTACCTTCTTTACCACCTCATCTTCTTCTAGATTTCCACCAAGACCTCTGATGTAATTGAAATTTTTTTCCACTCTATGCATGTAGCTTGTAATATCTTCATCTTCTGTCATCCTTAAGTTTTCAAACTTGATCTTCATATTTTAATTTCTTTCTTTCTTGACCTTATCATCTCCTTCATAGATACTTTCCAACATTTTCCCAATCTCACCAACAATTTTAAGACTCATAACTTTCATAAGTTGTAAATTAGAAAGACCCATCAAAAGAGAATACCTTTCTTTTCCATTGTTCTCATATGTCTTGATCTCATCATCAATACTTAGACCATTTGTGGGCATTGTATATCCAAGTTCAATAGATTTCCAAACTCTAAACCCTAGAGAGATAAGAAAACCTTTCATCCTCATCTTCTAGAATGCATAATAAAATCCATCAAACAAAGGATCCTCCTTCTTGTGCACCATCCCATATCTATCTCAAGTGATTAATCTTTCTTCTAAGGAACCTTTCTTTGACAATAATTTTTAAATGAACAAGACAATTGAGAGGGGGGTGAATTAATTGTTCATTAAAACATCAAACCCTTATTAATATTTAGATCTGCATTAGTCCATAAACCCTTAAAAACCATTAAAACATTATCGTGCATTAGAAGAATGTAAACATGAGATATAATAATGAAAACACATCCAAACACATGAGAACACCAAATTTACATGGAAAACCCAAGAAGGGAAAAACCATGATGAGGATTAGCTCAAAATATAAAGTAATTGCAACATCAAATACAAACGGCTCACTGCCCAAAGAGAAAACAAGGGCTCACTTCCAGATTAGAAAGAAGAAGAAATAAAATTGTTACAATGAGAAATCCATCTCAGAGCAATAGAAAAGATCCACCACTACTTCACCAAAACATATGCACTCTCTCTATAGAATGTAGACACCTTCTACTCACTTCTTCTAGTAGTCTTAGGAATTAAATCTCACATTGCATTTCACACTTTCACACTTCACATATCAATTCTCTGTATTACACATTTCTTTTATGTTTCGTTCATCAAATCATCACACATATATACTATCTTCAACCTTGAAAGCAATCTAAAAGGTCGGTTGTGCACCTCAAACATGCAAATTCAAATTAGGTTGGCACCAAAACATTCCCGTGGTGGACAAGAATGAAGGTGGACCATATCACACCTTAACTTGGACCTAAATCCACATAAACACACCACTCCACACTTCCAAAAACATTGAAGCACATCCACAATTAGTGTAAACACCCAAGGTCGACCAAACCTATGTTGACACCATTAAATAATTAAGTACATGCTTCCTTTGATCTAAAGAAAACTTATGGATGACACACAAATCTTAAACACAACCTAGAATATTCCATCAACACCCTAAAATGAAACAAATCCTTCACAAAATAATACACAAGAAGAACATATTCATTTTTCACAACCAGTTAAGCTTCCACAAACTACAACACCTGAATCCAACCTTACAGAGAATGAAAATACAAACAACTCAAACTGAAGATAGATACTATAAATATAAGCACACTTACAGATAAACAAGACCAAAGACCTCACTACAAAGAAATGGGAAGCAAAACCATTTCTCCAGACAACACTACTTTCACAATTCACACACTGGTGAACACAACTATCTCTACACAACGATCTAGAACAAGAAAATTTGGATATAACACCTTTGAACACCTCTGATCAATATATCCAAATTACATAGGTAGATATTTAGCCATGAAGAAATGTGGAGAAAAACACTAAACACCACTTTATCACACTGAACACTCTTCACCACACTTTCCTTTTTTATTCAAATTTTCTCAAAAGCACTTGGAAACCAAGCACCATAAACACACACTGAACATTTGGAACACCTTCTCATCTAATCAATCACATAAGAGGTTGACATTAGTGATACTACTAATGACAAAAAAATGTAACTAATCAAAGCACCTCCATAGGTTTACATCAATATAACACCAAAGATCTATTGACATCAATGACAACACAACCTTTGAACAGATCCAACCTTGTCAATGGCATGTTGTCTTAGCTCCTTATCAAATTTTATTGCATTTTCTCTTCTTTGTATCAAAGCTTTTTGTAGGCTTTCAAGAGCCTTGTCAATGAAGTCACTTAAAGACCTATTTTCATTGAGCATATACACAATAATAGCCTTTTCAATTCTATTCTAATCTTCTAGAGGGACTTTCAAATGGAGCTTTAAGGTTTCATCCAATAAACCATGGATGAAAATTCCATTTAAGATTCTCCTTCTCTATCTTCTTCCCTTTATTTTTTAGTTTAGAGGATCCTTCATCTTAAACTTCTTCCTCATCATCTATTTATTCCTCATCCATATTCTTCATCTTTGCCTTTTTCTTAGGCTAACATACCTAGTTTTTGTGGCCCTCTTTTATTTAGGATTTTCTAATGCAACTCTTCTTCTTGTACTAGTTGACTGTGTAGATCCAAAGGATTGCAGAGCAATCCACCAACAAAAGTGAATCTACTAGACCTTCTTGGTTCTTTGTTGGATTTCAAAAGAATAGATTTATCTTTAGAACTCTCTACAAGGGCATTAGACGTAGACTTTGGAGGAAGATCCCATTTCTTTTGAAGTTCATCTCTGTGTTTTTCCAAATGCTCTTTTGCATGATTCTTATACAACTTATCCATTATCTCTTCATATGTGCCAAATATCTCAAGAGTTGTATCTTTTGGTTTTTTTAGTAGGATATCCACATATCCTTGAACATATTCAGGTGCAACCTCACAAGGCAATGAAAACATCTATGAGGTTCAGGGCTCCACTACTTCCAAGTAACAATGATCCTTATCTACCATGAATGTTACCTCTTTCTTATACCTCCAAACCAAATTAGATGGTATCCTCTCCTTACTCTGCATCTCTTTTTGCATGTTCTTAAATAATCCCCAATAGAAGGTAGTTTATTCCTACTTTTTTTGGAAACCTCTTATGTGATTTCTAATTTAAGTAGCTACTAGAAAAATATTATCCCATATTTTTCCTTTAAAACCAAGTAATTCATTCAATAATTAGAATGTAAGGAAAATGATCAATGAACCAAACCTGAAATTGTATCTAATTTATTTTGTCCTCTTCAAATTTTTTATCAACTTCTCCCTTAACAACTCACATAGGTAAAATTTATCACCTTCCTTCACCATTTGATAGGCAGTATGAGTTACAATGGTATTGGTAGAACCTTCTCTATTTGTGAAGTAAATTTTGTAAGAAATCCCCATAGAGGCATAGCGAAATCCGAGATCGGTGATATCTTTCATTGTTAGGGTTCTTTTATCAAAATTTTCTCTGGTAGGATCAGTAACCCTTTCATTCTTTATTGATTTCATCACTAGGAATATTCTAGTGGCACAAAAACTAGTAACAACCCTAATTGCCTCTTTTTTTTTAATTATGTAGGGTTTATCCAACCAAAAGAATTCTTCATGAATGCAACTTAGGATAATCCTTACCCATTCTTTGCAATTATAGAAGTCTGGAAAATCTTTCCAAATATCTAACCCTTTCACTACCGCATTTGTATATTTAGACTTTTATACACCATTATCATCTATGATTTCATGTTGGAGCACTTTAAGTGATTATGTGTGATAAAATTCATTGAGCGGGGCACGGATATAGATTTTTACATATTTAGAACACACCAAATCGATAAGAAGCTTTGAAAATGCACCATCTTTATCAACCTCCATCACCTTGAAAGGAAATTTCATGTACTTTGGCATGGGTTTGTCCACAACATCTACCAATTTGAGGGTCACCATTGATACTCCTGAAATATTCAAACATGATCGCTAAGGTTTCACATAGATAGCTTGAAACCCTAATCACACTTCTCTTCTTCTGAACATAAATTATTTTGATTGTAAATGAGAACAAAATATTCAAGTAAGACATAAACATCCATCCATTTGCCCTAATTTTTTTCCCTTTAATACATTCATACTTGTTAGGTAAACCTATTCCAGAAAACTCTATCATCACAGGGATACAAAGATGCTCAACAAACCTCCTCAAATCATTCCTTTACTCTAGAACCTTGATCAAAAGTTTCAATCTTTATCAATGGATCTGCACACAAGAGGAATTGATCCAATTCTACTTTGATGGTGAAATATTCAATATTTTATCCTTTCAACGGGCTAAAGGATTTGCAAATGATAGCCCCCCTTGAGATAATGCTCTATCTTAGTTTTTAATATAATCTTGTGTAGAATGCACAAGCATGGTATCATCCTTCTTCACATGATGCTGACCTTGCTTCTCTTTCCAAAATTTTGCATTGCCCTTCTCTTGATAAATTATAAATTAGGGTTTCTTCCTTCTTATAATTTGGAATAGGTGGTTTCACAAAACCACTTCTACAATTTTTTTATTTATGTCCAACCTTATTGCAATTTTATCAAAAATTGTTATGCTTTGGAACAAAGTTATTTCTCCTAACTTTAGTTTTTTATTCTACAACTTTATGACCAACATTATTGCATGCAAAGCAATATCCATGAAAATAAATAACATCATATATTTGAGGTACAAATGGTTTTCTACCCATGTAGTCAATTCTTCTTGCCCTATATCTACAATTAAAAGCCTTGTGTCAAAATGTATTGCAAGAATACTGATACCCTTGAAAATATTGAGTGAACCTAGTAAGGGCATGTTGGCTAGTAGGTGGAAGTCCTCTAAATCTTCTTTGTCTTTGGAATAGGATAAATCCACCTTCTTTCTTCTTGCTATCTTGATCTAATTTTGTATTTCCAGAGGGAGTCTTCTTAGGTTATTTAGTGCAAGGTTTTTCCTCCTTTATTTCAGACTTGCCTTTTTCCTTGAAATTGTTGTATAGGTCTGGAGATGGACTGGTTATTAGAATTTTACCTTTCTTAAAACCAAGACCATATTTTTCTTTTGATGTTTTTTGAGAGCTGATAATTTCATCAAGAATTCCATAACCCCCCTTTAGCTTTAGACCCTTGTCAATTTGTTCTTTTTCTTTATCTAGATCTTTCCTTATGGAAAAAATTTCTTCTTCAGGGAAAAAATTTCTTCTTCAAGCTTGGATTCGACAAATTTATCATTGAGCTTGACATTTAGGAAATTTGCAATTCTTTTACCCTCTTCAACTTGAATTTTCAACTTGCCAATTAAATTTTGTGATTTTCAGGTTTGTATTGGAGTTCTTCATTCTTTTCTCTTTATCCATCCAGATCATTTAGAGTAGAAATGAGTTCTCCTTCATAATCCACTAGACAATATTCTTTATAATTGAATTCAAACTCAAATTCATCCTCCTCCTTATGGAGTATGTCCTCTTTTTCCTGAGAACTTCTTCTTGGGCACTGCTTCATTCCCCATGTGTTCCAAAAACAAGATCTACGTCAAGTGTTAGGCTTGTATCAAGGAACCTTTCTCTAACCAATTATTGAACACACTAGAATATTGAGAGGGGGTGAATTAGTATACTTCAAATTTGAATCCCAATTAGTAATCGTTGAAGCTAAATTATACCAATTAAGCATTCACATACTTAATCAAAATAGGAAAGAAGATAAGCATCCACACAAAAACACAGTTGAAACTAGATTTACATGGAAAACCCCATAAGGGAAAAGCCACAATGAGAAATTCTGCTTGGCTACCATCCTAATCTAGCCTCACAAGTAAATAATAGTTACTTTGTTTTAGGGCTACAAACCAAAGAAGCTACTACTCCCTATTTATACAACATTTCTTTTGTTTCCAACATGGGCATGTTGGTATATGGTGTTGTCATTAATGAAAACCCATTAAAAAAATGCAAAAGTGTTGGTCTAGAGAAGACTGAGTTTTTTAGAGAATTGAATAAGTCCTACTGTGCATATTTAGTGATCAAAGGAATAGTTTTGTGGTTTGTATTGCTCTTCTATGCAGAATATTATCATCCGGTTTTGAGGTATTCATGGTATGTGTTGGATGTATCTAAATCCAAAGTTTTTGGAATTTATATCTATTGCAGTTGAAGATATTATTGGCAGTGTATCGGGCTTACTAATGATAGTGTTATAGGTGTAGAGTGCATGTTGGAATGCTCCACATTCCACTCTAGATGAATATTATGTTGTATAGTTTTGAGGAAGTGTTGGAAAGTGTCAGATGTGTTCACTCCAAGTGGCAAGTAATTTTATTGTCTACATATTGAGTTGTGAATGAATAGATGGTTCATTTAGTTGTTGCTTTACCAACGATGTCGACCTAAAGGTTTGGAGGTCGTGCAGAGTTGAATAGTGTATAGAGCGGAATCATGGGAGTGATTATAAGTCATGCCAACCTATTTTTGTGTGTTACACATTTTTGTTCCCTCCACAAAGTGTGTGTTGGAGTTTTGTACTGACATGTTATTGTAATGCACATTTCATCTAATTAGGTTGGCCTAATTGATGTTTTGGTTGGTTGTAGTATATATGAAAGGTTAATTCATTATGTGATGTAGTGTGTTGGATGTAATTAAGAGTGTGTGAAAGATTTTCTGTAGTGTGAAGTTTGAAAGGTGATAGTGGTCAAGTATGAAGTGTGTAAAGTTAGTTTTATGAGCTTAATTGGAACTGTATCTTCAACATGTTGAAGATACATTGTTAGCAATACATCCTTGTTAGTGAGCCACCATTTCTTCTATCTATTTCTATTATGGGTAGTGAGCCCTTAGTAGTGAGCCTCTGAAATTGATCCATTCTTTTTGGACAGTGAGTCCACCATTTTGTAAATCCATTCTATTTGGTTAAATATATTATGAGATAATCCTCACCATGGTTTTTCCCTTTCAAGGGTTTTCCATGAAAATACGGTGTTGTGTTTATTGATGTGATTCATGCTTTAATTTTTCCTTTCCATTTCTGCAATTTTAATGAGATGCTTTGAATGCAAGTTTAAGTTGATGAAGTTACTGAATTTCAGTGAATACTGATTCACCCCCTCTTAGTATGTCAGGTGTTCAATAATTGGTATTAGATCTTGGTTCCTTCAATTAGCTTAACAATTGAGGTAGATCATGCAAGTTGAACAAATAGAAACTAGGAGATATCCTATTCCTCCAGAAGATATTGTCCTTGAAGGGTTTACTAAAGAGTACTATGAAGTTGATATGGAAGGAGATAAAATGATGAAAAATAGGTGTGATGGTTAATGAACCAATTAGGGACCTATTTCTCCTTTATTTCATTAGGAAATGAGATTCACACAATGGAATGACTTAAAACCCTTAAGTGAATCAAGTCAAAGTGTGAATCTATAGATTTCCTTTTTGGTAAGGATGGGGATCTTAATTAAACAATAGTTGGGGGAGAAAATTTGAAAATATAAAATCAAACCAAAAATGAAATCTACAACTTGGATCTGATAAATATCGATGGAACCAAAAATCAGATCACAAATTAGAGAGAGGTAAGATGATGTGTATCAGTCACCAAAAAATAGTTGCTAAAACTAATTTGGGACTCATTCACTTAGGGGCGAATGGGTCCTGAGTTAGGGCCTATCTGCAAATTTTAGGAGCCTTTGCTATAAATTTGAATATCTCAATTTGTCTAGGTTTTATGTTCAAAAAGATAAAAATAAATTATGTAGATGAGTTTTAGTGAGATGAAAAATTTTATGACAACTTTTACAACTTTGACAAGTTCTCCAACTTTTCTCTTCAAGAGATCTTCAAGATTTCTTCCACCTAAATCTGCAAACACATAACAAGAGGGAAAAACATTTTATTTTTGGTGAATGGGGGTTTACCTTGGTCAAACACCATTTTGGTAATCAAACCATGAAATAAAATGAAATAGCATGAAATGAATGATGAATGAACAAATAAATATCACAACTCACCATTGAAACCTTGAATGAAACTTGGAATGTAGATCTATAACTTGCATGAAATGGCTTTAATGGATGTGGATCTTGATCTTGAATCTTGAATTAAAATAATGCTTTGAATTATTGAATGGATCATGAAACTTACATCATCATATTAGCTCCAAAAACATACATGATGCAAGAAGACTTTGATGTGACAATTTGATGTTGATTTTTGCAATAATTCTTTAATAAATCTACATTTGAATTCCTTGAATTTCTCTTGAAATTTTCTTGATCTTATAAAATTTCTTTAGGAATGCTCACTTCAAATTTTGCTAGGTGAAACATAGTGAAATAGCCTTATATTTAGAGGTATGTATTATTAATTTCCAAAAATTAAAATAACACAAGCTGATATGTGAATATGGAGTTGAATATATGTTAAAATACTACCAATAACATATTTTAAATTTAGGTCCTAGGTCTAAGTGAGGAACCATTGGCCCATGGGTGAATGGGTCCTAGGTCACTCACCTAGGACATGCATTGCTCAATGAGAAGTGCTATGTTTAGGCATTAATGAATGGCGAGTTTCCTCTTGAAAAAATGAATTTCATTAGGCTTGGATTTGAATTAAAGGGGCCAATTAAGGAAAATTAAGCTCAATTAATTAAAGGAACCCTATATAAGTGTGAAAGTGTAAAGGGGTACACTTTACAACACCAAAAACAAGGCATAATTAATTCCATTTTAATTAATAGAGCCCTAAACTTATGTGAATATGTAAAATACAAATTACAACACTAAATTAAGGCATAATTAAGTTCATTTTAATATTAATTCCAAATCAGGTGTGAAAATGTAAAAGGGATACATTTTTCTACACTAGATTTAGCCCCTACTTTTGTGAGAGGATGAGCACTAGAAAAAAATCACACTAAATGAGACAATCAAAACATATATATGCAACAATGAAAAATATTCTTAATCATACATCAAATAATAGAATAAAACGTGAGAACAAAGAAGGCAGATGAAGCCTCGACTATCCAACGCGATGTGGAACACACCTGAAATATTTTTCCAAGAATGTTCACAAGTAGAACTTTATTTCCACTATGCAAAAAATGCATGCTCACTCTATTCTAATTTAACCTCAAGTCCATTGGGTGAGCCCCCAAGAAGTAGCTTAGTGAGAAAGTCATGCTAGGTCTATAGGCTCTCACTGTACTAACCATACCAAAGCTATCCCTTTGATAAATTCAATAGGGCACCAAAAAAACTTGGGGATTCATAAGGCCTAACAAGATAGGTTATGCTAAGAACGTACGAGAAAAAAAGGCAAGGTTCCACTGGAAAGCAAAGTGTGTTATGCTTGGTGGCCTTGAAAGGGGTTCAAGCTTCAAAAGGTTAGAAAGCTATGTTATGCTAAACACTTATAAACAAAAATACAAGTACAGGTTTTTTCAAAGGGATCTTTCTTAGCTCATGTAAGGTCTCTTCTTAGGGAGCATTGTGTCTAGTATCTCCAAGAGAGGAAACATATAGGATAAAAGAAGTATCATGCTCTTAGAGGACATGACACCCAATGACACCACCAAGAAAAAGATGCATAAAAAAAAGAAAGAAAATCACACAATGAAACACAAGTAATGATAATGCCAATGTATGCCCCACTTTAAAGAAATTTCTAGCACTATTATTGTGAGAAATTTGATTTAAAGTAGCCAATAATCAATGCTAATCAATAAAGAGGAAAGCCCTATTGGAAAGTCATATGTTCTTGAATGAAGCTGCATCATGAAAAAGAGAGGAAGGGGTTTCCCCCAAAATGAAATCCCAAAACACAGAAGGGATCCATGGATTCAAGGTCAATATATCTTTGCTACAATGTGGTTATAGAGCTCAAAAATGTCATCATTCCCCAAATACTCGTAGAATAGGAAGAATTCCACATAGAGAGTGAAAATACAGAAAAAGATTTTGGGTCAACATGGAAGAGACTTAAATGTCTTGACGCCTTGCATCATACCCAAAAAGAAAACACAATACAAAGAAAAGATAAATTTTTACGACATACAAAAGAATGTATGTACAAATAGAGGAATGCACATGAAGAGAGATACATAAAAAAAGACAGTACCGGGGATCACATTACACACATGCAATCACACAAAGAACATGCAAAAGAAAACAAAGAAAATAATAGTAAGGCACATGCGAGTCAACCTATAGCAGGTCATTTACATCCCAATCTTTATCAGTATATCCAGAAGGTGGAAAAATAGACAAAGGGACAACATCAAGTGACAAAATAGGACAAGGCTATCTAACCCCTTGCCCCCACTACGTGCATGACAATAATGAGCCAATATAGGTGAAGAGAATGAGATCGTTGCAATAAAGAAAATGATTTGCAATGACTATTAAACATGCAATAGTGAGTACACTATGATCCTACAGCTATTACATGGAAAGGAGAAAGTGAATGCTTCTAAGGGATTATCTCTATCATATAAAATTTCTCAAGGATCCTTCTTAAGGAATGACACTCATCATAAATGTGCCCAAGAAATCTATGATATTAACAATGATACATGTTTGTGTTCTTATGTTTTGGATTTGGATTTGGATTTTCTCTGATGGGTTGTAATGTTAAGAGTCCTTTATTAAG